>VXBT01014010.1:672268-972803 GCA_013400235.1 Oriolus oriolus
CTTCTTCTTTTAGGACCTTAAGATTCACAGCTTAAGTTCTTTGCTAGCTTTTCAGAAAGAACTAAATTCCATTTCCCTCTCCTTATTTTCCAGTATCCATAGCCCCCCTATCTGACTCTCTTTGATGCTGTTTTCTGTGTCATTTGCAAAAATTAAGAGCTGCAAATGTTCCATTCACTCAGGACTGCTGAGGATATTCACATTGGCCTTTTACCTATAAAACACAAAACTGTTTGAACTACTCAAAAGCTGGTAATTTTATTAAACATATGCAACAAAGATATTAATTATATTTAATTCATGAATAAATTACCACACAAAATCATTGATTCATACGCAGGTAATAATCAAACATAAAGGCCAACCCTCAATCTAGAAAACATGTGCCATTTCTATTTGAATTATCACTGGCTCTATCAGCATTACAAAAGGAAATATTTGATTTTGATTTGACCCTATGGCTGTATTTTTGGGATGGCAGGAGAGAAGTCTTTATTAGCCAAGGGTGCCCAGTTTGCACCTTATTGCCTGCCTGTGCTAACCCAGAACACCTGGGCCACACGGGGTCTGCCTTTCACACTGTGACATCAAATCCCAAACAGGCAAACTCTATCAGGACACCACGTTACAGATGTTAAAAGCTCTCATATTTGCCCAGGAAACCCAGTAGTGGCACTTCTTAACTGAGAAACTATTTCCACTCTTTTTACGTGGGGAAGCTTGAAAGCAGCAGCCCTGGGAGGGATGGATAAATGGAAATTAGATGCTGCTTTCTGCCCAGAAAGCAAACAGCTATCAGCCCCATCAAATGTTTGCTTTTCTTTTCTTTTTAATTCCTTGGAACAAAAAGGCCAGCTGGCATTCCTTCCATTTCTATTATTTTCTCAAGATTCAGAGTAAGCCAAACTCACAATTACCATAAATCTAGAGGGCAGTGTCTAATAGATAAATCTACCAGAGCCAGTGATTAGCATTTAGCTTTTGAGGAGAAATCCTGCTCATATTGCGCCCACGATTCGGTTTTAAATACATCATATGGAAATGGAATGCACCTCTCCAGCCTGCTGCTGTTCTTCATCCCACCTTTTCCCTCTGGGTCTGATCGCTCTCGTTATCATCACCCTGTGCTGCCATTTACAACTTTCCCTGGCTTTTGTGTGCAGTGAACCAGGAGCAGCTCAGCCCAGCTCACCTGACCCCCCCAAACAAGTGCCTTTACCATAACCAGGGGCCAACCGAGCACGTTAAACACTGTTTTGAGTCACTGAACACAGAACTCCGCAGTAAATGCAAGCTGAGACACTTCAGAGCAGATTTACCACTCAGAAAAATAGGTGTAATCCTTCTTCAAAGACTGGATCCTCAAAGGACTGGAGGATCTTTCTGTTCCCTACCCTGAAAAGGTGGGTAGGAAAGTTACTCTGAGTCACGAAGGCGTCAAATGCCCGACACTTAACATTCCCACCAAAATGTCCACGTATGAGGTTTTGGAATTTATGGTGGGAATATTCTGTTAACAGCCAAAGTGGCTGCCATGAAAGAGCTGCACCTGGTACCTGAGATCCCCACAGGCCTCTGCAGACTTCGAGTCTTTGAGGAAGATACTTTTATATCTGGACTAGAAAAGCCTTAGAAAATTATGCTTTTAGTGCTAATTGCAAACCAAAAGTTCATCCTAATGACACAGGACTCCACAAACACCAATCCAGCTTTGTTGCTGGTCTATAAAACCACGTCTCTACTGCAGATCTGTCGTGGAGGTTGGGCTACCTTGCAAGTGCAATAGGGATAATTCATTTGCTATGCCATTAATGAGAGAAATCCACAAAGCATTTGCATTTTAAACCCCCAAAAGAAGGATAATGTTAATTCAGAGGTTCCCAAAACTAAAGCTCCGTACGTCAAAATGGAAATAGAGCTCAACTCATGCACAACCAAAGATCTGCAAAAGGAATTTGGATTTGCATCCCCTCACTTGAAGTAATTAAAAGCAAATCTGGAAACTGTCATCTTAATGTAAAAATGTATTGCTGAAAATGTTCAGTTTTAAAATTTTTTGATCAATTATTGGCCAAATCAGGACTTCAGCTACCAATTTTCCAAAGAAGCCATTTGGTTTACAGAGTGTCCACAGTATGTGGATTGCAAATATCAAGAGTCTTTGTTCAAAGTAGCACAAATGCTAAAGACAAAGCACTTTGTTGGTCATTACTGCAAAATTCAGTTTTACAATTGAAACCTGTGCCTGTTCACCTGGGAAGCATTTTAATACAGAAGCATTTTAAATGTTAACACCTCCATAATAGCCCACAGAATGTGCCTAATAAAGGCTGATTTACACTGTATTTGATTAAACTGTATCTCCATCTGCAGAGGGCAAACGGATTCTTGAATTACTCGGGATAATTGCAGCCCACAAACCTTGCAGACCCCTTGCAGCAGTCTCTGTGCAGTGAGTGAGGTGGAAGCTGCCCCTGATGCCTTATCCTGGTCTTAAAATTAAGAGAGCTGCACACAGTTTGGAGGGAAAAAGGGTTTTTACCTCGGTATTTATTGAAGGATCCTTAGGTGTGATGAAATGTACATCGAAATGCACCCTGATGTCCCCACCGAAGAAAACGGCCACTGATGATGTGATGAGTGTGCAATTATAGGCCTTGCAAAAATTAGCATATCTATCAAAGGCTCCCCAATGAGGGACTCGGGTGAGACCCCCCACCCAAGGGACCCTCCCCCTGGATGGGCCTATCTTTGTTTACAGAATGTGTTCTGGAGAGGACCTTGGTTTCTTGGGCTTTTAGAATGTTTGGTCTCTAAACTTAACGAAATACTGGGTCTGAGGGGAGTTATCGAACTTAAAGAATTATAACTATGTAAGCTAAAGGCACAAGGAATATATAAAGCTATATAAAAGAGTGTATAAAAGGGGGTATAAAAGAAAAGCAAAAAACCATCATGGCATCACCCCCATCTCCCTGCCTGTGCACCCTGAGCAGTGAACACATTCTGCCGCGTTCTAACCATGGGATTAAACCCAGGGAATCAGCTCATCCCAAAGCTTCCCTCCTTCCAGAGGCACCACAAGGACCTCAGCAAGACCCTGTGCTAGTGCTGACCCTCTGGGCAAAGCCAGCCCCTCTCCTTAATATGAACCCTGAATCCCCCTTGGAGAAGGAAACCAGAAAAATTCATAACAAAAGAACAAAAGAGTTTGTGGGTTTTGGGTTTTCTTCTCATTAAATCTCCACTGAACAGCCCAAAATCTCCAGTAAAGCTGAGCTGAAATTTCAGCAGGCAAATGTTTTGAACTCAAACAAAGCTATTTAAAGTAATTTTACTTGAGCTTCAAGGAAAGTTTAGCAGATAGAAGAGTAATTATGGATGATTAGATAGTTATTGAATTATTGAATCATTATTAGATAATTATTGAAAAAAGCAAGCTTATTTAAAATGGACACAGCATCCTAAACTCAATGTTTCTCTACTGATGATCTACAGAAGCCTATTTTCAGACAGACTCAGACTAACATATAGATTTTTTTGATATCGCAGTTTTCAACTCCAGTTAAAACAAAGAAGGCAGGAAGAGATTTGAGGACAAAGGCAGAATTTCTCCATGCTGTAGTCAGTCTTCTAGAAAGGACAAAGTGAGAAAAAAGGGGCTGTAAAATGTTTTCTTTTTTGATAATGAGAGAAAATTGTCCAGTTTCCAATTTTGTTGTTGACTTTGCTGATAAGAAATCAGTTAATGAAACCTTTGATGATTAGTAATTTAACAGCAAAAAAAAAGTAATTTATTGTTTTTTAATTTAATGCCAAATTTTACCCTTTTTTCTGGTAATTTATAAAAAGTCTGTTTCCCTTGAAAAGTCCCTAGGCAATAGTTTTAAAGTCTACAGAAAGTAGAGAGAGTCAAAGGAAAATATTTGGCAGGACACTAATATATATTAAAAAAAAATTAAGATGTTTAAGCCGAAAGATCCTGACAATAAATACCTATCAAATGCTTATTAATTTTCCAATTGCACTGTGGGAAAACTGAGGGTGTTGCAGTGGCTTTTATGCCCGACTCAGCTGTACCACCAACTTTGGGATATTTGGTTCCATATCACCTCTGAAACACACCTGAGTATTATTACTGCCCTAAAGAATACAGGAAATCTGAAGATCAACAGCTATGGCAGTAAAAAAATACAAGGAACTTGACAAATAAAGAATGTGTTGGAAATTTATCATTTTGTGTCAAAGATGTAGAATAACTGAATTCCTGGGTAGTGCTGTCACTTGTGTCTCAGCTCCAGAGTGAGTGAATAACTGACACAGAACAAAAATTAACAACACAAAATGTAACTTGGTAGGAAATATAAAAATGAGTGTAAAACTCCAGGCCAAGTATTCCGGTATTATTATTGAGGAATCCAACAGCCATAAAACAAAGAAAAAAACCATTTTCCACTAGATTTTAGACTGCAATAGACACTTTCTATTCCCTAGAACTGAATAAGCTGTGGTCTGAAGATGGTAAATGAAATTAAGGTTTGATGTAACCTCACTGCAGGGTACAATGTGATCCTGGCCTGTCCCTCAGCTGAGCTGCTCCTGAAGGGAATCCCCAAGGCTCAGTTGAAACATTCTCAATGGACAATCAGAGCTGCTTGAGAATCTTCAGTGTTCTGAAATGATACATATTTTCCCCATAAATTTCATTAATTTGGAAAATGATGTTGTCTCCTAATAGTTTTCAAAGGATACAATTATTTAATGAAAACCCCTGAGAGTTACTAGGACAGCTACAAATAATACAATTGTTTTTCTGGCTCTGAGGCCCATTAAAGGAGAAGTGCAGCGCTCGAGTCACATATGTGCTATTGTAAACTTTGGGTTTTGCTCTGACAGATGGGATGGCTGAATTACAGTGGAATCAGTTCCGTGAGAGGGAAACTGCAGTTCCTTCTTCAGACCATGTTTTATGTGCCACAGTAATTGATGCTGGGACTTTGGGCGACAAACAACCTTTTAGGCTGTAGAATTTTCTTAGGCTGTGCTGGACACTGCTCCTCGTGCTGTGCAGTGCCCGACTGTGCTCACAGGATGCAGCCTGACAAACATTTCACTCAGTTCTGAATTCCTCCTCCAAATATAAACTATTAATTTCAAATGTACACAACTTAAATACATTATTTTGCTACTTTTTAAGTTCTTTTAATGGCAAGCATGCAACAGCCCTACCCTCCCTGAGAATTCAGTGGATATTCCAGCTCTGTTCTAATCTGTCTCAGAATTACAAACTGCTGCTGATCACATAAATCAACGTGCTCTAGGAAAGAAACACCCAGATCAGCACCTCTGAAAGCTCTGTGTGCAGAGCACTGACATTTACATGATGGCCTGATGTGCTTCATTCAAATACTAAATTATTTCATTAAAATCCAGCAAGTTTTTAAGAACAGGCCACAGAGGGTGATAGAGCAAACAAGAGTTAAGTCACTGTTAACTGCGTATGTATCGAACCCCTAAATTTACTTCTCAATTCAAATATAATTATCAGCACGTATTCAAGCCAAGAGAGCCAGGGACATGAGGATGTCCTTTGCTAATGCCAACACAGATTACAGAAAACTACGGTGAAAATTACCACATGACTGGAAAAGGGCCCAAGGACACAGGGGTTTCCCAAGTGATGTGAAAAATGCGGTGGCTGCTCAAACCTAGCTCAGGAAAAGCAAAGCACAGACACACAAAACTAGGAGAGCTAGGCTGGGAAGTGTTCCATTAATCTGGATATATTAGCTGTTCCAAAATAATAGAGAAAAAAAAAACAAAGGCAGAATTGCAGTCTATTCTGATCAAAATTACTGTTTTCTTTCGAAGGTTTTTAAAAGTCTTTAGAGTTATTAATTTTAAAAGTTCAAAACCAGTATTGGCACTATTTTCTTTATTACAACAGGAATGAAGACAAGCAGCTTCCTACTCTGATGAGTGCTATATTGCAAAATTTACTTTTTAGTGCAGTCTACACTTCTTGCAAATTATTTTAGTAAGAGAGACAGAGGTGATCAAATAGATAATTAAGCTAACCAGCTATGAAAGACCAGCTTTGCTTTGTGTTAAAATCAACAGCAAAGTTGTTTTATCAGATCATAAATAAAGGTAGACACAATTAAAACTGGAAAGACAAAATTATCAGTGGTAATATTCTGATGCAATAAATTCTGAAAATCCAGTGATAGCACAGAGAAAAATTAATGCTTTTTAATTCCGAAACAGTAGAAAGGAACAGGGATTCTCCTGGCTGATTCAGCAAGGATTTGGGATCTCAAGGCTTTCCCCACTGCCTGAGCTAAACCCTGGGATATAAGAGCACAGGAATTTATATTTGGGTGGTGAAATTGTGCTAATTCTATTTGAAATCTAGGGCTACCTATTTATTAAATAATGTGTACATGCTGCATCTCCAAGATCTCTGTTGCCTTAATCGTGCACATATTAGAAATTTTCAGGTTTTACAGAATTTGGGTATTCATCAGGATTTTCCATCTAATATGAAAAAGTGCCTTTCAGACCCGAAAATGAAATCAGAAAAAGAAAACGCAGCTTTGAGTTTCCAAAAGAGATATTCTAAACCCCAAAACTACACCCTGAGTTGGACCCTGTGCCTATAACAGGAGGAGTTCCAGCACGACTTTGGGGTCCCCTGCAGCAGCAGGGGCTGACAGAAAATGTCTTTGAGGGGGTGACACCTCGGAATAATTCTGATTAACTCAATCTGAAAGTTGAGCTAACAGACTTTTGGACAGTAGTAAATCACTGTCAAACAATGAGAGACACGTTGATGGTTCTAACTCTTTTCTCTGTTGACACATCAATCTGTCTGTCATTCAATTCAGAACAGAATCCATTACATTAATATGTTTCCACAGGCAAATTGAGAAATTGTGATTTTAATCTAATCAGGGTGGTTATTTTTGCAAATAGCAATTTTAGCTTGTTTAAAGTTCTTGTAATAAATTAAATTTTAGTTGAAGAAGTGAAACATTTAAAGCTGAAAAGAACTAAATATTAGTGCAGCTAAATTACTTTTAATTTTTTTTGTAGTGATAATGCTTCTGGTGAAGGTAATACTGTGTAAAACAGCAATGAAGATGCTACAAATGTCATCTTCCTCAAAACTAGAATATCCTAATTCATGGAAATACAGATGCAGCAGATATTTCAGGTATATTAAAAATTCCCAGGGGTCTTTCCCTGCTCCTTCCCGAAGCAGCATTAGCTGATACACGTGTGTTCAGAGTATTCCAATGCCCCACAACTAAATAAACAACCTCTGAAAAAGGCACAATTATATCAAATGCATTTGCCCCTGCAGGCCCAGATGGAGCTGGAAATCATGGAAGGCTGAGAGACTGGCTCCCTGAACTCATTTCTAACACCAAACACCACACATTTTGCATAGAAACTCTCCTTTCTTCGAGTTCACACCTGCATTTCTGGAGGAATTGGATTCAGCCACCCAGCAGAACTTGTGATGAATCTGAACCAGACCTGTGAGAATTCAAGCCTTTGCTTCTTGGAAAAGAGTGAAGTGTTTCACGATATTTCATGTTTAAAGTGAGGGTTTCTCCTGGTACCAAATCAAACCTAAACCAACTGACTGAGGTTCTTTTTTCCTCAGAAGTTTTATTCATGATCTTTATATTTTCAGCCTAATACTGCTCTCCAAAGATCATTTTAGTGCCCAGTCAAGTGTAACTCATTTCCTTTGTGGCCCAGGAGTACAAAAATATTCTTCCCTAATTCAGTCCACATGACTACAGCTTGAAAGGTACCTTAATGAGACTAATATAATTTTTTTCAGCTTTTTGAATCTTTTCATTAATGACAAGGAAAAACATGGACATTCACAAACCAGCAGAAGCATCCTGGGCTAAAAGAGCCAAATAAAAATTTGTTTTTTCAACGGATTGGATCACACAGGTAACCTTTGCCATTACTCTGTACTTTATGTGAGTCAAGAGAAGACAACATTAAATTATACAATGCTAGGTATGTAGAAATGATAATTTCCTGCTGATAGAATTCTTCAGGCAGCTTCTCTGAAACATTAGAAAGGTTACCTATCTTAAAGAAAACAAATCACGTTTCTCCGTATGTCAACTTTGTGTTGACCCCTGTGTTCACATTTGTATACACTCGTGGAAGACCATGGTGAAAATATACGGTAAATCCTTATAGAATTTAAAAAAAAACCAACCCTGACGTGTTTATTATTGATTGTGAAAATTGTCTTGATACCATAAAGCTCACGAAATCAGGACAGTTCCTCATGAGTATTAGCAGATGGAATAATGTAAACTCTAAGGCTTAAACAGGACACAGAATTTAAATTTGCCTATAGCCCACGGTCTATAACTCATTTACCTCCATAAATACTTTTATCTTTGTGTGAATAATTCTGCATTTTACCCTGTTGTGTACTTTTGGGCTCGTACCAGGTATATTTCAGATGACGACTCAGTACAAAACGCTTGACATTAATGTCCAGGCACTATTCCTTCCACGGCAGGCAATTATGACAGAGAATGCTTATTTTTTTCCTCTTCTAACCTGGAGGTGACCTGCCACTGGAATGCAGTTTCCTCTTTCATCATTGTTACCCCGTAAAAACACTAATAGCGCCGTGTCATGCAACGTTGAAAAAAACCCCAAACAAACAAAAAACCCCCTCACAGACCAATAATCCCATTGTTACTGCGAGAGTAAAAAAGGGATTTTTCCCTTATGGCTCAGGGGTGGACACAAGTGTGACAAACAATGAGACAAAAATGCCAAGGAAAACTAGCAGGATCTTGGGGACAAGTGGCAGAGGCACGGGGAGGAGCACGGCCCTGCTGCCACCAGAAGCGCTGCCCGGAGCACAGTGCTGCCGAAATTTGCCTGCAAACACTTGGTGTGGACAAGAAGAGGAACAGAAAGTTTTAGGAACTCTTAATATCGTTTCAGCCCGTGCTTAAAGTATTTTAAAAAACTCGTGATAATGGTTGGAGCTGGCCAGGTAACCTGAATTATTGTTATTTGCCTGCACTGGGGCAGGGGAGGCTGAGAGCTGCCAAACAGAAAGCAGCAGAGAGTGAGGGCTGGTTCCAGCTGGGAATACACGGAAACACAGCCAGGCAGGGGCATTTAGGGAAACACCAAGGCACCATTAATCAACAGGGCAGGAGACGAGCTCAGCTCACCAGCAGCTGCTTCCTTGAGGAGCCTTGAGGGGTTAACCCCGAGAGGTTCCACGGCACACGTGTCCCCGTGGCTGCGCGGATTTTGGTCCCTGGATGTTCTCTGTGAGAGATGCTGGAGGGAAATAAGGACTGTCCTTCAAAGGGAACTACCAAAATCCACTGAAAATAACACACTGAGCTCAACTGCCATGTAATTCTAGAAATTCATAGCTTTGTTAGCATGGCTAGAGCAGTTATAGTGGTTTGAGGGAGCAGAAATAGGACTCCATGCAATAATTGGAATTTCTGCAAACCTCAGACAGAAGAAGTTGTTTCTTTTGCAGTATTTCCTAACCACTGTTTGGGAATTTCCAGTTCCTTGCAGGCTTAAAGAGATCTCAAGAGAAGCATAAAATTATTGAATTAGTTTTAGATACACTAAGCCTTTTAGCTTACGTTAAATCAATGGCAAATGAGGTACATCACACCTCTAAAAGCCAGATTGCTCATTCAGGATCAAAGTACAACTTTGAAATATCTGGCATAAGCATTTTAAAATTTAAAATGTATTAGTAATTAATATTTGGGCAAATTCAAAAGTATTTTGATGGGGATTTTCATGAGATAAAAAATTCCACATGACAGGTTAGGATGGATACTTCTGAAAAAGATTATAGTAACTGCACATATATAATTTTCAGACTTTTTTTGCAAAAAACACAACCTACCATAGAAACCTCAAATAAATTCAATTCATAAAATTCTTCCCATTGAGAGAGAGAGAGAAATGGACTCTGTGTAATCTGTTCTTCTGTTCTATTTGTGTTATCTTATGCCTCGCTTTAAATTAAAACTTGTTTCAGAAGACTCTCATGCAGTGAAACAAGACAAGTCTTAGTGTTTCAGTTTTGCAGATATGATTTAGCATTCAAAAAAGCACCTTTACAAACCAACTCATTCTGCTGCATTTTTTAACTTTTGTAAACAGATTGCAGAGAAGGAGCCAATGCAGATCTGGACATCTTGTATGTCATCAGGCACAGCTTTTGAGTTTTTTATTGCATAAGGGATGGATTTCTGACAACACATTTTAAAAATTGCTTCTTATCCAAAAAACGACAGGCAAGAAAATTACTCATGAAGAATAATCTTTGTTCAGTAGGAGCAGTCCCCCCACGTTCTCTGCAATGGCCGAGTGAGGTGGCTGCACGTGGAACACCAGACAGATCCCAGGGGACAAAATCTCCCCAAAGCTCCTGCCACAGGGGGTTTCCACAGCAGTTTGTGGCTTCCACTCCAGCCCCTGAGCTGGAGAAGGAGCAGAGACATCTGAGCTTTCCATAACCAGGGGTCTGTAACTACCAAATCTATCGGAGTAAGAACAAAGTCAGATTTTTAGATACCTTTCTCTGGACAGTGCACTAAACCCCTCACATTTTATTGATTTTTTTCCCAATAGTTGTTATGAAAGTTGTATGGATTATGATAGTTAAAGAGGTTTCAAAAATTTGTTAGTTTTTCAGCATCATTCATTAAAGAAAATAATAATTAATAAGAGGGAAGGTTTCTTTACAAATGTTGAGGCTGTCTGAGGAGCTGGAACATTTGGTAGAAACCAGTGGTCAATGTTCACCACGGCAAAGGATGAACAGAGTATTTCAAGGTTTAGTCCCAAGGCATATGAAATACATTGCATCTGTAATGTAATAAAGCTTGTATAAAAAACTTGTCTTTTCTAGCTATTCTAATATTTTCATAAGAAAAAGAAAATTTCACTCATAGACTTCACACAATTCTAAATCAATGTCATCAACTGTATTAAACTTGCCAGGAGGTAGATCCAACGTAGCTGAACAGGTGTAATCAAGAAATAATTATTATTATTGAACGATGGGGGAGAAAGGTGAAACTATACTGCTGACAAGTGTATGCTATTTCATAAAAAAAAATTGGCTTTTATCTGCAATAACGGTCTCAGAAAGATGATGCAAAAATTTGTAGAAGCATTTAAAAATCCTTACCTGATGAGAATTTGGAAAGACTAGGAAGTCTAATTCAGACAGCCACGAATACAAGGATACACCATAAAAAACTCACACTCACTAATGGCATGTGCAGAATATGCAGAGTTCCTCCCTGTGTGTGCAGGAGCTCATCTGGAGAACATCCAAACACGAGGTGGTTCCTCTCCAATGAGTTGATCTTGCCTGACATCCCTGTTCCCTTGTTCTGGATTTCCTGAACAGAAATCCCGTCCCATCTCTCTCCTGCATGGCAATGTGTTACACAAACCCTTCAGCACTTCAGATTCCCTGCAAAATAGACAATTTTGGGGAGCAGCACCCGATTCTTCACGTGTTCTGCTTTCCTGCAGGGAATCTACAGTCACTGTGAATGTGTCACTTTTCCCCAGCCTCCATCCCCGGTCTCACACACCCAGCAACCCTCTCCTCTGGCAGCTTTCCTTCCTTCCCAGAACAGAAACCACTCATACATTTTACTCCTTTTCTCAAAATACTGCTCATGCTACTAATTACAACCCCACCACTACTTTTTCAGTTTGCAAACTTGCTGCTCTTCTCCAGCAGAGAACAGTCTTTTGACTTCATCTTACCCATTTGCCTTTCAACCTGCACATGGCCTTTAATCCATCTAACAAATTAATTCATGTCTGATGGTCACAGACCTATTTCTTGCCAAACCAGAGGCTTTTTTTCTGTTCTGATCTTCTGTAAATTCTGTTTCTCTTTCTTGTTATCCCTTCCCTTCAGATCATCTTGCACAACTCTTGCAAATTTGTTCGTTGCATCACGACATTATTTCAACTATAGATACCAAGTCAAAATTTTTCTCATTAAAAAAATAAACATAATATTTGAAATCCAGTTAAATAGCAACCATCTAAATAGAACTTGAGCCATACAGTGAATAAAACAACCCAGTTTGAATTCCTGCACGGTATCTGTTACATCTCTGCCAAAAAAAAGAATGAGTTGAGCACAAAATGAACCTCTTGTTTTTCAACAAATGCTACTTAGCTTTAGCTCATAACATTAGCTGAGAAGATTAGGCCTATGAAAACTCAATTTTCCCAGTCCAGTGGGAATAGTGGAAAATAATAGACAACAAAATAATAAAACCAGCCTTGTTTTACTCAAAAGAACCTAACACTGTGTCAACGTCCCCTTCCAGTGATTGATGAAGTAATATGGAACTACACCAAAACAGGGGTTTGCTATCATTTAGGAAAACAAACACATTGGAGTCAAGCAAGGAAACAATTGTACAGATAAAAACCCCAAAGCACTGACAAGGCAGGAGCACAATACAGCACAGAAAAGTGTGGAGAAGTACAGAGACAGCAGTGGGGTTCCATCAGCTGCCCTGCTAATCAGGGACAAAGTGCTGACAGGGCCTGGTAAGGCAACGGAAAAATGCTGAAATTCCAGGCCTTCCCTTCCCTGATTGTGTTGTTGATAAGGATGCACAAGGTCCCACGAACCAGGGACACATCTCAGGTCATGGCTTTTGCACAGTGCAGATGGACCAAGGGGAACAGGGTGGGAGAAGGGCCTTGGCTGCAAGAGTTGTAGGGGAAAGCGTTGTGTCCCAGGCAGCTCCATCCCACACACAGCCTCTGCTCCTGAGGCACCATGGAAGTGTCACCAGGGCTGGAGGTGTGAGCTCCAGCAGCATTCCTCAGCAGGAGGAGTTTTCAGTGAAGTAGCCCTTAGGAGAAGTGTGGACCCAAACAGTTTTCAACACTTTTAAAGAAACTAGAAATGACTCCTGAAGTGTGTAATACAGATCTGATAGCTTACAAAAGGTTCTACTGAATTTTCAACTACATTTGTAAGAATCTGCCTCCTAAAATTTGTAGCTCATTTATTATTATTTATTAAATAATAATAATAATAATTTATTATTATTTTTTAATAAATGAGCACTCCAAAGGCTATGGAAATGCATGCACGAATTCTTAAAAGCTGCTATTGGGCACACCTGCATTTGTTACAGCCTGGACAAGCATGAGCACACCTGGACAATGGTCATGGCCAGAGATGGCAGTGGCTGATTTGCTAATCGTGGGGACTTCTCTGTTCTTGGAGAGCATCCATAGAATTTAATACAGTTTTCCCTAATTTTGTATGCTGCCACATTGATATTTCACTCCTGCCAGGTCATGAGAGTGTTTGGGCTCTTTCCTGATTAACTTCATACTTTACATTTGCTTAAGTTCCAAAATGAGTGTGCGGTGCTGTGGGACTCTGAATCTCCACAGAGTGTTCCTGAAAGGTTTTGTTACTGGAGAGAAGAAATTTAGCCTAGAAGGAGTAAGGTCTGTAAGGAACACAACAGAACTATAAACTCAGAGAAGTACCTGAAAGAGAAAGGGAACAGGCTGCTAACTGTGTTTTAGGAGAAGTTAAGAAGCCAGGCAGGTAAAATCAGAAGGAGGTACTATTTTGAACAAAGGCAGAGGAGATATCAGCTCTGAGGGGCTGACAGTGAAAGGATTCTTGTGCTGAGGCCCCAGGTTGTCAGACTCCCAAGTTAGCTTAAAGGTCACCTCTGAAAGATAGCGTTTCAAAGGGCAAATATTACAAGGTTGCCCTCTCTGCTCCTCCAGCTGAATTAGGCCTCCGAGAGATCGACTTTGAAGGATGGCACTCCAGAGTTCTGCCTCTTCTCTTGCATCATTTGTCTATGTTAGAAGACAACACTTTATATATTTACTTCAAGATCAGCAATGCAAAGAGCAAGATTACATAGGACAATAACAAAGATGTGCATTTATCATGATAGCCATCTACTACAGAATACCAGAGCAAGAAAATTAGGTGGGTGAGGCTTTCTTTGTTTTTTGCGAAATGCTGGTAGGATCACTAAAAAAGAGTTTGCCAAGACAGGAAGATTTTATTAATTGTAAAGGAAATAAAACACAAATTGGCCTGCAAATTCTTAGAAAGCATCAATGACAGCTTTTGCAGCTGAAGGACGTACTACAAGAAATGTTCTTAATGTTTGTAGGGAGAAGCTGGCTGAGGATGGGTGGGTATAAGGCAAGTGAAATGGGATGAGAAAGTTCAGAACCTTAAAAAAAGAAAAAAAAAAGAAACCCAGCAAAGCAAAATCAATTTTAAGCTGGTAGATCGAATGATGAGCACTCCAAATGTGAAATACTCGCTGATGTCACAGAGAGAAGCACACAGGAAACAAATCAGAAGGGGATGCATACAATAACATGGGGTTCTCTCAGAAGGACACAGTCACAAGTAGCAAGAAACACTGAAGTTCTTAAAGCAGAAAAGAAGTCGTGCTGGGAGCAGGTCATTGTCCCACTGTGGCTCAGTAGCTCCACATTCAATGGAAGCATCAACAAATGACAATTACAGGCTAAAACCTTCAACCACGTGCACCCACCTTTGCTCCATGGCCAGGCAGGGAGGGGACTGTCACAAATATAAACAAGAAAGAGGTAAAATCTCAGCCTAGAGCAGAGAAATAACAGGTCAGAAAGCACTGACTAAAACAGACCCTTTCAAATTAGCAGGAGCTGATAATCTGCTGGCTGGTTAACTGTTCGCAGGATCTCAGGGCAAGTATTGGTGTCTGAGAGGATGGAAAAAGGACAAAGTACTGCAAAGCTGACAATATCAATCAACATGCATTGACCAGAGATGAACAGGAAATGGGAAGTGGAGCTGGGAATTGGAGTGGTCCATGATTAAAGACATTACTTGCAAATGCTGGTAATAAGGAAATAGAAGTCAACAAACACTACTTTGCAAACAACAGTGAAAAGAAAATCCACCTTATTTCATATGAATTCATTAAAAAATGAAGAAATAAAGTAAATCTAGGAAGGCTCTGACTTGACAGACTTGCAAACAGTTCTTGGGTTTCTAAAGAAGTGTCTTCGAAAAATGAAACATTACCTTAGGAAAATGGAGGTGCTTTAGCTGAGCACTAGAGACACACATTTACAGGATGTGCCAGGGACCTCAGAGGGAACCATTCCATGTGCGAAAAACTTGCACTGTACCATGGACAAAACCCCTCATTAAAGATTCTTGTAATTCTCAAAGTTCTTTAGCATAAATTCAAGTACATTTTTACGTTGCAAAGTGAAAATATCAAAATGACATATAACTATCAGAAAATTGGACACTTAGTCCATAACATCTTTTTTCTAATTGTAAAGTTTCATTTTGACATGGATATAATTCCAAAATATTTCTAATTTAATATTACAGCTGCTGTAAAAGAAAGCTAGGGAAAGATGTTGGTCCAGCACGGTGTTTTATGGCAAGCAAATCTGTATTTAGTGAACAGAGAATTTGGTAAGTGATCAGATCAAGAGATATCCTCATCTAAGGCAAAACCCTTCCCTACTCCGAATTTCCTATGGATTTCCTGACTGGTATTTCTTCTTTTCACACCTTGATCACAATTTCCATTCAGCACCTTGGAAAATTCTTACAAGTCTAAGAAAAACATATTGTGCTTAAGCAACTCCTGCCTTGCACTAATCTTCTGACTTCATATTTGCCATCTCTCTACACCACCCAGAGCGTGCTTAGTCTGCAAAAGTAGCATGGAAAATTTTTAATTCTCTTGAAATACCTGGCACTGAGCAACGTAAGGTGAAAGAAATTTAATTTTGTGGAATATCATTTGGCTGTGATACAATTTACCCTACCTTGTACACTAACTCCAAATTGAAAATCAGTTTTTTGTCCAAGACCCCTTCTTCAAAAAAATTAAGCTGTAGACAAGAAATCCTCTTTCTATGTTTTCTCCCAGGTGTAGTCATTGACCCCTGAATATTTGTCCCCCTGTTTTAGGATATAAACAACTTTGTTATTAACCCTCAGAGTTTCTGACCTTGCTGCTTTTGTGAAATAATAGTGTGAGAGTGGAATTTTCTTCCAAATGAAATGTTTACTCTATAAAGCTGTAACTGCTATATTGCATTATATTTTTATGTTTATTGTTATGAAATGATGTTATTTGTAAGTATAATTCTATAATAAAAACAAAACAAAGATTGATGCTGAAAGAGAATGAAATTTCAGAACACGCTATAAAACTAATCTAATGCTGGAAAATCATAAAATAGTGCAATTACTCTATTTACAGGTGAAAAGGAAAAACAATTGCATACATAAAAATAAAAGCTTTATTGTTATAGTAAGAAGCTTATGAACACCAAAATGAAAGTGAAATCCTCTTACAAACAAAAGGGTTAATCTTAATTGTGCATCAGTTTTGAACGTTATTTTAATGCTATAAAACCAGTTTTGAACGTTATTTTAATGCTATAAAACCTCTTTCTTTACTCAACAGTACCTCTGCATAATGAATGTTGTGGCTGTTGCAGAAGTTGCCTGACTCTTTCCACATAAATCACGCTGCAGCCAACCTCCTTTTGTTTTGCACAGCTGATGTTCAGTCACAATATTCTCTTCGATGCCATTCTGGAAGTACCAATTCGCACTGATGAAAGATGCAGATTTTAAAATCCACCCACTAAATATATGTACAGCTCTCAGAAATATCAAAGGATGAGGCAAAAAGACACTCTGGGATGGGGCCAGTTGGAGCCACAGAATTACATGTGAGGGGTGGAAGGGACAAGGAGAATTTATGTCTGATTACTCTTGGCTTATCCTAGAAAACCTCTAACACATCTGGGAAGCTCCTGGGGTAGAGGTTACCTGGGGAACAGTTTAAAAATCTGTAAAAAATACAGTCCACAAGAAACATCAATGTTTGCTGTTCTAGCAATATTTTCAGTTTCGAGCGGAATGGGTTGAAATTTCCTCCTTGTTAGAGGAGCTACTCTGAGAGAGTTTCGAGGAGAATTTGTTGCAGTTTAGTAGACAATCAGTGAAAACAACCCGTGATTTTGCACCGCTGTCCTCAAAGGATGAGGAAAATGCCTCTGTGTGACACAATACTCATAATCAAGGGAAGAGGTAAATTTGGAAAACAAAGTGGCATCTTGGCACAAGGGTGACTTCCAGGTGACATCCCTTCTCTCTGGAGTGTTCTTGTATGGAGTAAAGGAAAGATACAAAATGAATTTACCTCAAATTTACCCTCAGCCCACCTATACCAGAACTAAAAAACCAACAACTTCTTTGCAGAATTTCCTGAGTTTGGGTACCAACATCAGAAATATCCATCAACCACTGACTTTGACAATAAAAAAAATGCTGTTGGTATAGCCAAAGAATTTATTTGTAAGGGAAGATCACATCTCATCCACCAAAATCAGACACTACATCCTCCTTTAGGAATTTAATGTGCAAAAAGATAAGAAGGAGCCATATTAATCCAAAGCAACATGGAAAAAGCCATTGGAAAGAGCTACGTCCTGAGCTATAGTAATTAAAAACCTTGACATATCTATGAAAGAAGGGCCTGGATAATCTTTATTATACTGTAAGCAAGGCAAATGGCAGATTGATATCCCTTGGCACAGGAATACGCTACTAAATATTTGAAGACAAGCTGTGACTTCAAATATCACATCCAACTGCAACTTTTATTTTTTTTTTGCAGAAAAAGCAACTCATGCTGAGGAAGATATGGCTTATTTGAAACTTATTTACTGTCATAACAGATGGTGAAGACTAGAGAGAATATAAATGAAAAATATGGGGGCCCAATAAATGTCAAGGCTCCCAACTTGGTTTGTAAAATTAAAAGAAAAAAAAAAAAGAAATAAGCTATATCTATGCAAGATACAAAAACTTAACAGAATAGATTAGCTTTTTAACATCTTGGAAATAACCATTTTTCTGCCCACACAACGTGAGATCAAAAATTGCACTGATTTTACAGTCACTGCCATCTTGAAAAAGTTGTACAGCATGATCTATGCAGAGTTACCATTATTCAATGCTCCTTTTCAGGTTTTTACCCCCGAAATTCTGGTGGATTATGACAATTTTATCAGTTACATCTACAATGGCCAGGACAGTTTCCTATGAACCCTTGGTGGGGTAGAAGCTTTGTTGGCTGTGTTTGTAGCCCCACAACTATAACCTGAGGAACGAGGTCAGAGCTTGAGCCAGAGCACAGATCCAGGGCCTTCTGCTGATGGGGAATTTTCAAGTCTGGGGTTCTCAGTTCTAAACAAAATTTTAAATAACAAAATCTGCAAAACAAAATTATTCTTTATGCTCAGTCCTCTTTAGTCCTCACCTCACTCAGTTTAACTTCAGAGAGAACTGAGCACTCAGGACTGTAAAAAGAATCTGACATCCCACAAAACTGTACTTTGGGATCTCTTCACAGAAGAGGATTCTGGCATGATGCATCCATCCTTATTTTCTGAAGTGTGCAGTGAAATAGGAAACACTGAGGAAGGAACAACATCCTGTCACCGGTGGAGGGAAACTGCATTTGCGTTGCTCCTGGAGCCATTATTGTCTTGGCAATGCCTCTGCTACCAAAGCCAAACAAAATTAAGGCAGAACTAAACCAAAGTGCAAATGGTATCCACGAAAATCTGAAATAAATTGTCAATGTGAAGTTATGTGATGAAGCTGAGCAAGTCTTTATCTTACTGGAAAGCAGAGCTTCCACGGTGACACTGTGCCATGGACTGGCACTGTAGTTCACAGAGAGCACAAAGCCAACAGCAAAAAATAGATATTATTCTGTATTTAGCTCCTCCCTTGCTATCTTATGTCACCCAGATGGCTAGAAAATACATCACTAATGCAATGTTTCATTCACTAGAATAATGCACAGCTCATTTTACTCTAAATCTAGCAGTGAATTTCAGAACATGGTAAGAAATGTAATATTAAATATCCCATAATGGCACAAAGAGAAATAAGATTGTGAGTATATTTTTATATGGTTTTTCTTAATGAAAAACAAGGAAACACACACAAAGTATTTGAGTTTTTCATGCTGCTGCCTTTTATGTTTTCTGTGCATTGTATTTGAATGCTGTCCTCTTGATTATGTTCTCTGAAATACTTGTTTGAAGTAAGATACTTTATTTTAATAAGTGGAACAAAGCTTTGAATAGCTTGGTTCAAAAAACAGTTTTAAATGAAAGGAGCTGTTGCTAAGCACAGGGATCTTTGCCAAATACTTTTTAAATGGTTTATTGTGCCCTAGCAATCCTGAGATTAAAAACATCTCTTGAATTACAATGACACATCAAAAAATAAAATTAATGTGGGGGTTTTCATTACAAGAACTGAGCCTCTGTGTGTTATTCTTTCCATTAGATAAGAAAGAAACATACTGTGGTACATTGTTTTTGCTGTCAGAGCGAGCTTTTAGGCAAATATACACTATCACACTATATCCCTCATGGTTTCAATCACGTAGTCTACAAGTTCTTCTATTAATTTAACTTAATGCTGTGGATTTAAGGGATAGACTGTATATTTTCACATATTTTTCTGCACTGGGGATGAGTTATTTTTAGACTCCATAAGTCTTCACCAGAATCAGAAGATTGCATTGCCTCATCCTACTACAATATGAATGATAACGTTGCCGCACTCTGTAATAAACATTTAATTTTCCACAGTTCTTGCTACATTACAAAACAACGGTTTGACCAAGCTCTGGTGTTGTAACACTGCAGAGCAGTTAGATCTCATTGCCAGTGAGAAAGCTGAGTTCAGACTGCTGGATGTTTTAGAGGAAAACACAATCGACAGCATTTCCCAGCTAATAAAGATGTCTAAAACGGTGCTCTGAGCAGTGCTGGCCTCAGACTACACAAATTGTGATTTAGAACAGGGGAAAAGGAAGTAGAAAAACCAACAGAGAAAACAGCTGCTAATTGATTTTAAACCAAACTCAGTTTCCACACCTTGAAATCCTGTTTTAATTTTTATCTGGGGGCTGCGAATAGTGAAGAGCCAAAGTTCCAGATGTCTCATGCTGGATATGAAAGCAGGGCATGCAGATTGTTGGGATTTTCCTTTAAATCACTGACTCCTGTGATTTGCCCAGCTGCCATTGAAAGACAGCACAAGTCCCTTGCCAGATAACACGAGCACCCTGGTACTGCATGGCTTTAGCCCACGAGTTTTATTTGTCAGCATCCACTTTCCTGCTTTATTTTCCGAGGACAAATTAAAATATTCATTTGCAAGTTATAGATTATAGCAAATTAAGCCAAAACACATTGTACACATTAAAACTGAACCAAATCTGACCTAGGAAAACTGGCAAACACAATAATGATTGGAACAAGTGGGTCAGATTATATTGGTGTTGTTACTCACATAAGTAACACCTCAAATGACTCAAATAACAAACGCAAACATAGAAAATTTAAAGAAGTTGCAGTGAAACTCTGCCTCTTTCATATACTTTCTTGGATAGTCCATTATAAAGATATGTATTCAGGTTTTTTAAACACCAGAACATTTCTCTCACAAAGAACTTCTGTATTTTAGTGCCTGTCCCACACTGTCACACTCTTAAGAGAATTTGAACCTCTGGGTAGACAGCTTTTTTATTTCCCTCTCTTAAACAGGAAATATATGACAAAAAAATAAGAGGAATATGTCAAAAAGAAAACCAAGGTCACCTTTTCAAACTGGCTGTGGATTCCTTGCTCTCCAAGCTTGCACAAGTGCTTGGAATTTCAGCGGGGGCCTAAAATGGCCAGAAACGAGCAGAAGGTTGTTTCCTACTCCCAGAGGCACAAGAGTGAACTTGGAGTGAATGCCTTTTAAAAAACAGATATTAAAGATGCCAGAGGTTGGTCAAGTCAAGAAAGACTTGTACAAAATTGTGTTTTTAAGACATGATGAGTTTCAGCCAGAGACACTCCGTGGCCTAATGTTCCTCCTCCGGGAGATCCCTAAAGAATCCACACATACTCAGGGTAATCAGGATTCTCTGCCTTCACCCGTACAGCACTAGGACCTGTATTTCAGGATTCTTCACTCCTCAAGCCCACTCATCTCATGGGGAGCTCAAAGGCAATGAATGCCACTAGGAAAATCACTCCATAACAGCCCCATTTGATTCCCTGCTCTGATAGGAAATAAGAAATAAAACACTTTAAAAATGAAACAGATCCCTTCAACCTTTGCTGAAAGAAGACCATCACAGTTTATAGTGCTCAAAAGGTGAAGCAGAAATATAAAAAAAGATGAAAACAATTACAAACCTTTACACGGCTCTTTGGAAAATATACACTTTTCTGGTTTTCTTTGATAATACCACATAACTCAAAGGGAATACACGGCCTCACGTAAAACATCCATCCACCAGGAAAGGCATTTATTGGCCTCAGAAGCCAGATATCACCTAAAACAAAACACACCATTACTTGGACAAAGATGAAATGACTCGTCATGACATTGGAACTCGCAGGGAGAGACACTTCATCACCAGTCAATATTCAGTTGCACTCATAGGTAAATTGTGGAGCTCTGAATGTTGGCTCTGGAGCTCTCAGCTCGTGGCAACTGCGTTTGCTCACATTCAGTTCTGCGGATTCTTGTTTATTCACTACAAGAGACATAAGGCAACTCTGAGCTAATCATTTCCTCATTTCCTAAAACATTAATTATGCTAATAATTAAGGCATTTCTTCTTCATACTGATTTAAAAAGGAATTAGCATGACTGAATAAGCAGTAATTCTCATGATCAAATTTCCAATAGTCTCCAAAGCATGAGATTAACTTTTGTGTTTGAATTTCCTTACGACAAGGATCAGGCTGCAATCTTTCCAGGCATCAATATATACTACAGGCTTGTGAATAAAAAAAATACCTGTGCTGAATCAAGTATTTTGAACAAATTGTGCAAATGTTAGATATATTAAAAAAAATTAAAGGCAGAGTAAGTGAGAGAAAGTGACTCTGTGGTGGTAAAACCTTAATAAGAACAGATCATCCACTGCCCATGAGCTACCCAAGATAAATATCTCTTTCTAAACTAGAATTGAAGCTTTCAGGGAAAAACTTTAAAAAATGGAAAACCATGTAATAACTGCTGAGATTACTCAATTCTTGGGAAGAGACTTCAGTAGAAATTGCCCTTATTTCAGGCAGTGTTTAGTTTTATTTTATCTCCTCAAGTAGCATGATAGCTTCTTATTAGAGTACTTGGCTTAGAGCTTATTTTTAAATTAAATTCCAGTTATAACAAACTCTTGCACAGATTAAACCAAAATATTCCAGTGGTAGCTTGTAGATGATATTTCAATGAAGAGATACCGTAAGCTCAAAGTTTAATGATTCTCTAATGACTTCTCTGTTATTTAATTGAGACAATTGCTGCAGAGACATTTGTGCTCTTTGGCAATAGCCATTTCTGCTAACGTTCAAGTAAAACTAAACATGCTTCAGGTTCTGGAACCTCCCTAATCCCTTCGGTAAACAGAACAGGGGAATTTCAAAATGAGTGACAAATTGGATTAATTTTCAGTTTTTAGCTAGTGAACTGAAATCTCCACTAAAGTAATCCATATTCCAGTATTTTCCATCACACATACCCTTTAGAGCCATTCCTTCCTTCCGACCACTTCTGTTAACATGACCTTATTTCCATGGTCCCAGGGTTTGTATGAGACAACAGGTGGCAGAACCATCCAGGATCTTCCCTCTAGTGATTTCTTAGATGTTACATGTGCCTTGTTTAATCTTTTAAATAAAGTACATAGAAATATTTATAATATTTATATTATATTAATTATATTATATTACATTTGTAATATATTACATTTATAATATATGTAATTAAAAGAATAGAGTATTAGGTTAGCTCCAGAACATCAAAAGAAGCTGCTCAGTGAAGACACAGAGACCAGATTGGGTATATTGCCTTCGAATATGGCAACTACAATTCCATAATGTTTCCTCAGACAGCTACTCACCAATAGTAATTACAAAACCCCAGGGATACCTGTAAGAATACAAGTCTGTTATGTGTAACTCGATGGGATTTATATTTGGTTTATAAATTGTTCAACAGTACAATAACTGAAAGTGACCTGCAAACCAATTCCCATTCTGCAGACATTTCTTGGGAGCAACGTTGCAAGATCCAGTTGAAGCGTCCTCACGTTCCTGGAGCGAACAAACCAGGCTGATTGGCTTTTTTTCCTATAAGCATTAAAGGATCCTTGACTTTGCCTGTGCAAAGACTTCCAAAATAACACACTGCTGGAGTTTACCTTGATGGTGTGGCAAGGAAAAGAAGTTCTGCGCCCAGGAACTTGCCACAGTCAAACAACTTGGGCAGGGGAACACTTTTACCATTGTTTGGGCAAAACCAAGGAAATACTCACTTCCCAACCACTCCAGAAATCCAGACTATCCAGTTGCTGGGAGGTTGGTTCAGCAAGTGCAGTAGTTTTGCACTATTCCAGTGCCATGAGGCAGGGCCTGAATCTGCTCATGTGTTCCTTACCCTTTTCCCCCAGGATCTGTGGAAATCAGCTTGAAAGTTGAAGATACTGGATTGCAGGAAAACATTTCAATCTAGTTTCTACACAAGCTTTTAAATATATGGAATTTAAACCAACTTCCTCACTGAAGAAGTGAAATAAACCTAATAATACGCATTCAAAATTACTAAAATTATTTAAAATGTTTCCCTTAACCCACAGTGCCCAGTGAAGCGACATCCTCCTGCAGCCTTGTCATGCATTCTTATTTCCTTGCTTCTCCTTAATCTGTCCACACTATTTACATCCACTCAGCTGAAATGATAGCTGCTTATCTGCCTGAATCTTGGACAAATCTTTCTGAATTTGGCTGCATGACCTCTTGTTGTTCATGGCCTGCCACTCCCTTGCAACACAGGAACCAAAGTGTGTGCTGTCCCTTGGCTGCATGGACTTTTCTTTTTTCCAGACCACTGGCTTATAAAATGAACAAAATTGGTCCTAATACTGATCTCCCGTGGCACTCCACTAATCACTTTCCTCTTTCCCAAGCCACTCCCCACTCACAAATACCTCTCTTTGATGTCTCAGTAGATAATTTATCTATTCACATACCTCAGCTACTATAAAACATCAAAATTACAGACCTTGCAGATTATTCTTTTGTGTTTTGCTCTATCAACAGATTTCCTAAATGCTAGGAAAATTATTTCTATGGACCCAATTTACCTTGTTAGTGCATAGCAATGATTCGTTAAACATAATCAAATTTTTGTGGCTGCCTTTAACTGTGATATTCCAGGTGCCTCCACTGGGGCCTGGTATAAAAATAAATGGAGTAGGAAAAAAAACCAACCAGCTCTAAGATCCTTCTGTACACTCATTTACCAACAGAGCTCAGGTAGAAAACCTTGTAACATCGACTGTTGAGTTTATTAATAGACATATTCTCTATAATAATATTATTCTCTATTAATAGTTAATGTTTTGTTTTAAAACAACCTGTTAGTGAAGGGAGAGGTGCTGTTTCTGATAAGGACAAAGCAGACGATGCAGGAGAGAGAACCTGTGTGTTTTCCTTGCACTCACCTGGTCTGATTTCCAGAATCTTGTGCCCTACATACCCGTACCTCTTTTCTCACCCGAGGTTTAAGCACTCCACCAAAATACAGGACCTGTGTTTTCACCTCCTCTGGATGCATTTGTCCATCCCTCTCCCAGATGTGCAGTTACTGTGAAGCCCTCACGTTGCTTCCCTGGTGCTGAACTCCGTGTGGGGGTGAAAAAGGAGGAGTAAATGGGGTTCCCTCTGCTCCCACATCCTGGTTTCCCACCTGTGGTGGCAGCATCCATTCTGCATCCTGGGATATCTCAGGAAAGCACAGCCTCACTTACACCTCGTGTTCAGCTGGTGGGCAGTGACATCTCACCTCACGGAGTAATAAATGCGTGGCACAGGCAGAACCAGAGATCTCAGACAAGGAGTGAAGAATGTTGATGGAAAAGCATACTCTGAGCTGCTGATATCCTTTAGCTATAAAGCAAAAATAAAAGCAAAAAAAACTTGGAGAAGAATAAAATTTCTGGTTTATATTTACTCCGTGCTCACAAAATTCATTCTTTCTTTCCTTGACTAGTCAGAGACATAAAAATTCCATTACAAAAAAAGGAGTTTGTTCCAGACCCCATCAAATGGCAGAGGCATCCTGAGAGCTAAGTGCCAGCACAAGATAAAGATTAATAATATTGGCAGCAACCTCTCTTCCCAAGACTTCTGTAAGGAGAAGGGACAGACAATACCAGTGCAGCCACATACACGCTTCTTGGCTCCTACCTTTCCACTGGTGTTTTTCCCAGTGTAAACTTTATCCTGAATCCCTTGAATTATTGTCAGAATTCCCATGGATTATAATGATGTGGTATCACCACTCCAACCTCTTCCCCCCCCCAGCAAAAATAAATAAATAAATAAGGAAAAGGCTATGTCACAGCGCAGAAATGTTGTTTTGTATTCCAAACCAGTCCCACACGTCCCTGTGAACGCAGTGACTGCATGGATGTTCCTCTCGTGCATAAAAAAGATCCTTAACAGGCTGTCTTTACTCACAGGGCCTTTCAACAGGTATTCCCGCTTATGTCTGGAAGTGATATGTATTGTAAACGTGCACACCATCTTATCTTATATTGAAACAGAAACAGATTGTTTCATATAGTTGAAATAACTGATAACAGAAGGCATAGCCATGCTAATTTATGTTGATCAGGATCTGTGCACATTTTCAAATCTTTGAAAGGAGGCAACTCGAACTGAAGCTGTTATGTCTAAAACCATCACATGAAGCCCAATTGGAGAGAGCTGGAAATAAACAGTTGTGCAAGAAAAGAGGCACTTTAAAAAATAGTTTAATTCTTGTCCACTTTGAAATTGAAGCAAGATTTGTGTGCTGAGATTAAGAAGAACCCCTGCATTTCCAGCAAGGACAAGTATTAGTGGATAAGATGCAGTGAAAGAAGTGATATCGGGTAAGCCAGAAGCTCTTAAGCCAACTGTGAATTTAGGAGAGAAAAGTACCAATATTTTAGTGACATCATTGATGATGGAAATCTGACTTCTTCTGAAACATTGGCAAGGATTTCCCTCCACAATTTCTACCCCCAGCATTATTAATCAACCAACCGATGCTGTCCCAAGGTGGCAATGGAGTTGTACCACCAAGGTGTGCACAAGAGCATTTCCTGCACTGCACTGGCATTGCCACGGGTAATTTCAAGCACCATGAGAAACAAGACAACAAATTAATGCTGATCAAATGGAAAAATAAAATATGAAAGAAATAAAAAAAACAAACCAAGCAGAGTCATTGGGTGGCCTTCTAAAATGTGTCAGAGAGAGAGAATTACAAACTCTCGTTTGGCAGCACTGGAAAGGGTTGGGAAAAGCCCTTGCAGGAGCTGTGGCTGTTGTGGTGTCGGTGGCAGCGTTTGCCCCATTCCCAACCTCCTCCCTCCATGCTCGTAGGGAATTTCCAGAGGTTAATCCTGGCAAAGCAGCAAAAGAGGCAGCTTGAACAGGCTCTGAAACTTAGTCCTGCACGAGGCTGAACCAATTAGGACAAGTGATAACAGCCAAGCCCTGTTCTTATCACCTCAAGAGTCAATTACCACAGGGGTGGGAAGTTAATGGGAAATTCGGCAGCAGCTGCTTTTTGCTGTGGATGTGGAAACACTGAGCAGGGCTGGGGAGACAGGGTTTCATTCCTTAGTGCAAAATCACATTTTTAGATAACTCAGTACACTCAAGCATGCAGACAGATGTCTGTACAGAACAAAGAGGGAAGCTCAGGCTTTGCTGGGATGCAGATTTCCTCATCACCATCCACCTCCTGCTTCACCACCACCATGCACAGGCACAGTCACGGTTTTATTCTCTGATACCAAATACACTCTTAGAGTACCAGAGATGACGTGTATTTCACAAGTGCAAGGCTAAAGAACCCCTATTCATGTGATATTAATGACTAGAAATGGCTGAGGATTCTTTCTTCACCAAGAAGAAGACACTTATGAGAAGCTGGATTTCCAAGTCAATTATCAGGCCAAGAAAAACCTAAAATCTTAACTCTGAGAAGTGCATTAAAATAAAACAAGAAGTTTCAAGTGCTTTCTATTTCTACAAATATCAGAAAAAAGTATAGTATTGACTGCATAAAACCCCTTTTGAAACAAATGCACTTGTTTATGGAGAAAGCAGAATTTCCTTTCCCTTGCAATGGTTGATAGAGACCTTGCCCCACCACAGGAGACACAGAGAGAAAGAGATTTTATTACAGAGGCATTAAATGAAGGTTTAACTCCTTAATAATGCATGTAGAGATGCAGAATATGGTACTATTGAAGCATACATGCAAACTTTACACAGGGATTTAAAAAAATGTATTAATAATGCTTTGGCTTTCAGGAGTGGATGGAATTGTGTTGGGGAAAAACCCTGGGAATGGCTGTGTGGGCAGAGAATGAACCAGCTTTTCCTTCCTTTGTACCTCCCTGCTCTGGTATGTCCTCTGCCAGCAAATCCAGGGCTGATTTGTATAAAATAACTCAGAACAGAAAAATAAGAGTGGACATTTCTATGCTGCACATCACTTGAGAAATCCCTGACAGACTCAGGATTTGCAGGAGACTGAATTGTTAACTTCTAGAATTACAAATCAAGCATCATCCCATATGGCACTACTTTTCAAATGACTTCCCTGTAAATCACAAAATCAAAAGTCTGACTCATCAGCACTGGCACTGCCTGTGCCCATGACATGAATTTGGGCTCCTCACGGAACCAGAGAAGTTACAATACCCCAGTTAGTGCCCAGGGTGAACTGGGATAACTCTGGAAGTAACTCAATTCTCCTTCTTCTGTGTCCCCCCATTTTTTAATAATTATTTTTTACCTTCTCAAGGGTTTACTTTTATCTTGTGTGTCTTTTCTGGAGCTCCTTGGCTCCCCTCCAGGTGAGTACAATACCCAGTAAACATTCAGCCTAAGCATTTTTGTGTAAGTTTTATGCAAACCAACAAGGACATCACCAGCATCAGCTGCACTAGTGCCATGCTGCTGTTTTGATCCTGCTTTCTATTATTCCTATTTATCTATTACCGATTATTTAAGCAAGATGACCTTATTTAAATTAAACATCTCCCTTCCATCTCCCTTGCACAGGACTGAGAGTCAAGCAGAATCTGGAAGTAAATCTGCTTTTTGTGGTGAATCAGTGAATAAAACAGGCAATGGCCGTAACCAGGGAGCTCCATTTCATGACAGCAGAATTTCCTCTCTTCCCCAAAGTTTGCTTTTTTTCTGGGGTATCCAAGCAATACCTTTTTCTTGCATATTTATTGTACTCCATCAGCAATTCTGAATATCCCTCCCCTCCAGGCTTGGAGCAGACCTGTGTAAGCTTTATCCTATGGACTTCTAGTACATAAACTGTAGGATAAAAATCAACTTTTCAGCAGCACCAGTACTAAACCCCATTTCAAGTAGAATGACCAACTGAGTGAGTCACGGGCATCAGGACAAATAGAGAGAATTTTACTTTCTTGAGCTTCTCAGGGTTTTCCAGCACATTAATTTGATATATTGTTACTGAGAAATATTATACCTGTGATACTTCAGCTTTCCAAAATATAAAGACTACAGGAATGACAGGGTAAAATACGATTTTTTCAGTAATTCCAACTGTGAATTAGTTAAAATTTACAGTAGAGCAGGATATAAGCTTTGATCCGCACTGTAGCATCCCCACAGCTCACTCCTGAGACTATTTCATTGCCATCTGAAGCACGTATGGAGAGACAGGGCCTGCTCTAATTACAATATTGTAGTTTTGACTGACAGACAATATGTCTACAATCAACTCATTTGAAAGCCATGTGTTGCGACAGTTCCTTGTCCGACTCCACAGTGCAGAACCAAGACAAATCAGTGCCTTGTTACTCTGCACTAATCCCACAGTTTAATAAAAATAAAAATCCTAGGAAACACGTGTACACAAGGAACAGTGGGCCAAGAGGTACCCCAGGTTCTTTTTATCTTTTCCTAATTGTTAACATCTGTTGGATCCTTAAACGCAGACAGAGCGTTTGAAAATAACACTTCAAGACATGTATACTCCAAAACTACTGATTCCAAACTTCCCAAACTTCACATGTGTTATTCTAAAGCAAAGTGAGTTTGAATATGAAAATTTAAAAATCTCCATTCTCGAAATCGCAAGAAACCCCACATTATTACACTTATTCCTTGCTCACACCAATATATAGCTGACACTGAAACAATGTTTTTGTTCTGACCTCACACAGGCCTGGATGAGTATAATTATTATGCAGCATAATATGACAGAGATATCTGTCATTAGTAGAATTTCTGGAATTTTGAACATACATTTCAATAGCCTAAGTGGACCTAGCTTGGCAATTTAGCTGACCCTGGAAAAGAGTGCCTTATGTTCATCTTGTGCAATCTGTCCAGTAACAGATGTACACCATTAAGATGTAAAGTGAGGTGGAGGAGGATGGGAACAGCAGGAGAAGAGTCCGGCCATTAGCAGAGGAGCCATGAGCTTCCCTAGGCCGGCACCAAGGGAGACAGGAACCTACAAATCACTCAAAACAGGTTTCCCAGTAAACCTGTGATAAACAAATTCCTATTTTTGAAGCACTGCACTGACTGTTTGTTCAATGATATGCAAACGTATAAAAGAGCGCGAGGCCCCGCGGCGTGTTTGCGGCGAGAGCGCGAGGTGGGAAGGGGCTGCGGAGAGGTTCAGGTGTGACGGGGCACGGAGGGAGCACCGTGAATTCCGCCAGCCCCAAATCATCCCCCGGTGTCAGATGGAGCAGCTTTCCTCGCTCCTCCAGCACACGGAGCGCCAGGAAGCAGCAAACCCACGGGTGGTAAAGTTCTCCAGGTGAAGAGCTTGTGCTGATGACCTGCCACAGCAGCAGACACAGCCTGGCACGTTATTAACTCAGCTTAATTGCACCATGAATTTACTGGGCGGGTTTAATGCGTTTAAGCTCTGTCCTGCCTACTGGTTTCTGTGAAATTTTCTCACCTTTGTTTATTCAGTTACTACCACAAATGTGTAAAACCAGACAGGACTTGCAATTAATTGGTTTTTTAAAGTGTTCAAAGTGCCGCTTTCCGGGATTATCGCAACATAAAAATATTCATCATATCTGCCCACACCAAATGTTGATATAAATTATTAATTTAAGGCAAATGTGACAATTAAGCAGATTTATTAGCCTTAATACATCATGCAATTACTAAATGACTTCTTTTTAAAGCTCGCCTTCTCTCTTCCTCTGCAAGCAAAACTGCTTTTGTTTTAGGTACCATATTTTATTTATTGATACACATCATCTTGAGAACGAGCTTTCCAAGTTAAATTTTGTAGCGACAGCATTTAATTAACACACAAACAAAGTACATACAGATAGTTATTAGCATCACAATAGCAGTCTCAAGGGAGCAAAAAAGTCTCCTTCAGACAGAGTTTTCAAGTAAATAATTAACAGACAAAACAACCTCTGAAACTGTGGCTAAAGCACACTTCTATTTGCAGTTGTGGTACAGGGACCTCTAATTGACCAGGGTTGGATTGTTCGTCCCTAAAAGTAGCCCCTTTTGCCATAAGAAACCCCAGATGGGAGAATAATGGCCACGTTTGTGTTTCCCTTGCCTGTGGCACAATGTCTCTTCTGTCAATAACAGAACATCAGTTTTCAGGATGGTCAGGATTATGATTTTCATGTTTTCAGAGGTATGAGAGTCCCTAGCTGTCAGTGCATTAGAAATATGGACAGAAAAAATTTAAATCCATTTAATTGTAATGAACACATATAAAATATGGCTCTTTGGACAACTCTGGTCTTTCCCACAAACACGACTCGTTCACCACATATTCCTTTGGGTGTCTTTTATAAAAAAATAACTGTGGTTGTGGTTTAGTTTTTTTTTCCCCCTCACACATTACATGTTGCTCTGTGAGCTTAAGATATTGTTTTCAGCTGAGCAAAAGGAAACGTCAGGGATAATTTTGATAAATGTGAGCCATCCCATATTTTCTGTTAACAAGTGCTTTGTGTGTCTAATAACATGCACCTGGGAAGCTGATTTTTCTTTTTCATATGACCTCACAGAACTACAAAGGGTCTGTGCCTTCTGCTGGGGCAATAACATTGATGGAAAGACTTAATAAATACAGAGAGATAAGAAAAGGCCTCCTAACCCCTCCCCACCCTATGGGCCACCCCTCTCCTGGGTTTGGGGCTTGTTCTCAGGAATTTTCTGGTGAAGAACAAACAGACCCACAGACAGTGGTGGGATGAACACACCAGGGCACAGCCTGAAGTGGGCTCAGCTCAGCTCAGCTCAGCTCAGCTCAGCTCAGCAGCCCTCAGTGATCAGTGCAAAACTCCAAATCAATACAGGATCACACACTGGGTGCTCTTGGAGGTCTTTTCCAACCTAAGACTTTTAAGCTATTCCTACAGGAACTGAACTCTCTTTATATAAGCTAAGAACACCAATGATTCCTCCTTTCTAACACTCTTACTAGGAGGTGAAAAATGCTACAGAGCAGTGAGAATTTATACCGATCTCATCAGTGTTTGGAGCGCTGGACTCAATTTCCGATGTATTATTCCCTGTAGCTAAATGCCTTTGATAATGCAGAGTCTCAGATTCTGAAGTTCAGGAAAATTCTCTGTGTTTCCAATGCACTTTGCTTTTCAAACAGATTTCCCAGGAACAAACTGCACAGATCTTTCCTCCCGAGCCATCAGACAGCCCTGCTCCCCCACAGGGATGAGCTGAGGGCTTTTAAAAGTTCCCTGATACAGACTGCCCAGCTTTCCCAGGTCTACTCTGCTAAAGATGGATAGGGTATATTTTATAGGAATGGTATATTTTCTTGTTTTGCACAGGTGGCACTTGTTTGATTCTGGGGATAAAACATTAAAAGGAAAGAATTATAGCTTGATACAGAGACTATCTAATGAAACAAACAAACAAACAACCTTAATTTTTTCAAAAAACTCCAATTTCCTGCTGAACTTCTATTGATAGCTTTGCCACAAGTGAAAGCTTCAAAGTTTCTGTTTTGAAAGGTGTTTCATTTTTTCTCATGTAAAAGCTCCTGTGAATCAAGGTAAATACTAATGAGTTTCTTTGAATCACTTGACAACTACAAAAGAAGTGAATCTCCATCGGCTAATAAGAATTAAAAAGAAAATTGTAGCCTACCTGGTTTCCTGTAAAAAAGATTTTCCTAAGCAGAATCAGTAGATTTCCAAGTGACAAAATATTTTTGCTTTAGATGAGACAACTTTCTCACCTTTAAAGAAATTCTTTAGAAAATTAAACATATATTTGGTATAAATTTTCTCCCACACTGAGCCTAAAATTGAAATACGTCATAGTTAGAAGAAATATGTCCTGTACTGTATTAATTTGTAGGAATTTTAGACTACAATTGAGTGTGTCTGTGAAACCTGACTGACTAGAAATTTTATTTTTAAATTAAATATCTTTTAGTCAGTTTTTAAAAAAATTATTCAGTCTCTGCTTCTAAACTCCTCTAAGCAAGCTTGTTTTATTTTAAGAATGCTCTTTTAGTCAATTATGTAAATTGTAAGGCTGTACAACAGGATATGATCTGTAGGGATTTGTTCTGTACCGATGGGTCATTTATTTATGAAATTTCTGTGCTCTATGCCTGTTAAAATATTGATGTTCTTCCCCTTTGCTCCTTTTTCTGATTTAAGTAAAATGATAAGTATTGAATTGAATTAATTTAAAGATTAGCCGTTATAATGAAGCCTTATTTAATCATTAAAGGAGCCAAAAGAGGCGAAAAGTGGCTGACAGAGTTTTGATTGGAGCAGGCAGAAATCCTGGGAGCAGAGTGAAACTTCTCTGAAGTCTCACCCACATTCTGGTTTAAATATTATGTTCGTTTTCCTGAGGAAGGAAATGTCAGTGTCACCTGCATCACTCATCCCTGTCCCTCCCGAGGAGGTGATGCAGATAGTAATAATATTATTATTAATAAATAATAATAAATAACAATAATAAACAATAACAATAATAATACACTCTTGATTATTATTCATTTGATCTTTCACTTTTTAAACAACATGCATGGCTAGCTAAAAGCATTCAGGTAATTTAATTTCGCTAAAAATCTTGCAAAGATCTGATTCTAAGTGTGCTCCTGAAGGCTCAGCATATTCCCATTTGTTTACAGCGAATTATCACCCACTATCTATTTTGTGCTTTGGAGCTGCTCTCTTTTACCAGGTTCTCATGCTAGTAAAACATTTCCTAGATACCACACTTTTATAATTTAATTCCTGTTTTTTCACCCATACTTGAGAAATGAACCTTGCTGGCTGAGCTGAGTGATTGGTGTGATCGTGGTCTGAGGTGTCGTTTGTAAAACAGTGAATTACTGCAAGAGCTAATAGGAGCAACCTATGATGATACAGTGTCAACCAAGGCTATTTGTCCTTCATAATCCCTGCCTTTATGGGTTAAAAGTAGTTGTATATTCAAAAGCAATCTGAATCTCAGTGTCTCAGTTGTTGGTGTGTCAGTAATTTATCTCAAAGAGTCCACACTTTGTCATAATATCCCCAAAAATATTGCAAGTTCGTTTAATGGTGTGCTGTGCTTTAGAAAAATACATAGTTCCATTTCAGGAACAAATGTTACATTCAAAGTTTTCTTGGTGTCCTTGGTATTTTGAAAAAGACTAGAGACTTTGAAATTCTAATACTTGGATGTTTAAAGATCATCAGTAATTGTTAATATGAAAAAAACACAAAAAGAAATTTTTTATTTTCCATAATAAAACTATATAAAAACCCCAGTGTCTCTAGAATGAAATGCAGCTCATGGAATAATGAAAGAAAAGCTTTATGTATATATTTATCCAGCTTTGAAATGTAAGTGCATAGAGAAAATTCTGGTCTGCACTTCCAACAACTTCTAAACATGTTATATATACAACAACAAATGGATCATGAGGCAGCCTCTGGAATCACCACAAAGGGGGGACTCAAGACCTCCTGTACCTGTGTCAGGCACTGACACCTGACTCTGCATTCTTAGGAAATTTTGTTTTCTATTTCAATTTTCCACCTGTAACGCCAGACTTTCATGTGAATTTATAACCCAAGGACGAAAGTCTCAGCCTCAAAATATATGCGAGTAAAATCGGGGACTTATTGTGATCCACGAAATCCTAATTACTGAGCTGTTTACTGGAGATAAAAGCAGGCTGACAGTGCAGTGCACCAGCACAGTTTGGTCACTAATTGTAATATACCAGGAGCCATAAAATGACTTCAGAATGCTATTATGGTGTCCAGTTCTGAACTGGGATTTGGAAACCTTAAAATGCTATTAAGAAGACCCTTCTCTATCTTGGCAAAATAAGCTTCCACAAGTGATTAAAGGAAAATGAGGGATGGATGGACTGACGAGAGGACAGACTGTAGGATGCAAGCAGGAAAATACATAGTGTGGGAATATTTAGGAACTGGCATAACTTCAGGAGCCAGTTTAGAGGTTTTCTCTGGATATCAGGTGAGCTGGTGGGAACTCAGCACAGCAGGTACCTCACATAACGTAAGTGCATCTAAAGTACCTTGTTAGATCTCCAACGTACTTGAGGAAATGGGGAGTAACAAGTTAAAAACTTTCTTCTCTAATATTTACCAGTTGCTCCACTGAACATCTGCTCCGTAACTTCAGTCCAAAATTTACCATTAAAATTATGTAAACAAATAATGTAAATAATGACTGGAAAAGATTAATCCCTAATTCTAAATTACACTGTTCTGGTAGCAGCTCGAGACTAAGCAATTTCATTGTACTCTAGCTCTTTCAATGAACACTAAATTCAATTTTAACAATTAGAGTACTTATGTCATTAATCAGAGTTTGGACTTTAATGCAAGTAGCAATCTGCAACACGATGAAAAACTCCAGTGCTGAGTTAGAAAATAGGGCTGGCATTGCATTTTTAGAATAATGCAGGTCAGGAACGTGGGCACAGGCTCTGGGTACAGCCTGGGTGTGGCACAATCAGCCTCTGGTACAGGTGCAGCTCAGTCAGGGGGTCCATGTGATGCAATGATGATTTGTTGCTTTTTCTTTTATACCCCTTTTATACACTCTTTTATATAGCTTTTATGCATTCTTAGTGCTTTTAGCCCACACAGTTACAATTCTTTAAGTTTGATCACTTCCCTCACACCCAATATCCCGTTAAGCCAAGAGCCCAAACACCCTGGAAACCCCAGACCCCGAGGGCCTCTCCAGAACACATTCTGTAAACAAAGCCAGGCCCAGCCAGGGGAAGGTTCCTCGCTGAGGGGTCTCGCTGGAGTCCCTCCCTGGGCAATCTTTGATAGATGTGCTAATTAGCAAGGCCTATAATTGCACACACATCACATCGTGGGGGGCCATTTCTCCGGGGGGCATTTCGGGGTGCATTTCGATGTGCATTTCGGCGCCCCTGAGGGTCCTTAAATAAATACCGAGGTAAAACCCTTTTCCCTCTTAACTGCGTTCAGCTCTCTTAATTTTAAAACCAAGAAAAAGGTGTCACATGCAGGAGTGAAGGAACCAGGGGCACTGGAGTCAGGCTTTGCTTTCTGTGCTGTGGAGGTACAGCCAGCGTGGCTCTTATCTGTACTAAAATAAGCTGAACTATCACAACTGGAGTGAAACAGCCTCACATGTTCCATTGAAGGACCTGAGCGAGTTCATGGAAGAAAAATCCATCCAAGGTTACCAGAGAAAGGCACATCCCTGAGTGCCCCGGGGAGGGAAAGCTGCTGCAGGTGGGAAATACTCTGGAAAAGTTTCAGTCTGGGCTCATCCTGGACGTTGGCCTGACCTTGTAAAGAGCCCTTCCCAACGGGACATTCGGTCACCATGAGCAAACCTGTTCTGAAAGAGGGAAATCTTGAGGGGAATCGGAAATTTTAGTGACAATGACCAAATTATTTTTAATTATTTTTAAGCTGTTTTTAGCTCTACCTCCCTGAACATTAATTGTGAAGGCAGATAAAAGACATTTCACTGCTACTTTCACTGGTTTTGCTGTGACTACCAGCCAGCTTGCTGACACTCTTCCCTGCGATATTTAGTTTCTTCCTGAATGAACCAGTGTTCTTTCATAAAGGGCCACTTTGTTTTCCTGGTCTTCAGGGAAAACCCCTGGCCTTAGATCTCCAAAGAACAAGTATTCACTAGAAAATAGCACAAAAATTGTATTTGTCAGAATCTCCTGTAAAAATATTTTGCCTGTTCAAAACACTTTTCCCCCAATATTACAAAAAGTAAGTTCATTGCAAGAATCCTCCTAATTTGGCAAAGAAAGTCTTTCATCCCAAATTTTACAGACAAGGCACTCTTTGTCTATATCTTTTGGAATTCAATTTCTTAACTTCTACCTATTCTTTTACATCAAGTCGTATTTTCCCCTTCTTCCATATTCCTGATTTTTAAATGCAGAAATTTTGCTAGGCTGTCTGATTTTCTCCAGTTGTCTTTTCCTTTGCTGATGGAACAATAATAATTTCATAAAATAAATTTTTAAACTACTTATAACTCTATAGCTTGGTCGACAATGGTTCAGGAATGAAAATTTCTAGTTTTCCCTTTTAAAGCAAATCCAGCCTCTGGTGTACAGCAATAACAGGAATGTTTATCTTTCATATAATTTGCAATACAGCAAGCTATTATTCTGACAATCATGCATCCTGTAGTAGGGTTGCTCAAGAAATTTAGGTAAGTAAAAAACAACAAAATAGTGAAAATACTTAAAACTCTTTACAAATATAAAGCTGATTTCAGTTCAGACCAATACAATTAGGCTGAAAATAAGTTAATATATTTGTGAAACACACCTTTCTTCAGCCTGTGCTCCATGAATTCCATCTCTGCAGCGTGCATTGAATGGAACCTCACTCAGAATATTTTTACAAAGTGCCTTAAATTTTCAGCCATGGAAAACATTTCATTGAGACCAAAGAAAATTACATGGTTCGAAAAAAAATTTCTAGAGCTCACTGAAACTGTATTAATACAGCATTACTAAAATTCACAATTTACCATCCACTTATTTAAGGTTTTAAGCATGTATCAATTTGCCCATGAGATTTCAGAACAAATACACTCCAGAATCATCTTTCCATGACTCAAGCCCATGAAGATAACGTTTCAGTGGGCTGTCTGTAAATGTCTGTGTGTTAATTCTGTAACATTTTTATAGCAATAACATGAGGCTGGTTTTATGGAAGATGCTTTGTACCTTGGCATTAGAAATGGGGATTGCACAACGCACACATCTATGGAGAGAAATCCAGACTCTGATGTCTTATTCAAAAACATGTCACCACCCCAGATGGCTTATTGCAAAACCCTCTGACCAAGAAAAACAATTCTAAAATCACTGCACCCCACTTATTTGCACAGAAATTAAGAACTGATGAGACTATTGCTAAAAAGCCTTTTTCTGACTTTTTCCCCCCAAACTTTATCAGTCTAACAGAGTTCAAATTCTTTAGTTTTGTTCCCAAAGTTAGATGCTTATTTATATTATCTTATTATAAAGCCATGTAAATAAATCCTAGGCAGTAACTCGGGATGAGTGAACTTCATCTCTGTTTTGTGGTTATTTTTGTATTGATGTTGCTGAAATGAGAAATCCACCCCACAGTCCTCACAATGATTTAAGAGATGCTCAGGCAGTTTTTTCACATTATTATCAGTTGTTATAAACAGCGAGAGAGGAAATGCTTATTCAAGCTTCAAACCCATGAAAGAGGGAAAAAAAAAAAACCCTCTTTCACGTCGATTTTCCACATTAAAATTCTTTGTCTGTTTCAAATTTAAAAGCAAGTAATGGCTAAAATATGCACTGGGTTCTGTCAGATGCAAAGCAGCACCAAGTGTTGCAGACCATCAATGCAGAGCACTGGTGCTCTTTTCTACTCTGAGCTCTTCAGGAGCCCCAGTCCCTCGGGCGATTCCAAGAAGGCTCCATATCCTCAGCGCGGTGCCAAAGCGAACCGTGCCAAATCCATGTTTCATACTCTGTTTGCAGATATATTACACCAGTCCTGCCGAGGACAGAGGTGTGTTTTCTTGGGTGTTTGCACTTTGCTATGTAAATTCTCAACACTCAGCACAGCCAAAAACCTGTTTCCCTCAGCTGAAGTTGATAGCATGGGGATATTTTTTGTTTTGATTAAAAAAAAAAAAACCCCACAACTTTAGTCATTAAACCCAAGCCTTAATTATTTACATAAGTAGAAGTTCCGCATTTTGCTTGTATGTAGACTGAGTTATAGCCAATATTTTTTGACAAATATGAAAGAATTCTAATGAGATAAAACTGGGTAAAAGGATATGTCACATTTTCTAGAATTAAAATATATTAAATCTGGAATTTCAGCAGAAAATAATCCAAATTAAACACTGAAATCAGCTCAGTAACAGTTCAATTAACTGAATGTTACAGCCAAGACAGATTTTGCTTTTTTGTTAAAGAGTGAACTGGTATCATAAACCCAAAGTTTCACCTTGCTATAAGGTGACCTTTGGAAACAGGCAATTGTAATGTAAGACTTGTGTTGAAAATGGAACTTCCAAATAAATCCCTGACAATTTACATTTTTTTTTTTTTTTTTAGTAAATAAAACAAATGCAGCAGCTCAAACCCTACAAGAAGAAAATTTAACAAACTACACATAGGAAATATTAAAGAAACATTCATTTTCAATATTTAAACATCAAGTATTTTGCCGGCGTGCAGAAGTGTGTTTCACCCCAACTGCCTTTGCATCTGTGTAACAGCACAATTAAAATGTGTTCCACGGGTTACTGCGTGGAAGAGAACACTTTCAAGAGGAATTAAACGTGGATCCAACCTGCTGGCTCAAGATGCCCCTAAACTGCAGACTGCCAGAAGTGTCCGTGGGGACGGGGCAGGAGTGGCTGAGTGCTGGCTCTGCTTTTCCCAATTTTCCAGGAGATCCTCCAGCGCTGGGGGGAGGCTGGTGCGACACAGCCTGGCAGGGCCGTGGCCACCACGCACTGGAGCTCTCAGCGAGGTGACTCTGGAGTGTTTTTGTGCCGTACATTTGTTCTTGAGAGAGGGAAGGGACTGAGAACAGCCTTTAATAAAGGGACACAGATGTTCGTGTTTATTGCACCACCTGAGCTAATTAAAATTCTTACCTTTTTGAAAAAAAGGGAAAAGCTCCCTGTGGGAATGAGAAGGGGCTTTAAAAAAAAATTACAGATGGGATAATGAAAAAGGACTATTTTCAAAATAAATTATTTGGTTTAGAGGTTTTGAGGCAAAAAATGAGTATTGTGACACTGATGCCCAATTTCTCAGCTTTCTTGGTTTGAATCAGGCTATCAGGAAATGGGTTTGTCAGACAAGTGCCTGAAGATCCAAGAGAGATCTGCAGCACCTTGTATTGGGTAAGAGGTTTTGTACTCAACATTTGAGAGAGAAAAGACTGGAAGAAAGGATCCTGCCCATCCTGAACACCTAAAGGTGACAGCCTTTGGCAGATAAATACTGCCATGGAATTGCTGTTGTTACACGAATTCTAAAGAAGCTGAAAAGTCTCATCATGTCTTTCCCAGATGTTCCTGAGCTTTGCCATGCCCATGGGGATTGCTGAGCAATCCCCTCAAGAAAATACCAGTGAAGTGGTCTATAGCTACAGAAATTCATACCTCAGTTGGAGGTGCACCTATCTGACATTTTTTTCTTTTTTTTCATTTCATGTTTTATTTTCAAGGACTAAATTCTTTTTGTAGTGAAGTAGTTAATGAATATAAACTGAACAACCCCCTCCCATATTTCATTGAACTGCTCTTGAAACCAAAATGTCAGATAAAAGAAAAAAAGAAGCTTTAATCTGAATTAGTTTTAGAGTCAAATTCTTTTGCAGAGATAAAAGATTTCTGTTCACAGATATGTTTCTGTTTACCTAAGAACTAACAAATATTTTCTAAAGGTCTGAGATTTTCCATAGCATCTTGATACAATTGAATAGAAGACCCATTTAGCCTAATGAGCATTAAGATTAAATCATTTACTCACAGATCAAAGGAGATTTTAATTATGTAAACGAGTTGTTCAGAAACACAAAGTGTTCCATTAAGCTTCACAATTAATACATACAATATTTATGAGTTCAGACTTTTTTCCTTGTTAAAAATTGATTGTTACATCAAAAAAAAAGTTTCCCTAGATGCACTGATTGAAGGAAAAATATTTTAAGCCATAAAAGTAGCAGGCATGCAAAAGATTTTACTGCCTTTTGCTTTTCCTTCTCCTCTTCGTTCTCCCCTTCTCTTTTTTGTTGTTGTTGCTCTGAGCGTCTTGTCACCAGATGTTCATTATGTGTACAAAATATTGAGTTCCCCGAAGTCAGGACTCCCAGCACGGCCCTGCCGCTCTGCAGGGCTGGGTCCTGAATGGGACTGGTGCGAAACAAAACACGTCTGAAACACCCCCTGTGAGCTCTCCACACCTTCCATTTCTCAGAATGTGGGGCAGCAGTGACCCACACCACGGTGCAAAAAGGAGCTGAGGTTTGGTTCACTGGTGTGTATCACAAATGATTCTTCACTCTCTTTTTTGAAGGGAGCAACCTCAGGTAAAATGCAGCATAAAAAGGTCCCACCTTGCTCCTGACAGATATTACTACAATGCTGCAGAGGGTAAATTCTTAAATCACTATATTATTTCTAACAGGCAAGGTTAAAATAAATGCAAGGAAAACAAATGATGGAAAGAATGCTGATAAAATATGCAAGCTGGATTAGTTATAGAGTAATTTATTTCTACTAGAAGTTCTACTTAGGAAAGCAAATCAAAAGAATGGAAATTTGCTGACACTAAGTAATCCTGGAAAACACAGAGACTGGTTGTAGGAAAACTGATGACTGCTTAAGAGGGATGAAAAATCCATTCCAATTCTCAAGGCCAGAGGTTTGCATCAGAAAAACTTTCGACAAGATTAGTTTCTAAACTTAAAAACTTCATTAAAAAAAAAAAAAGATGACAGCAGAATACTTTTACTTGAGGTGCTGGGGCAAAATTCTACCCTTAGTTGCAGAGTAAGCTCCAAGAAATTAAACCAGATCACTGCTGCAGATGCATCTGAGACTACAGACTGCTTTTGTCAGAGTTAGCAGCTCAGCTAAGGAGGCAACTCAGGCTCTGACAAATGTGTAAATTTGACCAGAATAGTCACTGATGCTTCCATGTTAGATTTACAAGGAAGAAGCATAAAATATTTAAATATGTTATGAAATCTGTACCACTGTGTCAGTGAAAAATTCCAACACCTTCAACATTCTGTCTTAACAGAGCAGCAGAAGTTTAGGATTTTTTTTTTCATATATTAGGAACTCATCATACTTTAGCTCTTTCACTCAATATCATGATCTTATGATTGATCTTATTTATTTTTGGTTTGTATGCAACTTGAAGCTGATGCCAGAGTTATTCTAATTATAACACAGTCAACAGAATGACAGAAATCTTATGTCCTGAAACTCCATAAATAATTCAATGGAATTCAATAGTTTATGTTCATTGCAATCCTAAGACGTCCACAACCTTGTGGTCAGCTTTCAGGTATTTTCCATACATTTACCTTTCTATTGAAATATAATTGCATCCCAAACCAGAACCATTTGCCATGCTCCTAATGCTCCTGCTTTTGGATACAGATGGTGGAGAGAAAAAGTTTAATTCACTCCTTATCTATTCCCTGCCTATCAAAATAAGTGTGAATGTGAATTATCCCAATCACTTTCCTGTATGACACATGAAAACTGAGAAATCCGAGTGTATTTCCTTTTGGTAGGGGAAAGAATAAACTAAAATACTTTCAGTACCTTCTCGTTACATATTTTTCTCACAGGGCTCTCATTTTCCATGAAGCAGCCCCTTTCCCCAGCCTGGACACAAACAACTCACACCAGACCAAGCAGGAAAACACTGCAGCACATTCTGCCTCCACAGCAGGGCCAGACAAGCTCCGAGGCGGAGGGAGGAAATGTCCAGTGTGTCCCACCCATGCCATGGAGCACGGCTGGGCTCACGCCTGCCGCTCTCAGCCCTTTGCAGAGCAAAGAAAGCTCCCAGCTGCGAGGGCTGGGGCTGGAAGGAGCTGTGCCATTGAGGCACACACGCTCCGGGCTGGATCCAATCCTGCTGATTAAGATTTTCCCAGGGGATTTCAGCTGAGAGCCTCCAAGCCGTGGTCCCTGTCTGCTCTTGGTAGAGCACCCTCAGCACCTCAGCGCTCTCATTTTGGTGGGCAGTGTTACTCAGACACCAAACAGACACGTCCATATGGCTCCTGCCAAATGCTCAGCAGCTTTAGGGACACTGACTCCAGTTCAGGCAAAGGAGTTAAGCACATAAGCCTGGAATGGAAGGGTAGAACAGAGGGAGGCTTTGAGTTGCGTTGGAAACGTTCAAATGATCTGGATTTCCTGTGTGTGTGTGACAGGCAGGAGAAAGGAGCTGAAACAGGAAGGTCAGGTGGATGACATCCTAACAGGCTTCTCGATTGCCTCAGGGCTGCCTAATGTACCAAAGAGCAGGACAAAATGTGCCATCAGTGCTGCCTCATGGACCGGGAGCGTCACCTGTGAAGTGCTGATATTCAAAACATGCATTCCACAGTGTTTTTCCAGGCCACCAAGAATGAAGAGCAAGCAGCTTCCAAAGTTGTTGTGAGGTCTTTTCTCCTTCTTATATATTTGATAAAAAACAACCAAAAGAATATCTGTCTTTGAAAAATACAATTTCCTGTCTCTCTGGGCAGGCGGTGAGTTTTTAGAGGCACCCAGTAATATCCACTGCAAAAGTAAATGCATGAAGAGCACTGGTTATACACCCTTGTCGTTGTTATTTCTACAAAGTCACATCTTACTCAAACCAAGAAATCACCTGAAAACCTAAGCCACAAATCTGTTTCAGAAATTTTCCCCTTTTTAATATCTGTCATTTACATATTGCAGCTAAGCAGCAGAAGGAAGAAGAGATTGGAACAAGAAGCACGGTGATGGAGCCTCCCTGGCTGTCACTGCAAGGTTTTCTGCACTATATTGTTTAGAGTTTCCCTGTCCACTCTTAAAGGACTCCAAAGAAGAGCATTCATCACTTTTACTGGAAAATGATTCCCTAGTTTAGCAGCTGACAACCACACAAAAAAAATGTTTAATTTTTTCTTACATTTTAGCCCATTTGTCCAGAAGAAACTCAATGCCATCCCAGATGCTTGCTCTTTTAATTTGTGTGCGTATATACACTCTCCTTATATTATCTCATGTGTTTAGTCTAACCAGATCAAAAATGATGAATGTGATATATTTGTTTTAAGTGCACTCTTTAATGAATCTTTATTTCTTTTTCTTCAGAGTGCAAAGACAGGTAGGGGGGATAAGTAATTAAATAACATAAAAAAAAATTTAAATATTCAGAATATATATATATATATATGCCTTAAGTCAAAGTGCTTTTATAACAAAGATGCTACTAAAAAAATATATATAGTAAAAGAGAAATCCAACTGAACTTCCATCTGAGGAAATGGAAACATTTAGGCCCTTCCTTAACCCTTTTACAGCAGTTTGAAGATGAAGGAAAACCCAATTTATCCACCAAAAGACAACATATACAGGGGGACTTAAAATGAACAGAGGTAAAAAGAGAAAAGAGATGAGGTTACTAAGTATTTTTCAAAAATCACAGCTGTTCAAAAAAGAATTGCAAGTGAATGCATTTGTAACCTGCCAGATTACTGAATTAAAAAGTCTTAGTCCTGTTTCTATTCCTTTCAGTGGGATTAGAGAGGAGTAATGACATTTTTATGTCATTTGCTGCTCCCTAGTGGAGATGGAACATCATTTCAAGGTTAAAAAGAACAAGAAGATTAAAAAAACCCTGAAGACCAATTATTTGTAAATTTTGAGCTGTAAGGAAATCTGAGTTACTGAGAAGCGTCTGTACTGCAGTGTCATGGGTCCTCCTTCCTGAGGTGCAAATATACCAAGGCTGAGGGTTTGATCCCTGTATGGATCATTCACTTAAGAGCTGGACTCGATCCTTGTGGGCCCCTTCCAACCCAGAATGTTCCGTGATTCAGTGATACCTCCCACAGCACACCGCTGCAGAGTCAGGCAGTGCTTTTTTGAATATAAATGTAAAGTTCGTAATGAAATTAGTGAGAGTGATGCTCGCGTATCAAAATCCCAAATTTGGCTCCTGTTCTGCTTCAGTCGATGAAATACACTTTAAAATCTAGACATTTAATAACCCTAAAAGCCTGTAGTGCAAAATGAAAAATCACTGTACAGAAAGAAGAAACTTTTCTGCTTAACCTGCACAACTTTGTAAATGCGAATATTCCTGTGCTAACCCAGAGCTTTCTGTTTGTTTGTTATTGCCTCTTCCATGAAATTGATTCCCTAATTTCCTTGAGTGCAGAGATGGGCTTGTCTGCTTTCTCTAATCACAGAGGGGAAAGCAATAAATTATATCCAGGCAGAATGTATTTACAATATCTTCATGCAATTGGTACAGCCAGTGCATTTCCAACTGATTCCCCCATTAAAAGCACATCAGTGTGGTTGAGTCACCTTGTTCTCAAATCTCGTCATTTGTAAAGGTTTTGCTTCTGGAGGGGCAACCAAAATGTCTCAGTGTGCAGTGTTAATTCTCCAACCTCAGCTGGACTGTGAGACACCTCCCAGAGAGTCCCCAGCTACACAGGATCTGCGCTTGAGCTTTCAAGGATGACTCAACAGGAATTATTCCATTTTAAATGGTACTTGGACCACCTGATTTTCATCTGACTCCTAAATCAAATCAAATAAAATTTTCAGTGGAAAACTGACTTGAAAATCTTGGAATTGACACTCAGGGCTGCTCTGAACATTTATTTTAGGAGTCAGGGACTTAAATGGGTGTTTGGCAGCTCAGCTGCAGAGAGACTTGGGGCTGAGTCACCTTTCAGTCCTGCTCACAGTTACCTCAGACATATTCACCATTTCCACCCTCCAAATCTCACTGTACTGAGGGAGAAATCCATTAGAAACCTCTGCCAGGCAAAGGGTGAAGTGTGAACAGTGAAATTCAGTTAAGAATTGCTCACTCTGAACAGGAAGGGCTGGGACAAGAACAAGCCCATTTTGGATTCTCCATGATTTTCCCCTGATATTACTCTTAGAACAACTAATAATATATTTAAATACTTGCAAGTTTAAAACTTCATCTCATTTCACATTCGTACAAAGCAGCTTGTGGCTGCTTCTGTGCAGGTTTGTACAGACACAACACCTTCAAGTGAAATTATCTACCTTGTTTATCGGACTCTTCAGCAATTTTTAGAAAATGTTGCCCTGTGCAGTCAAATAGAATCCAATACCTTATTTATAACACGCATTTTATTCATTGCTTTCTAGTTGTTTCTTCATTGGCAGTTTCAGTAATTACTGGAGTGTTGTGCAGAGCAAGAGCAACAAATTAAGCTTACTGTGAGCAGTAGGTAAGGATAGGTAGAACTCTTTTAAGAACTCAGTGAAATACAACAAAAATAGTTGTAAAAAAAATGGGAAAAGGTTAAAAAAAATACCAACCTATAGACAGGAAGAAGAGAGTTGTGTAAAACTTGCTGAAAAAAGCCAAGAAAATATTAAATTTACCAATAATAAAACTTTTTAAGTATCCTCCACACAAAAGTTTGATTTGGAAGATTAGAAATTGGCTGATTCGCAACGTTAGATCCTCATTTCCCTTCCGGTAATGAACTTGCTAAATGAATGGCAGAGGGCACCAAAGCCACCTGGAGAAAGCAGAGCCATTCTCACACTTCAGTCTCCCAGAGCAAAGCTTATCTGCACTGAAGCCCTATTGATAATTACATCTCCTCTATTATTACCTACTAATGTTATATTTTTATCAGATTATTAATTCTCATTTGCTGTATAGACCTAATGCTTTAATTTGACTTTTCAATTTATCAACGCTTCTCCAAAAACAAACACAACAGCAACACTGTTTTCACTCTTCACTCTCAAACTGGCTTTCATCTGCAATATCACCCCTTCCAATTCTACCCCCAAACAGTCACTATTGTTACAAGTGGCAGGTGTTTACCCATGTGGGTCCTCCTGATAGCAAAGAAACAACCCATAAACCAGTATTTTGTGGCCACCAAAGCAATATCAATATTAAGCAGAGAGTGAGAAACAGCAGAGTCCATCCTTGCTGAAAGAACTATCCAACGTGACTCTGTAGTGTTTCCTTTAACAATGTTATCTGTTCCACTCAAGGCTCAGATGGGAACAAAGCAGAAGGTTTTTTTTCTGCTCCCATCCTCTTTCTGGAGGGCAGAAGAGGTGGATTCCCTGTGCCTTCTGTGTGCCAAAGATTTTCATGTAGAATTGCCCGTTCCCTGTGTTTTAAGGGTTTCCTGACTCAGTGCGGATTTCACAGTGTTTAAACAGATAAAAATTCATCTCGAGATTAACAATCACACCATAGGAAGGCCCCAAGACAACAAAAGATCAGTGTTTTTACAGGGGGGAAGCTCACCCAGGACTTTGATGATGCTATCATCAACCTCTCAAGCAGTTCTGCAAATCTGAACGCTTGAAAAAAGCCAAGCTTATCGGGAAAAACAAAAAACTCTGGAAAAAACTTGCTTTTGGAAATCAAGTTTGCTGACTCTGGATGTAAGATCTCTCAATCTAGATATCATCTTTGCTGCTTGAACTGCAAGATGAAAATAATATGAAATGTGAATATGACAATCCTTGATCTAACCACTAAATGGCACAGAGATGCACTCAGCTACCATGGGCATCACTCAGCACCACCTCCTAATGAAAAATGGAGCTTAAATTTTGGGCTGGGGACATGAATTTTTCCCAATTTTCTATTCCTGACCTCTCAGCAGCTATGCAGGTACAATATCTGTCCATATCAGTCTTGTTTGCACCACAACATACTGGAAAATTCAAGATCAGCCTATACACCCTGCCTGCACTGAAGATCATGGAATGAGATGTGCAGGGTAAATATAGGTTTTTTGTTGATTTATTCTACAGTTTTTAATAGTTTTTCTCAAGGGTATAAATTTTAATTTAAAATGTAAATTTGTAGTGGTATAAATGACTAGAATATGGTGGAGTTAGTACTGTTAGCAAGGATTTATCTCATGTCACCAAGAGAAAAATCATAAAAAGTAACATGACACAGCAGAAAAATTCCTATTAGTTAAAAGCTTAGTAGCATAGCAAACAATTCCCACTGATGAGTAAAAAAGGAGTTGTCACATATACTGAATATATCTTAAATGATAAGCAATTAGAAATTGACAGGACTGCTCTAATGGAATGATAATGGCTATCAAGGGTAATATCCAACCAGATAATAAGCAACTGAGCTAATAAATCAGTTAAACCTATAAGAATATCTTTGCCCACTTTGTCACAGTGGCTGTTCCAAGAGAGGATGCTCCACACAGAACAGTTTTCCACAGCCAAGGGATAAACTAGATTTTTAACAACTCTTGTCTCAGAAATTCGAAGATAAGGAAAAAAATGGAGAAAACAAGCGTTCAGCTGGGTAAAGAGAATATTTTGCAGGAAGTATAAAGATTTGCCTTTGACCTACTGGGATTCAAAAGCCCTGCAGAAAAATTTGGCTTCTTTTAGTTTTCTTTCCTTGTTTTCCCTCTGTATATTCTCAGAAAGCCCGAGGTACGTTTGGACTAAAGGGAACACTGAAACCCTTGGTCCCCCCGCCGAAGAAGCCTCCACCTACGTGCCAGCCCTTGCTGTTAAGTAGCTGAAGCAAACAGATCCACCAGTGTTTTATTTATTTAGAGCATTGCCAGCGCGCGGGCTGCAGTTTATCACGGTGACGGCTGAATCCATCATCCTCTACCTGGAGCTATAATAGGAGTGCTCTCAAATCAACAAGTCTTTCCTTCAGAGTAACTGAACTGTAAATTGTCCTTGACCAGTCAGACAAACAAAAACAACCTTCCCTGTTAATCTGCTGAAGACAAACAGCTCGGTGTCTCCCCTCCTCCGAAGAAGGATGTGGGTGGCAGTGGTGGTTTATGTGCCACATCCCTCACACGGGGCTGTTCTGCTCCCGGGTTCAAAAGCCCAGTGAGGGATTGAGAAAAAGATGCAATCCGACCTCTATAAATGTAAATAATCACTTTGTTTCTAGGATCACAGGGCTGTTTTTAATGGAAATGAGGTTTCCTGCATCGTTAGGGTACGTTAGGGAAATCTAAGTTTTTCCGCTGGATAGAGAGAACTTCCAATACCACGGGTGTGACATCTTGATAATCTTGTGTCAAACACAGGCAAATTTTCACTCTCATGCATGATCAGGAAATCAGTTTCATAAAATACAATTAGAGAATTATCTGGGATGATGTGTAGGCTTCACTACTCTTAATTTCTAGTCCATATATATATATAAATTACTGGAAATATTTTTGGTTTAGATTATTTCCTGTGTTTCTTGCTGCAGCAGCTGAGTGCAAATATTTTCCCTCTCCTCATCGCTCTTTGTAACTGACTTTTTAAGGTGTTTTACCAAAAAAAGGCATTCCTGAAAGGCTCCATTAAAGAAATGCTGACACATTATGTTACAGCATGTTACAGTATCTTGGGTTCTATCAGTCACATTTCATTACTTTTACATAACGTGGCTCTATTGATGCAACCTGATGTGACATGTCACACTGCAGTGTCAGCGACAAACTTGGGCTGAAAAGTTTTCCTCCTCAAAACCCCTGTCTTGACAAAACACAGGAGGAATGACTACACAGATTCCTTTATTTATCACCACAAATAAATAATTTAAATTGAGGCTAACGCCACACCTGTGTGTTAGCATACAATTCCCTGCCACGTTTGTGCACACTGTGTGCAAAGTAGGTAATTGTTGGAGGGTTTTACTACTGGCACATCTTTATTCAGAACGTCCAGAGGTGTCTGGGTCAACAGCTTCCTATTTATTCAAATTTATATTGACTAGCTTCAGAAGGCAAAGCTGACAAAATGATTAATTAGACTTTATAACTCATTGGCAGCCTGCAGTTTAATAGAATTAGCAGAGCTTAAGTTCATCTTTAAATACCATGACGGTTTTAATTTTAAAAACGTCAAATTACATTTTTCAGTCAGCATCAAATACAAGATGACTTATTCCAAACTTATGGGAAACCCAAAAAAGGCTAAACAGGCACCATGTTTAATACTGGGTTTTTATGACAATTAAAATCTTTAGGGAACTGATTCATTTTTGTCTTTTTCCCCACATTAAACATCTGCACTCCTTGGACAAGCAGCAAGCTGACCAGGTACAAAGGTCTTTAGAGTGTTGGCATGTAGGATTTTTTGTGATCTATTAAAAATTATTTAAACTGGACAATTTCAACAAAAATACTGTCAAACTCTACAAGGTGGAGGTGAAACAGTTACCAAATTAGTAGTAATGAGGGCATTTTGGTCTTAAATGTCAAAAGGTCTACCTGGCTCTACCTGGACACGACTACAAGAGGGGTCACGTGTGCTTGTTTCATTGCCAACCCTAACTGTAAACTATTAAAACTCAAATATTCATATTTAAGTGATAATAGTACATGATAATATTTATATTATATCATGTGTATGACATTATACAATAATACTGATGGTGACTCATATTTAAATACATACAAATTAAGTAACATTTATACTGAATAATAACAACTTTGGCTTTTTTTTCCTCTTTATTCATTGTCATTTCCATCCCCAGATGCCATTTTGTGCCCTGGCCTATGGAAAGACACTAAGACTTACTGTTTGCATTTGCTTTGTTTTTATTTTAAAACATTTTCTGATATAGAAAAACAACTTTTTTATTACCTTTCCATTTCACTATGGGATGCTTTTTGCAAAAGGATATATCAGACAAAGTCATGATATTCATGCTAATAAGCTTTTCTAACTGATAATTTTAGCCTAAGATGTATTAAATATCAATTTTTGTAAGGGATGAAATTTAGCAAAGGTGGACAGCTCTAACAAGAGATGTTCTCAGCATGCAAATCCCCATAATTCTTGTAACATGTTGCTGTGTATTAATTTTTCAATCCTTATCTAGACCATTCATGTTGAAATCATAAAAATAGAAGAAATCCAAAATTCAAATTATGCTTTGCCCTCAGCCATGGAAAACACGTATTTTTAATCAACCACTGAATTTTATAAAACCCCCTCACCCAACTGAAAAAGCCCACGGATTTCCAAAGATTTGCCTGCAGCCGTGGCACCTCTTCCCAGAGCTGCCAGGTGAGTGTGAATCTCACCCCTTTTTTATCTCCCCCATTTGTACAAAGTGTTCAGTGCAACTGGAACGTTCAGCGGGGCACACACGTGTTCATCCTCCCCATGAGCCCCTCCAGCCTCGCACCAGCTCTAATTCCTCTCCAGGGAAATGTCTCTCTTTCACATCCTGACCTTTACATGCTCCTCCAAGAGGGAGCACTTCCCGGGATAATGATGTAGAATTCATGCAGATGTTAAAGTCGTGGCAGGTACTCTGCTCCTGATGTTTGTGCGTTTCCTCAAGAGCTGCAATAATGTCACAAAAGTCACCTGCAGACTTTTATATGACTTTATAGTTCCGAGTACAACTGATCATCCAGTTCATGCCGGTTTTAAACCTGCAGCATGAATTTGCTATAGATTTGTTTTCCATGTCTGTTTCCTGTTTTCTGTTTGTTTTCTGTTTCTTTTTGGATCATGAGCTCAGCTTGGCTGAGGAGCAGGCATTGACCTGTCACAAACTGTTCCTGGTTCATCTGCGTTCCCAGGACACGTGTGATTACATTTGCATGTATGACCAACTTGTAAAAAGATTTGATCCGAAAAATAATACATTAATTTAATATTATGATTTGGCATTAAGTCTAAACTTACTCCATAGTGTTTTACTTCAATCACTCTGGTTTACTACACAGCCATAAAGGGTGTTAAAAAAAATGGTGATTTACACAACTTTTGGACCATGGAAGATTGACATCACACATGAAGGCGATTTAAGCAACACTTGATGAAGAAATGATGTCTTAGGGGAGATGAACTGTACCGAAAAAACCCCAAACCTTAGTTTTTGCTGCATATTCAAGAGGATTTTAAGACCATGACACCAGAAGCCCACCTCAGACAGCAAAGGGAAACTGTAAGGGAAGGTTTCCAAAGAGGAAAGGGCAGGCTCTGGATGCCCACGCTCTGCTGCTTTGCATGTGATTAACATAAGCACAGGCGGGATAAGCCACCCAACCAGCCAGGGACTGAACAAGAGGAGGAGGTGGCAAACAGCAAGAGCAGACAGTTCATTATCACATGTCAAAACACTGCAAGACCACAGGGAAAAAAAGAGTGAGAAGCAGGGTGAGTAAAAAAGGATCCTGGAGTTATCAGACCCCCTCAGCTTGATAGGCTTTTCTGAAGAGATTCATTTATTCACAGAATTACAAAAGTTACTTAGAACCAAGAAACTCACTAATGATACACCACTGATTTTGTCTGTTTGTTTGTTTTCCGAAACTGATTCTAAATATTTTAAAATAAGCACACGGCTATTTAGTTTTGGGCCATACTGACAAGCTCTCAATTTTTTCAAAAACACAGCGGATCTCTAGGACACACAAGCTGCTGGAATTCTAGATAGCCTTGCTGATGTGCCAAAATTAAAATCACAGAGAATCTCTTTTAGCACCTGCCTGTATTGCATCAATCTGAAAGCAAAGCATGCCGCAAATTTTGAGCAGTTTTTCACTTTTTCAAGGCAAAGTTAGAAGCTCCCAATTAACACACGTACAGTAACAACTCCTCTTAGCCTTAGAAAAAACGTATTTTAAATGGCATGGTTTCTGCCTGACTCGGTACCAAATTAAGTGTAAAAAAGTGCAGTTTTTGGAGTAAGCAGATACTCCCCAAAATCTGCACCTCAGTACAAATGACATTCTTGTCAGTTTTTGCAACAGTGAACAAATGCCCATGAAGTTCAGAACACTCCAAAGCACATAACACAATCTCAGTTTTATAACAGAAAAGTGTCATTTTTATGGACTGTAACACAAACCTCACTGTATTTCAGATACTTTGAATTAGAAAAGAAAATAAAATGCACACAGAACACCTTTTATGAAGCCAGAAATATACCTACAACACGTAAATAGGCTTCCAAGAAACTGTAAGGCATTATAGAAGCATAAAAACATAAAGCTAGTATATAAATACGCTGGAAATTCAGGGAGAGGGCACATATATATTCTCATCATATCTAACTAAAAACTAGCCTGACTTCTCTGGATATAGCTGTGCATGTCACAAGACAGGAATTATGGTGATTCCACGAATTGGCAGGGAAGTTATCTCCAATGGAAAATTACACACGAACCTTTGAAAAGTGTGACATTGCATTTTTGCAGGGTTTATACTCCTGTCTCAAATACCGAGAGTCAGGGTTCCCTCTAAACCAGCAGAATATTGGGAACAGCCCTGGTTCCATGTGCCGGCCAAGAGAAAACTGAAAACCCCCAGAGCTGCAGTTTCAGGGCTTTGCTTCAGATATTTTTCTGCTACAGTGATGGAGTTCCCTCTTCATTCCGGGAGCTGGGCAGCAGTTTCTGCACAGACAGGGTGGAAGTAGGAATACTGTGATGGCAGGGAAACAGAAGGTGGTCAGGGCATCCCTGTGGGGGAAAGCCCACCTGTGGCCTCTCACAGGCAGTAGTGACACAGGGATAAGGAAACCACATCCCTGGAGATTCAGTGAACTGAAACGTAGCAGAAATTTGCAGGTTGGGTTTTGATCACAGGCATGGGAAGCCAAGGGGGAACAGAGATATAAAGCACAGGCAGGCTCTGCCCATCAGCAGTGCAATACCTGAGTATGTGTTTTATAGAAAATGCCACCAGACAGGGCTGATGCTCCTCCAGGAAGAGGTAATTTTCCACTTAAATGCATGTGCATATTAACCTGTGTGGTGCTGAGCAAATGAAGAAGGCAATCTGCAAGGGACCTAAAGCAGGCACACGGAATGAGATTCAAAAGAGCCAATTCAGCATACAGGGGATACATGGCTGATCATAGAGCCATAATGAATAACAATATCCCTTTGATATTAATTAGTTGCACTTGGTAAGGCAATGCTAGAGCGGCTTTACAGCAGTGGAGTAAGGCAAATCAGAGCCTCAAAAAAGCTTTCAGAATGCTAAAAGCAACAAGGATTTTTTAAGAAGCAAACCAAAATAAGAGCATTGCCAAGGAGCCCCTGATTCACTGGATCATCCAATCTCCACAGAAAGGGGAAAGACTTCATAAAAAGCAGAAACAGAAATATCAAAGGGAAAACTTTGCCAGAAACTTCTACATTTTTTTCTTTTCCATACTACTCTTTGCCTCCTTTATAAACCACTTTTTACTTCCCCAAAGCCCAACAGGGCACAAACAGATTTACCCAGTCTGGCAAATTGTCACCATTCAAATACTGAACTTGCTCCCTGCTCTTGGATCTTCTTCCTCTACTGTTTGTGCTCACTCACACCCAGCCAGACATCAGAGTGTCCAAAGCTGAGTATTCCCGCTTTTGTGTGAGGCTTAAAACTCCCGAATCCATTTGAAATTCAGGATTCCAGTCGCTGTTGAACAGTTGTCCTGAGGACAGGCAAGGCAGGGGATTTTGCTGGCTTGCCCCTACCACTCGGTGCTCTTGGAAAACATCTCCCTGCTGCTCCTTCCCTGGCTCGGCAGTTCCGTGGGATAGCACAGGGCAGGGTTACAAGGACAGGAAGGGAGAAGTACACGTGTGGAAAAGCAATGGAAGAACAAAGGAATAAACCACCCCATAAATAATCCAACTGTTGGATCAGCAAAATATTTCACTGAATGAGCTCTGTAAAATGCCCCAAACTCTACTAAACCACACTTTCACCCTTGATATTACAGAAAAAGTCTTCAGTTTGGGTAATTTTGTAATCAGGTTACAAAACAAGCCAAAATGACCCTAAATATCAATTAAAAATTAAACTGGGGTAGAAAAGCTCATGTTCTCACTGTTAAGTGTTAAACCCATGTTAAATTTCTGATAGCTCATCAAGCCTGCAGTGATTGTGTTTGTAGCATTAGGTTGATCAAAAAATAAAAAAGCAATCTTAAGCATTTCTTATTAAAAAACCCAGCCCCCCCCAAAAAACAGATCATACTTTGATTTAGGTTCTTATCATCTGATAGCCTTAACTTCATGGCTATGTAAGAAGATGGAGGGAATGATTTATTGTTGACTGTCATTCTTTCTGGAGATGAATAATCTTCTTCCTCAGTATTAAAGTGGCTTTCAGGCAAATCAATCAACCATAGATCATGTCATAAGACTGTCTGCTGATGTTAATAAAGCATTTGGTAATAAGGAGCTTTATGTGTTGTATTTATAGACACAGAAATGCTATAATGTCCTCTTTAAAAGGGGACAACTTGCCTGTGGCATTGTTTAAAAATGAAGTTTAACACACAAGTTTCTTAATTCTCCAGCACATTTTATGTGCAAGAGAGCAACAGTTTGCCAGGAATGCTGTCTGAAATAAAGGGACCAAGTGAGAGAGACAAAAGTCAACTGAAGGTGCAGCCTGAGTAATGGACACCATGTAAATTAATTATGGTATTTCACTTTTATTTATAATTAGCATTCCTGTATATCCTAATGTTCCTACATGAGCCAAAGATTGCCTTTTAGGTTATAAGGAAGAGAGGGATTAATGTGGAACAGCATATATGTTAAGGCTTACTTTAAACCTGCCTCTTCTCCGTTGTATATATCATAAAATGACAAGATAATGGAATGTCAGGACTGCAGAACACACAACATCGCCCCGTGGAACTCCAGCACAAGCACACAGTAATTTCCAGGTCAGGTATGCTCGGGAGTGGGTAATTTAAATTATCTATGAATTCTTTCAAGCCACTGAAAATTCATTACCTCCATATCTCCAATAATAAGGGAAAATGACATTTACTGCAGAATTTAAATATTTAGAGGAATGACTGAGTAATGACTTATGGTCATCAAATTCAGTTTTGTAATTGAACAATGAAGGAATAAAGAATTAGAAGTACATCAAGAGACTCCTGGGAAATTGGGAAAGTGAATTCTTTCTAAATCCTAAAATTTTGACTTAAACTGTTTGCATGTGTCAAATGTTGAGCCCTGGCAGCTGATCTTCATGATTTGGACTTGCCTTTCTAATATCACTTTTTGAGTAGAGGTTGGCTGCTAAGGAATAGCTTCAATAAACAGCATTTAAATAAATGGTTAAATAGGATTCCTCAGATTTAGAGGATTCCCCAGAACTTTCTGAGTGACTGACATGATCATGTCTGTTTGACATTTGCAGACATTTCCCTTATTGAGCAGAGACTTTCCCTGTGGGAGTGAAAAAGCCAAAGCCGGGAACACTGACACCACAAGGAGAGATGGATAACGCACAGCTAAAGCAGCAACCACGTTGGGAAGCTCCTGGTAGTAAAAAAATTCAATTTTGAACGACAGATGGTGGAAAATCGGATACTTGAAGGATTCAGAAACTCTTTGACAGGGCATTGAAACGGGCAGATAAAGTGATCCGGCCAGCCCTGAGTTTCATGTTTACAAGGAAACAATTTAATCGTTGGTAGTCCAAAAATTAAGAGAGTGCAGTTAAAAAAATATGAAGACATGATGGATCATTGATCAGTTTGATTGGATTTGGAACAATTATGGAGAAGGCAGTGGCGTAATCATGGAATTGTTAAGGTTGGAAGAGACTTCTAAGATCAGCAAGTCCAACCATCAACCCAGCCCCACCCCCAGGTTCACCAGGTCACATTTACCCTGGTGTGCTGCAAGCAGCGTGAGGGAACAGTCAGGCTTGGCATTTCCTTCTCTAAGACTAATAATTACTTCCCTAAAAATTTCATTGCAATAATTTAATTGTAACTCATGCGTTCATATGTTTTTTTCTTTTTTTTTACTCCCCCTCTTTTCTATTTTGTTTCCCATTTTCTTTCTAAGCTAGGATTTAGCAGCCTCCTGTGTGGACTTAGTTGAGGAAGCCAGTTAGATTGGTTACCTGGTTATATTGTGGAGTTATTTCCTACCCTGATGGCACTGAATTAGATTGCTGGAGTACAACCTTTACAATCTGTCACTTCTCCAGATCTTTTACGTGCCGTTGATATCATCCTAGAAATTTCAATCACTAGAGTAGGAATAGCTCTGGAAATTATTGATGTCTATAATAAGGTAATATGTCATGGCAACAATGTCATTTTTGTATGGATTCCAGCTGGTGGAGATATTAAAGGAAATGAAATGGGAGATAAAGCAGTCAAAAAAGCTTTGCAAAATAATTCAGAAGTCATTGAGAAAGAGAATTCGGTCAGTCAACAAACAAAAAAGCAAAGCCAAACAACTATTTCTGGCAGCTGAAGGTTAAAAAAGGGTAAGGTAATTTACAAGAGAAGAATATTCTGCTTCTGTGCCCAGCTACCAAACCCCACAGAAATGGCAATTAAACAGTGCCCAAGAACCAATCCTGTGAGCAGATTAATTACACCGAGGTGCTGCGATGCCTTTTCTCAGGTGCTGGTCCCTACAAGAACATCCTCACCCAAAACTGCTCCAAAGTAAACTCAGTACAACGGACAGAGCAGTGCCCAGCTGTGCACAGGATTTTACACCCCATTTAAGAAAACTAATATTTGTCCAAGTGGACATGTTCTCTTATTTGAATAATTCGTATTAAATCCAAATAAAGAAGATCCAAGAGGAATGAAAAATCAAGTTTTACCTTACAGCTTGCAATTACTGGAGCTAAAACTATCTATTAAGTCATCCTTCCATATTTTTTCAGCTGAAGTATAAGTAAAATATTAATACCACGTAGTTTACAATATATGCTTTCTTCAATGATATTATTTACCTTTCTAAAACAGTTAAAAGTGAGATATTAAGCTCATCTGAAGGTGTGTTGGATACCTTTGCAGTAACAGCCAGAAAAATTGAACACCCCTATCTGAAGATACACTCCCAAAGCCATCCTCTGGCACTTAACGAAAATCAGGGTGCACAGACACACACAGGAACCTAAATAGAGGCAGGGTGTAGATTTTTGGAAAAGACAGATTGGAAGGGTCATGGTCAGAGCACAAGCTTCTTTACTTAAACAGCATATTTAATACAGAGAGACAGTATTTAGGGCTAATATCAGCAGCAGAAACACAGTGTGGAAAAAGCTTGCTTTTATTTTTAAAATCAGGTTGTGGGAGCTGACACCTGCCCATGCCAGTGCATCCCTTTCAATGCCCTGATGCCAACACCAAAGACTTTCCATCATGGAAATCTTAATAAACGTTTGACCATCAGCTCTGGCCGCTTCTCCTCCCTCTACCACGGCCACAATTTCCTATACACAAGAGCAGTAAAGAGAGACCTAAGAACAAAAGTGGAAAAATCCTTATGACTTATTAAATCTGGAGATGGAGAATTTGGTACTGTGTAAATCGCCTTTTTAAAAATCGGTACATGTTTTCACAGGAGTTCAAACATTAAAAGGAAAATTTAAAAATTAAAGTAAAAGGGAGGGAAAAAGGAAAGTTGAAAATATTTTACCGCCCTCCAGTGGCTAAATGCGAGATGGACAAGAACTGGGTTTTCAGGGTGTAAATGTTTTATTTCTTCATCTCTCCTCAAATCTCCCCGAAGTATTCCAGATATTAGAAACTTAAAATGTTCAAGAGAAGATAACACATATATATTTCAAAACCAGAACAAGCATATAAACGTATGACCATCTGCAAATCTTTCTGTCCCTCCCCCAGTTCAGGCAATGAATTCCTATCATGGAGATGTTTATATTCTTAGAATCCTATTCCTGGGATATGAACTTTTAGCATGATCTTGAGAGATTTAATCAGTATTAATGTAAGGTTTTTTAATTTTTAGAGTTTTTTTTAAATAGGTGAATAGAGGGGAGCCTCAAAAACATCTTTTGATTTAACATGAAAGGCTGAACACAGTGAACTGTATTGATGCCAGTCAACTGAATCTGCACACCCGACATCAAAGCGTCTCCATCACCATCTCCAAGCACACCAATTGTAATCTCGTGCCTCCAGAAGGGTCCAGGGAAAGGTTTTTCAGAATAGTTAATAATCAAAATATAGCCTGACCTTAGGAAACACTTTCCATGAATAACTTACAATGCAATATCTTTTAGACAACCTTTAACATCCTTTATATTTCCCCTCCAACAATTAGAATTCATCCATACTAATTCTTCATCTGATCTCGGTCACTGCAAGGTAGCCATTCTCTTAAAGAATTTGAATCAAATTATTTTTGAAAATTAAAGAAAACTTTCAAGAGCTCCTCAAGGAGAAGTAAAATCAAATAATACATATTATGCCTGCCCCAGAATCCCTGAATCCACCAGTTGTTCTCTGCAAGAGTGGATGCTGGGGTGCTGTGGGACGAGGGGGTAACACCCAGCAGGACAGATCTCAAAGGTCCCAGTGCGGTGTCCTGCCCACCCTGATCCCAAAGGGTTAACTCCTGCAGAGCCCTGCCAGCCATCTGAAGCATCATCAGATGAACCCAGTGAGGGTTTCCAGAGTGCTCAGCTCTCAGACCAGTACGGGCTGGAATGGTCTCTGTGGTGCTGCTGCAGCTCAGCCCAGGGCCTGGCTGGAACTGCCCTGCCCCGAGCTGCTCGTGCCCGGAAACACAGCACACACAGATATCTGAGACTGTCTTGCATAAAACCTGTTTGCTCTGCCGTTTATTAATTTCTCAGTCAGCTGTGCAAAAACATCTATAATATCACTTTCAACCCAGGCTGTGAAATGGCCAAGAAAACAAGTGTTCACTTCTCTGGGGGACGACCACACTTCCTTCCCTCGGAATGCTCCAGTGCCCCTGCTCTGGGGGATATTCCACTATCGCTCTCCTTCTGTTGAGACATATGACTGCAAACATGCTCTTCTCACAAGCAGATAAATGTTTCCTCTCAATCACAGCAAACTATGTCTGTCAGCTGCTCATTTCCTCACAGTACTTCATTGTAGGTTTTGTATTGAATTGTATTTTTTCGCATCAAATTTTCTTGCCGTATTTAAAATGGCAAAAAAGAAAAAAACCCAAACAAAACAAAACCACTGAAAAACCCAAGGAAAATCACTGAGCTGTGGCATTACTATGGTATTCGATATCTGTGAGTAGCGGCATTTTACAAATTGCTGAATATCTGTGCTGAGGAGTCAGCAGCTCTCAGGATACGCCTGTGAATAATTGACAAAATCAGTTCTTCTGAGCCTGAATTCCTCCTCTGAAGCTCTTTGAACTTGGTCAGTCTGGGGTAAAAAAAAGGAGAATTTCTAATTTTTCTTCTTTCTCATGCGCTGCTGTTCCTCCAACAGCTCCTGCGCTTCTGTGACAATCAAACATTAACTGTGGAGCTGCAATTGCAAAAGTTCCTTTATCAAATCCCATCCATAACTGCAATCCAGTAATATCACACACAATATCCTTCTGCAAGCAAAACACTCTGGGATTTCAGGTACTTCATTCACAACTTCAGCTCCCTGTAAAATGCAGCTACTAAATGAGAGACCACATTAGACTTTGGATCTCAGAAGCAGTTGATCCTTGGCAATTTTATTCCTATTATAACTTATACAAAAATACAGCTTTGGTTCTGTACAAACAACTTTTTTGCCACATTTATATCTGCTCAGTCATTTTGTCCTTGTGGAAATGACAACTATCAATTCCACCTGGGTAATATAAATGTGCTTGAAGAAAACAAAATGTCACTACTTTCAATTACAAGGGCAGCAGATAAACGCCAACTCATTACAGAGTACTTAAAGCTCAAGTCTAAACTTACTATGAATTACTTTCTAAATCTAAATGCCAATATTATACTTAGGTGTATTGATTCAGACATATAAACCTATTTAACTCTCTGGGTCAGAGTTTGTTTTTCTTTGGTCAGGAACAGATTACTAAGGCAAGGAGAACACTAGTGGGTTTGGATAATGGAAGGAGTGTGCCTCGAGTGCCCAGCTTCATTAGGAGGTGACAAAAGCCTGGGACTGCAATGCATGTGGCATTTCAATGCATGTACCAGGCCATTTTTATATTTTACATAATGCTCAAGTCTGAAATTACACACCGAAACTCTGACTGAAAGCAGCACTTTGACATACAACAACAGTGGAGGGACTTCAGAACAGGCTTGAAGCTAAACAAGTTCTTCATTGTATTGAGGCTGCAGAGAGCCCCCTCTAAACTCAGTTAATTGGGCAAGAGCCATTGCATCAAAGACCAGCCCGCACAATGGAGTTTGTTCGTCACTCTTTGCCATTCCTGATGGAATTACCTGCCCTGCAGATTTTAATGAGAATCATCAGTCTCTTGAAAACACAGCTTTTGTATCCCCACACCCTCAGTTGCCTCTGCTACATGACCTTGGCTAAGACAACGTTAAAGGGTCTACAATTCCCTGGAAGATTCCAGAGCTTTTCTCAGGACTCTGGGAAAACTAAATTATTCCCCTGAGTCCACAGACAAAACTCACCACTAAAACCCAACATTAACCAAATTTTGACTCAAAACAATGCCTTAGCAGCAGGCAGAGGGATGAGAGACCAAACCTGAGGAAATGAAAAATGAGTGAATGTATTCTAAGGAGGACCAATACTCGCAGACAATCCTTCCCAGAGCTGTCTGCCCTGCTCCAGAGCAGGAGGAGATCCACCCAGCCCCAGGGGGAACAGTGTCCTCATGCCTGGTAGGATTACACATAACAAACACCCTCAGAGCTGCTATGGGATTACAAATCACCATCACACAGGGAAAGTTTCTCCCCACTGCCCCTGCCCAAGGAGGGTGGGGGAAGATAGAAGGGCTGGAAATGAAGGAGTGAGGCTGACAGTAATGGTGTGTCCCTGTCCTGTGGGAGAGGAATGCGTTGTTTTACTGTGCCTTTGCTTCACACTACAGAAACCTGCTGAAATTAGTGATAAATTAAATTACTGTTCTCCCAGTCAAGTCTGGTTTGCCCGCAGGTCATTGGTGAGCTGGAGGAGATGTCAGGCAGTATCCTCTACATTTGCCTATTTTGCTTAGTCTTTGTTCAACTTTGTGCTGGAAACACCAAACAATGAATTTGGAGAAGTAATCTACAACATTCCAGGCCATTTTTTCCTCCAAAGGGCAGCACTCTCCAGTACAACTGCACAGTGCTGAGGAACCTTCATGCACACATTGCCTCGCTGAATGTTCAAAGGAGCATTTTAATAGTCTTAAACAGCTCTGGTGATCCAGCTCTAAATGTATGCTCACAGCAGAACTGACAGAAAGACCTTCAGCTGCAGCTGTGCAATCAGTTGCTGCTTCCTTCTGGTTTGCTCCTGCCCTCTCAGTGAATTCAGGTACAAACACTTCAAACAGTGGGAACCGAATATTTACGAAGGGGATTAAACAAAGGGAGAGCAGCACTTTCCTCGTGGAAGTTCTGAGCCAAAGAAAGTTTTGTTTCCTAAATGCTGTGGTGTTTTGGTTTCCTTTTCCAATCATGAAGAAAATCACAGTAGTCATTAATATATGTAGCAGTAATTTATGTTTACTGAAGATGTCTATTCTGATCTATTTTTGACGATTATGTTTGCAACTGACTTCAAAGCATCACTCCCAACTGAAATTGTAGCCGAGCAGTGAGCAATAAAAATGCTGTGTTTGGGTTGCTATTGCATATTTATGGTATTGAATATGATGAGTAGTTTCAGACTGGAGATTATCCATGCAAAACAATATCTTGAAACACTTTCTCAAGTAACTAGCAGATTATTTGCCATGCTATTGTGAAGTGTTTTCAGGCTGGCATACAGAAACAAAACCTATCAATAGTCAAATATAGCCTCACTTTCTCCATATTTCATGCCTGCAATGAAGAGAGGGAATCATGCAGCAATATTTCAATGTTTTTCATCCAGAATGGCATCTGAGGGAAATTCCCGACCCTGTGTTTTAGCAAGATCTGTGGCACCTACTCGAGGCCCTGAGAGCAAAGGAACTTATTGCAAAGCTGCTCTGTTTGTGGGAGATCTCTGCTCACGTGGACAGGGATTCCTGCTCCCAGGAGGGCTGGAAGAGCTGAGTATGGGAGGTGATTAGAAGTGGGCTTTGCTGGTGACATTCTACACTCCCAGCTATTCTCAGCATGCTGGAACAACTTTCTTTCCCTTGTTAGTTCAGTGATGCAGGGTAGTGGAAATGTCTGTGCTCCTCTCCGCGGGCTCGTTCAGGAGAACCTCACAGGCAGCGTGGCCGTAACAGAGCCTGAACACTCTGGGTGGAGGAACCACAGCTCCAAATGCTCTGAGCTGATCCCATTTCTTGTCTGAGCTGATGAATCTGCTCTCTGGGAGAGTTCCCATCAGTGCAGGAGGATGTAACTGTGGATATCTGATACCCTGCCGAGACTGCATCAAACCTCCAGGGGAAAGAGTGATAGCTGGGCAGAGACCATCTGCTGGTGATGCCTAAAGAGGCCAACCTGGAACCAGAGACGAGACAGGGGTAAGGGAATAAAGGTGGATATTTATTGGAAAGGCCTTCAGAGGCACACCCTGGGCAGGCCAAAGGCTGCACCCGAGATGGACCCCGAGTCACGAGTTCTTCACACTGTTACAGGTTTGGTCCATTTGCAGATCAGCATAAATTCCCCAATTAAACTTTAGCTAATGATGGAACTGCCCCTCAGCTCGCCCCCCTTCTCAAGGTGCTGGGTTACACATTTTGGGCCTGGGACGGGCTGGGTGTCCTTGCAGAGCAGGCCTGGAGAGGCTTTGTTATGTCTGTGTGAGCATGAGAGAGCAGCAGCTGACAGGCTGCGAGGCAGCTCAGAGTCACACACCAGGAATACAGAATTTTGAAAACTGTAAAAGCTAAAACCTAAGGCGTCACTGGGAGAGCAGCAGTGGTGCTGGCAGGGAACTGCCCAGAGCCCCAGCTGCAGATCCCAGGGAGGAGCCAGGACTCAGGCATGAAAGGCACACCCGGGTGCCCCATCAGGGGTGGCAGGTTTATAACACCCCGGCAAGGGGATGAGAGCACCTGGCTGCAGGGAGATAAGCCTTTACAGGGGGACAGTGTGTGATTGTCTCAGTGAACTCAGTGGATGGAGCCAAAATATATATTTTTTAGAACAGCAGCACTTTTGTTCCTGGCTGAACATTTATGAATAGCAGCAATTAGGGCTCAATTTGCTAAGAGAAATAGAAAAAAATATTGGTTTTTTACTTCAATATATTTCAGACATGGTATGAAATTACAATGTGATTTATTCAAAATTCCATAATCTTATTTTTCAATAAAAGGCATTCTTAAAAGGTAACAGTTTCCACTATAAGCAGCCGCACTCAAATTCTTAATGTAGTTGAGGGAATCTACAGAAATCACAGAATTCCTTGTGTTATTGAAGGATTACCTAATTATCTATGCATTACAAGTGTTATTATTGATGTTTTAGTGCTTTTTTACAGAAATTCTGATCAAAACCACTAAAAACTGAATATACATCCCAAACTCCCAGCCCAGGGCTGATCTCCATATCTAAACCAGAATTCTCACATTCATTTAAAATCTAAATAATATGGATAAACATGAAAGTTTAACGTATTTCTCTTCTAAATATATTTGAAAGATTTACAATCAATCTAACACATAAATGGCATTAGGCTCTAAACAAAGACAGGAACAGTACTTCACCCAGGTAAATATTTTTATCTTTAGCATTCTGCTTCAATACAGATTTTTATTTTTTTTTTAATCAAAAAGGTCAATCTCCCCCCAAACTTGAGGGCTATTATTCTCACAATTTTCCTGAAATATAGTTATGGTGTATTTTATTTATCATTTAAATATCATTAGGAAAAAAAAATCTTTTTCTTGCAAATGTCTTTGTAAAACTAATTTCTAAAATCACGTGAAAATGGTGTATTCACTATGTAATATTTTCTTATTTTCATTATGAAAATGTTTTATGTTACTACTGGTGCACTTATATTTCAAGGGTAATAGCTCCAGCCCCTCCAAACCTGTGCACGGAATTTTGGAAGGAGCCAGCAGAGGGACCCCTTCAGTTAAAAATTAAAAATAATCCAAAACCCAACCCTTGAATCAAAACCCACCAGGGTTTTATTTAGGCACAGGCTCAGATAGTGTCTAAAGTAGCAAGAGCACACAAAGTACTAAATTTCCAATACAAGACAGTGAGCTTTCAAACAAAATAATGAATTCCCTTTTTGTGTTTGTACATTTCCAATAACAAGTGTGATGTTTTAATTACCATTCAATTGCATAATATTGAGGCTGACTGGTACCCATTTGCTAAACACCACTGTGCCAGGATTAGAGTTGGGGAAATTATCTGGTTGTATTTTATGTTGTTCCCTGAGAGTAAATAGGAAACACGGCCTTAACAGGAGCAGAAACTTATCTCCCAAGCTGTCCCTTCCTTCTTTAAACCAATCCCTCACTCAGAATTAAACAGGATGTCCATCGGAATGTGACCATGTGAAAACAATCCCAAGCTGCAGAGAATGTCTGATTTCAGAAAGCATCCCACAGTGCTGGAGCTGGAGCCTGCTGATGAGTGGTGCTGGAATACATTATATTTAGAAAGTGTGGTTCTGCAGCAAACACTTCCTGACTGCATCTTTAATTTGAGGGGAAATTTGATCAGGGAGTGTGTCTTTTGCAATTGTTGCCATGGCAGCTTAGCCAGACATGCTGGTATAGAAACAATTAATTTTTCATATTTCAGGAACTTGGTATTTTATAACTTTCTGCTTTTTATTCTTCGAGTCTGTGAACTTCCAGAGTATTATTTCTAGTCAGAAGCGGTAGCACCTTTATAACCAATGCTTATTCACACTGCAATGTGACAGCCCCCATGCTTCTAGAACTTCTATTCTAAAAAAAAAAAAATTGTAAACTATGAAATTATGGAAATGCAAATTCAGATAAAAGCTTACTGTGCTGTCTGCTTCACAGCAGTTTGCAATGTTCTAAAACACGGATTACACGTAAAAGGCTGCGTTACCACATGGGCCATCACACAGCTCTGCTTTGCACTGAGAATGAAAAGCAAATCAGGTTCCCACCACTAAGATTTAACCTGGTTTTGTTTCTTAGATATGAAAATCAGTAAGATTTCGAGACCCAAAAGAGCTGTGAGGAAAAGTATCTTGTTTTCTAATCACTATTAGTGTTTCATGAATGATCTTATGTGCAGAGAAAAAGGTAGCCTGGAATCTTTCAACCCTTCACCTTTGCAGGGGTGCCTCTCTCACAGATAGAAGAAATGTACAGTCCAGTAACTCATTGTGATTGGACAGAAAACTGATGGCTGATGTACCTTTGAACCTATTTATTAATTATGATACAAAAAGATTCATTTTTGTCAATATAAGAGTGATATTACAATAACAGCAAGACACAAGGAAGCCATTTCCTGCATATAACACCATACTTTCACTGTACCCTTTGTCTAAAAATTCATTTCCTTCCTCTTCAGGCTGTTTTGAAACTTTCTTCCTTCCCTCCCAATTCTCTCCCATTCCCTTATGTCATCTTAATAAATCCTCCTTCAAACATTCTTACACTTGCATGGCCTTGCAGAATAAATTGATTGTCAGCAGAAAGGGATTCCACTTTTGACAAATTTTCATCATTTTTGATGGACATGTGAAAATTCACCTAGAGTTAAAAAAAAATCCCTTGGGGAAATAAGTTTTTGATTATCTCTGCCAAGGTGATGGAGAAATTTATAAATGTATCAGAATAGCCACATGGGAAATAACAGGAAACAATTTGCAGAGAATTATTTTATGACAGGACAGTTCTGATAATTCGCCAAGATAAAAATTTCATTTAGTGTTTCAACAAAAGAGACAACCTAAACATTAAAAATATATGCTCTTCTCCATTCACTGATTATCTCGAGCTCTGTTTTCCACATTCCTGATACCTTTTGGGTTCTCCTGCTCCTAAGAACCGCTAAAAAGAAACGAAATCCTGTTGTACTTGCCAGTGGATACACAGGAATGCTTTCCCTCTGTGTGCTGATGAGGATCCCACTGCAGACAGATGGCAGATGCTAATTCCTACCCAGCTGACACATGGAGAGTTTTGGATCGCCATGCAGGGAAGGAATGCCATAACTTGTAAGTTAGTTTGAAAAACTCAGTAGATGACCAGAATTTGCTGGGCAGAAAGCATATGGTCAGCAAAACCGAGAAGAAATGAGCAGGTTTAGGATTATTTTTTCTGACTTCTCAAATCTGCCTATTTGAGAGGCTGTTGGGGCATTTCTACGAAGGTTTCTTACTTTGTAGATATATAAAAATATGCAAGAAACTGAGAATCTGAGGATCTCTAAACAGTATCTTTACATATCACTATCTATGTGAACTATATATAATGATATGTTCAAGCATCTCCACCCACATTTCCAATTCTTGACGTTTTACAGCACTTTCATAGTAAGACCAGCTAAATTCTTGGCATTTTGGGATTACAGAAACTCCTCACTAGTAATTTAAATGTGTGTGACATTTCTGGAGTGCGCAGTTAAAGAGAAGGGGAAGAAAATATAAATTCAGAACCACAGGCCCATGAAAATCCTTCCCGTGTTTTGAGGGTTAAGGTCTGACTGCACTTCAGTGCATGGTTGTGCTTGGAAAGTGTAGCAAATTCACTTCCAAATGCATTTAAATATGGAATTTCTCCCTGTTCATTATCTCTAATTAAAGGCTGTCTCTGCTGTACAGTCTTTACACCAGAACTCTATTTTCTGTCTCCAAGCAGCAGGTGGCTTCCTTCCTCCTGCGTTAAAAATCAAGACCTTAGTCCTATAAGACACCACAGATTTAAACAAATGGCCTTCCTGAACAAATAAAATTTACTTCAACGAGCAAATAAAAAAATATTTGAATACATTATTAATAATAGGGAAAAAATGGAGTAGAGAAAATATGAAATCTCTCAGTTTGTTTCTTAGAGAGGAGTCAGCTGTCATGTATTGTGTAATCACAATACAAAACCCCAAAAGCGAGAAATCACCAAAATAAAGAGCTGTACTGTTCTTTTTTTTGTATTGTCAATCCTTACCTATGTTAAAATTTGTGCTGTATTATCTAAACTACACTACTCTGAATCCAATGGCAAAACAATTTGTGAGAGCTCAGCTGGGGAGATGAACTTGCCATAAATTATTTTCAGAGGTTTTGCTTGGCTTTCTTAAAATTATTTCAATGGCATTTATTTTTTCCCCAAAGCAATGTCAACTATTGCCTTACATAACTTTTATTTAATTTAAAATCAATAAAACGATACTCATACAACCTTGGCATTCAAAAACGACATTTCTCCTTTGTTTTTACAGTACACACAGCAAACAAAAATCAATGCTTTATCTCTCCACCCTTGGATAAAAAGGATAATAAAGCAGCAGGCTCACCGTGCTGTATGATATTGATTATGGAGTCTCTCAAGATAAATTACTAAGATTTAAAAATTATTCTTGGTAAGCCAGCACTACATATTTTTTTATCAGTTTTCACAAGACTTTGAGGGAATATGGCCATCAGTACACGAGCTAAAATACATTACACTGGGTGTAATTCTTTGTAAATATCTTCAATGACAAATGTACCCAAAGAGCACATTTAAAAGTGAATATGTTTCATATTTTTTTTCTGTTGGGGAAAATGGTGCAAGTTTTATGATCAATGTCATTGATGACACTACAATACTTGTGCAATACATGCAGAAACATTGAACAGATTAGCATTTGCCTGTAGTTCTTAGCAAAAGAGAAATTTAGGGCAAGAAAAAAATACTCTGTAGGCATTACTTAATTTTTAGAAAAAACCAGCATTTCAAGATAGGCCTTTTTGGTGAATATTATAGTACAGGTCAGATCTATATTAGTATTTTTTATAAACTGTGTTTTGAAGAGAAATTTAAGATAAGGAATTTTTACGTGCTAGCTTAAAGGACAACCTTTTTTATGTCATCTTGACAGGATTGCCTTAAGAGACTTTTAAATTTAAAGTTAATTCCAAGATGAATGTAGCTCACTTATCAACTTTATTTTCACAGTAAAACTCTAATGAACCATTAGCTGTCACTGAAACCCTGAATTTAGCTGCACAAAAACCCCTGAATCTTAACTGTTCTAATGGAAAAGTTATTAAACCTTTGACTCAGGGGAAAATGGGCCTAAACAGAAAAAGGTTTTAGCAGGCTAGAAGGGGTATGTTGCTGAATATTATCCTGTAAAATGAATGAAAGCTGCTATCAAACAGCCTCACTGGGATTCATCTCGGTGTGTTCTCTGGTCCGCAATTCTCATCACCCACCAACACCAGGGCATGAAATACATATCAGTGTACCTTTGTCTTGCTCCTCAAAGGGCATCCTCAGCCCACAAACCCCCCCAAAAATCTAGCTCTAACTCTCCAGAACTGTTACTCCTTAGCTCTGCAATTCTCCTGCATGAAATGTTTCTATAATTTCAAGGATAGTTTCGATTTCTGGGGAAATTTTCTGGCGCCATTTTTGAAATAATGATGTTTAGAGACCGGGAAGCGCGCTGCAGTCCCACGTCCCGCGCCGTGGCACCACATGGACGGTGCTCAGCAGCAGAGAGCGGAGGCCTCAGGAAATGGTCCCTGGCAAAGGCGTTGTTTAATGTGGATGCCGAAGGAAGTTCAACGGAAAACCTTTATCAGAAGCTTCCGTGCAGAGAGGAGATATGTTGTAGGGAAAAATGCAGATATTACTCAGCAGGCCAAGGGCAAAGGAAATAGGAAATGGGCTAGAGAATTCTCTGAAATAATCTGTCACTGAAATGTGAGAAAACAGACTCGTGTCCTGCCTATCCTATTATTTTAAAGCCTTCCACAAGTCAAGATCCTTTTGCAGCATTGTGCCACTATCTGAAAGCTGGCTACTTCCAACTCGAACTTCTTCAAGGTAGGATGAAAACCTTAATTTGGGTCTTATCTTGACACATCACTTTGCATGTTTATTATTTGAGCCTTTGGAGTAACTCATAGGAAAATCGTGAGCTTATCACGGAAACAATACATCTCAGAAATGCTGTAACCGTTGACTTTGGGGCTTTTCACAGCCTGCACAGAAATGCTGAGGATTCAGCCAAAATCTCAGGAATCTCAGAGGGACAGAGCACAGCCCTGGGAGCGGTGCCACCTCTGAGCCTGCCAGGGCTGGGACAAGGGGTGGAGCAGAGCTTTTGGGAGCTGATGCGGGGAGGAAACCTCCTCCTCATATGCAACTCTGAACCCGAACAGGGACACAAAAAGAGATGGTGCTCTGAACTCTGCATTTTCAACCTTGAAATGCTCCACTATACAGGCACTAAATCGCAAGAATGCCTTCATTACAGGTAATAAAGATGTTCTATGAGTGAAGACAAAATAGATGCTTATTAAAGTTTGATTATTGATGTTTCTATAATAATAATATTGCTCAAATGAAGAGAGTGGTAAGTCCTTACCCAGAGGGATACACTAACAACCCTTCCTTCAGCCATATCTTATATTCTCCACACTGATTAAAAAAACCCCTAATGACTTTCTCAAAGGTGAAAAAAATGATATTAGAAATCATAACTGCTGCAATGAGTGTTGCATTATCTTTTGAGTTCCAGTATCCTTGAGTTCTTATTCAATAAAATATTACTGAAATTGTGGTAATTCCCTAGGTTTGACAGATGCTTTCCAGGCTTATCTGAAAACACAGCAGGAAAGAGAGAGAAATGCATTATATGGAATATTCACAGTGTTTAATTCCAGATACCAATAATATGAAACAATACTCTCTAGGTGCTTCAGCAGAAAAGAGAGGCCCCTCCAGAGGGTGATTTAGGACAACCAAATTAGACCCGTTGCTGTGAATGGCACTCGGAAGGCTCGTGAAGCCAGGCAAAGTGAATATGTCCTGCCATGGATGGTATTGAGAGGATATATTAAAAAAAACAAGCCAGGAGGAAGAAATACAGGAGGAAAGTAATCAGTATGATTGCAATCTTTCACTCAGCTAGGTGCTTGTCTTTGTCTGTCTGCTCTCCTCTCTCCATTGTTCGCTCTCCATATCTTTTCCCTCACACCACTTTCTGTTTTAAACTACAGTACCATGTGTTCCTCACCACTTCCTTAACTTATAACACAGATAAATAAATGACTTCATCAAAAAGGATTCCACTAGACAGTGTCCTCACATGCCTCAGTGCTTACAACATTGCTGAAGCAGGCTTTAGTTTATCGTAAATGAGCAGAGGAAGTGGATCTTACAAAGCGTCTCCTCAGTGAGGAAAAAACAGATAAAAGGTATCTCATTCATAAAGCTTGATAACAACAAGAATGGTAAAATGACTGTGGCTGATGCAGAGAAATTTGACAGTAAAATAGTGAGGATGCAACAGAACTGAAGAGCAGGGCACAAGTGCAGAAGGAATTTCAACTTGGATTGGCTGAAAGGGAAAAGGACAAAGAAATGACACAGATTAGTCGGGAGATGTGATCACATCAGAAAACGCTAAAGATATTCTCAGGTATTCTTAGTGACAGAGATATTCTTGGCTTTGTTTTTATTTCTGTAATCCATCGTGCTTCCCTTTGCAGCTCTGGGGGGACTGGGAGCAGTTCCCGTGCGTGTGGCCGGAGCTGTGGGCACGCAGAGATCCTGCCAGGCGCAGATGCTCCGTGCTGGGCTGGGCACTCCTGGCTCCGGGACACACATCCTGAGGCAGCCCAGGAGCAGAGCTGAGAGCCCCACAGCCCTGACCCTGCTCACTGCACACACGGGCTCTGCCCAGAGCACCACACGGGCTGCTTTTCCAGCTTCCTTTCCTTGGGAAGGAAAGCTGAGTGCACAGCGGAGCAGGGCACCTCGCAGTGCCCTCCCGGGGGGAGCAGGATGCAGAGCAAGACCGGAGAGCAGCATGGGCAGACACTGCCTCAAGGGCTGCTCTGAAGCTCAGATTCAGCAAGTGATGCCACCACGTGTCACAGCTCTGTTGTCAATGAAAAGGATGAATGAAAGGGATGCTGAAATAACTTTTATACTGCGCTTTTTATTTTTATTAGATAAGTCAAGTGGCTTGGCAGTGAAGAAGGAGTTAAAATAGGCAGCAGCTGTATGCATGAAGAAAATAATCCAGTTACTTCTGAGATTCATGACTTTTCTTTATAATTAGATCGTTCTACCCTTTTTTAAGCACTGGCTACGTTAAAGCTCTGTAGGTAGTGATGACAGCTGATTGTACATACGCCTGCATGAAGTGAGAGATCAGATTCAGAGAGATTTCTTTAGGAGACTTCATTTCAGAAACCTCCACCACCTTGCTTAATGCATCAATAAAAAGCACTGCTCTTGCCTAATTTGCTTACGCAGTAGAGCTGATCCCCACTGGAGCACATTTGGAGAATAAGTCTGGGAATATCACAGGGAGGAGGGAGTTTGCAGTCCTCTTGCTCTTCCTGTAAATACTGCATGGATATCTAGAAGATTTAGAGTCAATGGCAGGACAACCTGTCTGGTTATTTTAAATTTTTTTTAAGCAGTTCATGATTTCTGCTGTTAAGCGTTGGTAGACATATTGTGCTATCTATTGAAAAACAGCCAATATATTTATTGCTTTTTAATCCTAGAATCAAGATATTTAATTATTTTTGTTAAAATCTGAACAATTTCAGACTGCAACAAGGACACATTGCCTTCACTCACACTGTCAAAAACTTACCAAGGAAAAAATACCCCTCAGAAAACTCTGCCTAGAGCAAGACAATGAATCATTTTAAGTATGATGTCTACAAACCATGTTAAGTATTCTGTACTCACAGGAGCATACTCCAGGGCAGGAAAACAAGAACTAATAACTCTTGAGGAACTGACCATTTTCCATTTGGAAACTGCTTGTTAACACAGCTACAGCCATGCAAAGCAAGGCTCCTTAACACTCTGTCTCTTCTGATGAGACATAATTGATATCAGGCTATCTGGGACACTCTCTGTAACACAGAAGATAAAAACACTCTCTGTAAATACAGAAGGTAAAAAAAGGCAGTGATGCCGGGATATGTGAAACAGCTGAATCCACAGATGTCCTTTTTAGAGAACAAAAACCAACTTACTGTGGGGCGCAGAAAAGGTGAGTCATCCTTATCTAGTACATACATATGTGAGAATATATCGCTATTATGAAATTATTATAAATATATAAGTTGTTAAAAAACGTTTGCAGTACCTACTTGGCCACAGAACGCAGCTGGAGAAAATAATCCTTATGGCCACTATGTGTTCAGCAGCAGCAGCACTCAGAAGGTTGATGCAATGACTCTTCGAGTCAAGCAGATAAGGCAGGATTTAATTGCTTGACTACAACATCAAAAATAAAACTGCATGGTTTGAAGTGTGCAACACTTGCATGTTTTGCTCAGAAAGGGAACAGGACTGTCTGCTTCTGTTTCACTTAAGAAAATGTGAAGTCTTTACATAAAACCTTGTTTACTACATGCTGGATAATTAGCTTGTCAAATATTAAGACAGTGTCAGTTCTGTTCCATTAGCTAGCTGAAGATACTATAAATTACATGGAAAATGTCCAAGGAATAATAATATCAAGGAACACCACCCCCTGGAGGAGTTTTGGTGGTGGTTTTTTTCCTCTCTCTCACTGTATATCCTTTGCAGAGAATTTTTAGACAGAAAGGTCCCCAAATTTAGCCCACAGACTGGAGTGTAAATACCCAGAAGGGGAGATCAGCTCCATCAAAGTCTGCGTGTCATATTCTATTTACAACCAGATCCAAGGGTGTGAGGGTTGGTATAACACGATGGAGACGAGGCTCACTGAGCAAGGTCAGAGGGATGGAAGAACTGGCATCCCTCTCCCTTCCCATCCCGCAGCACATGGATGGACACACATCTGCCAGAGCAGCAGCCTGCCCACTGTTCCCTGTGTGCAAATGCAGCTTAGCACCTTCTCTCAAACACTCTGGAGCGTTCTCCACAAATAACTGTGCTATAAATAACCTGCAAAAATATGCACCAGGAAAAAAGTCAGGATCTCGAGGCAGCCGTCTGCTTGGTTCTGGTGAAACTCTAGGAATTCTCAAATAGCTGGCTTGCTCTCTGAACTGAGCAGTGGGATGGATTTACTCTGTAACTCCATTTAAAGATGCCTGGATCGATACAAATAAAATCGGTAAACAAAGCATGATTGAATGCTACAGCATTTTTTAGGCTCTTTGCAAATTTTACTGTTAAAAAATACCAATGTTCATAAATGAGTGGATTCAAACGTCACTGAGAAATGGAAACCCCATTAACTGCAGCAATTCTGTGGGTTCTTTTGGAGTAAACCTGGATTTTGGGGTAAACCTAGATTGTTATGGCCTGCTTCATGGATCTTTGCAATTACATGTGTAACAATTTAGAATCACAGAATAATTCAGGCTGGGGATATCCTCCGGAGGTCCCAGCCCATCTAGCCCAACCTTCCTGTTGGAGGCAGGGTCAGCTATGAAAGAGTTGATAGTTAAAATTAAATTTTAATAAAATAAGATATACAAAGACTTATAACAGCAGAAAGATGATACTCCAATAAATACTGCCATATCAGATTTTCAGTTAATAACATTTAATAATCACTGGCACACATTTACCAAAATTAGGGACAAGAATGTTTTCTATAAAAAGATTGAAGTTTTTTTTCCTATTTATTCATGCTTTCCCCAGTATAAGAATTGGGACCCAACAGCCTGCCTGGTTTGCAGTCTTTTAGAGGAAAGCAATGTGTGATCACACGAGGAATGGAGAATTGTATCTGCTCATGACTGATCCAGACACATATCCACAGTCTGGTTTAGCAAAAATGGAGAAAAGAGCTCTAAAACATCACACCGTGGATGTGGGCTGAAAAGACTGATAGAAATTTCTAGCAGAGGGAAATGTTCTCCCTGTTCTTGGAACTACCTCAGGCCATGCATTCAGGGAGCAAATAGTTTGTAACTCTCACAGACAACGTGGCCCACGAGGATTTGGGGTGGCTTTGCTGTCTGGCAGGGTGAGGTACAAAGGAACGCCAATGCCTCCCAAGCCCAGCAAAATCCAAAGACAAAAGCAAACTGCAATGCAGATAATATTTCAGCTTTTAGTTTAAGGGATTTAAGGATCTTTACTTTTTAAAAATGTTTTTTAAAAAATTGAATACTAAAAACTGTAATTGTAATTCCAATACTCTCTTTCTGTTCCAGTTTTTGCTTTTTTTCCCTGCGCCTACTGTTCACGCTGTCAACACTTGTCTGGTTCATTTTGGTGTCTGAGAACTCTTAGAATTACAAAATAAATGTACTGTATCAAAAAGCTTGAGACTTGAAGACTTGTACAACAGCTTGTATTACACTACATCAAAATGGGAAAGAATATGTGACACCGTTATCAGCTCGTGAGAGCTGATATCACGCACAGAAAGGCTCCAGAGATACCAGGAGAGGATTGAAGCTACTCCTGTAATCCAGCCAGCAAACTGTGTGCTGTAGGTCAGGAAGCAGGGAGCAGTGATAGGCAGAGATAAGGGTGAGCAGCAGAGCAGATAACCCACAGCAGATAAATAATCGGTGGCGGCTGTAAGAACTTTTGCACCTGTGAGGAGAAACTCTGCAAGTAATTTGAAATATGATTAGATCCTGTCCTGACTTCCATTCGTGTTTTGGAAGGCATAATGAAAAATGGTCTTTTAAAAAAATTAGTTTTTCCGTATGTCACTTTTAGATGTTGATTTGATCCATCTGTCCATAAGTCACCAAAGTACTTTTACATCTTTTGTACGTGACCGTTCAGTGGGGCTTGGGTTAAACACATTCCAGTGCCTTGTGGGGTGAAAATCATAAGGATGCACCTATTTATTTCTTTTTCCCTAACTGCTTAAACGATTTCCTTTCTCTCAGAGTCCCACTGACTGCTCTTCATTCAGGCTTTACACAAACTCTTTCTACTCCACTGGCTCAGAACCCTGTCATCCCAAATCCCTCAGGACACCCCTTCTCCGAGCACACCTTTCCATTTACTGCCTTTCTCCCTTTTCCTGCCTCATTCTCTCTATCAGCCCTGCAAAATCCTTCCTCTTTCTAGCTGCTCCTCAGTGGGGACAAGCAGCTTGCAGAGGAGTAGAGCCAGGACAGAAACGCCGCATTTTCTGCACCTCTGACAGTTTTACAAGGCCCTGGCCATAGTAAAGCATTTGGTGTGGCTGAGGTGAATGTGGAATGATGGGCAATGAGCTGTGAACTGTGACAGTCTTGGGAGGAAGAAACGCTGTAAAGTTGAACAGAGGTAGAAAAGACATAAGAAGTAATTCTTACATAAGCCTAGAATATGTCTGGAGGCTTTTTTTGAAACACGGTTTCAGTAAATTTTTCAGCAAATTCTGTTCTTTGCTGACAGCATATTTTTATCGTTTGGAGCTCAGCATTTATTATTCATCTTTTACTTGGATATTCTGAGTTAGTTATTATTATTATGAGTTATTCTAAGTTATTCATATTTGGATGTTTATTCATCTTGTATGGATTAGAGTCTTTCACTAAGTGTTAATTAATAGTTTGAATATATAACTTAGTTTCCTAAGCAGATATCCAGTACAAAACCTCTACTAAAGAAAGGAAAATCTGCCTGGTTTTTAAAGAATAGCAGATCAAAGCTGCCTGAGAAGAGGAATAGTGTCTTGTAAGAGAACTAGGATTGCTTTCCAAAGGCCAGTCTTAATCCTTTCATATAATATTCATACATGGAAGTAAACTCAGGTCATGCTTCAAATAACTTATTTCAGAAATTAAGTTCTGAAGTCTAACTTGAGTATTTGCCTAAAAATAGTAAACATGTGACCACAAAAAGCTTAAAGCTGAATTCCTTTAAATCCTAATGCATTCTGGAGTATTATTTGAGAAGGTCAGAAAAAAGGCCATGAAAATGAATTCAGTATTGCTGATATAGTTCGATGACAGATATTTTTTAATACAACAACTTCAAATAATTTTAGAACGTGACTTTAATGCAATAGAAGAGCCGTGCACAAGTTGAGATCTCTGACTATACAAAGGACAGGAGCTCATTTATTTGGTGACAAACACCTTCAAGGCTTATACGGAAGGACAGAACTGGTAAAACTGGAAAACTTGGGAAATAAAACTGCTGTGTCTCCATTTCCACTTCTAGTAACACAAAATCCCCTCCTAGACAAGGGATTGAATGCATGAGACATGCCATGATGTAACCTGCTAAAGTCACTAAGTGCTTTTGCAGCAAGTTAGGAACAATTATCCCTGGATCCTGGATACTTATTCTCATCCTAAAACTGTTTTGTTAAGCCATTAGCTCTGTACATTCAAAGTCGGACAAAAGTTACAGCAGTTGAAAAATTATAAAAATATAGCTGAGTTCCCTTATTCACCAAAAGAAGTAGAAGGAATTTATTTTATAGGAAATTTACTTCCTTGTTATAATTTAGTGTTTGGAAACATATTCATAGAGAAGATTTAAGTCCTGTACTGCTTAAAGAGACACTGAAAATGATTTTGCTAGTATCCCTTACTGAACTGCTGAAAGAGAATTAACTTCCAAGAGGAATTAAACAGTTGGGGGCCTTATTTGAAAAACTAAGAAATAAGAAGTCAGTCATTTAAGGAGCCATTTTGTCTCCATGTAAACATCTCAGTGATGCTTCTTTCAAATCTATTTTATTTGAAGAAGTATTTCCTAGATAAGAAATAATTACTTGTCTTTCATCTGTTTGGTTCATCTGCTCCTTCAGTTAATTTCTCCTTCAGCATTTTAATAGACTGCCTGTACTGGTCCTGCTGAGGGAAACGTTATGTCACAATAGATTTATAAATGTTATAACTATATTTTAAGAGGTACCAGTAGGTTTGTTATTAGTGTTATGCTGCAACAGGAAAAGGGCTAGCTTATGGTTAAAGGGTTTGTGCAGTATTCACGCATGGGCAAGGACTCCGCAACATGGTGGAAAAGGTGCAAAGACTTCCTTGCGTATCAGAAATTCCCTTAAATACCAGTAGCTAACAGGATATCACGTCATATAAACAGGAAAGATGTTCACCTCAGTGCCCCCCGATCACCTGGGCTATTTCCCAGATATTGCCTATCATGGTGAAGGATAAACAATACCTTACAAGGTCAGAAACTGCAATTATCACATCTCATAGGGCTGACACTGTCCAGAAACCCACAATGCTCTCTCAGCCCATCCCCGGTGACCTGGCTGTGATCCCAGGGTCACCTCCGGGTCTGAGAACGAGGCTCTCTCTTCAGCCCTCAGGGCCTATCTCTCTTCCAGCACACAGTGAAGCCCAACAGGTTTGGAAAATTGATTGTTTAGAAATGAAAAATTTAATCTCTTCATGACACACAAGGCCCAGGAAACAGCAGCACATTTGTGAAACCATTACTGGGTGTGCCATGGTTCCCCTCACCCCGTCCCTGCCCTGCTCAGGGTGTTCATCACCGTCACTCAGCACTGATGCCTCGCAGCACAGTGTGCTGCACACCAGGCTCTGCGGGCAGCTCCTGCCCGGGATAGCAAACCCAGCCCTTGAGCTGTTTGCCCTGCAAACACCGCCCAGCTGGGCCTCACCTTGGCAAAGGATGGGAGGCATCAATACAGCGACAGCCCAAACTTCATCCTGTCCCCTGGGGACCCTTTCCCCCAGAACCCGCTCCTGCCGTGTGCAGCTGGCAGGGTTTCTGTGCCGCCCCCAGCCCGGGCTGTTTTGGAAGCCGCACAGACCCGTGTGTCCCTGTTCAGCAGCTCGAGTTCCTCTGTGCTTCTTGCAGCCATTGCTGCCCCAGCTGCCTCTCCCTAAAGGCTCCACAGCAGCTTCCTGGCAGCTTGCTTGGGAGGATTTTCTACTTCCTCCAGTTTTTTCTAAGCAGCTTCATGGAGTTATTCCTGAACTGATGGCGCTGATCTGTAATAGAGACACTGTAAGCAAGAAAGTTTCTTTGGACTGACTTTGCACCAAAATCTTATCCAACAGACACACCACTGTGTTGGAACAAAGTACAAACCTGGCAAACATCTTCTCTACAGCCTATTGTGCACTATTCACCGCTGATCTTGGAACAGTTCCCTCACTGGTGCGAATTTCATGGGCTAAATAAATGCCAGCCCATATGCCCACGAGATGAATGCCCAGAGAGAGCTCTGGTGTTGGAATAAAAACTATTTATCAGAGAGCAAAAAACCTGTTCCCTAGACCATATTTTTGTCACCTCTCCATTTTGGTACAAAAAAAATCTCAAAACTCTGTGTCTGTTGAATGGGAAAGGCCATGACAAGCACAGTAATGAGTCCTGTGAGCACAGGGCTGCTGGGAGCAAGAATGGGAATTGGTTCTCATTGGAAATTTTAAGTATTTCTTGAACAGGGTCCATACAAAAATTTTCCATTTGAAAATACCAGTCCTGCAAGCCACAAGCTACAAACCCTATCCCCTTCTAAAGAATCGAATGACACCAGTACCCACAATTATTATCCTGCAATCGGCTGAAATTGGATCTCTTCGCACCACAGAACAGATAAATGGTTTGCAACAGCAGCGTTATTTCTAAACCCCCTTCCTAATTTACATAAAGAAATTAATATTCTGAAAGAATAGTCTCTGGTGTATTGGTGGGAATGTAATTAACAAAATCAAGACAGTCTTTACATGAGTATTTGTTTTGATAAACAACAAAATGTGCTGAAGACAATTTTTGAGAATAAATTGGTATTTGTTTCTTTTATGGATGGCATGAGTTGGCCTAAAAGCTTGATTTTCATTCAGGATTTTAATTACAGCCATAGCAACAAATGCTTGCAAGTTCTGACAATAGCTGTTGAGTTTTTTTGTCTTAATCACTCTTCCCTCTTCACTGTGGGGAATATATTTTTAAAAGTATTTATTGCTTAAGCAGCAATTCACCCTGGAGTACAGGACATCTGTCAGGAAGATCAATAAACTCTGAGCCCTAAGGGGTTTGACCAAGGCTGACTAGCACATAAACCACAGATGATGCTCAGAACCTAAACTAAAAACTAAATTTAACTTTAAAACTCTCAGAGTAAAAACACTGCCTCTAAAATCCTATCTGCTTTTAGCTCTGTGGGGGACCAACGAGTTTCTATTCCTGAAAAGCAACAAAAGGCTCTCATTTTCTCAGACAAACCCACAGAAATGTGTCATAGCCATGACTCTTTTCAGGTCCTTTAAAGGTCTTTTCTTTGTTGGCATCTATAATGATAATAATTTTCATTACTGCTCGTTCTATATTAAAAACTGCTGAAGTTTAACAGTCTCTACTTAAAGTAAATTCATAATTAATTTTATACCACTTGATATATTTTAACTGTGCTTATAGCACTGATCTTTGAACTCAGCTGAAAGGCATGAAAAAAGAACAGGAATTCTACTGCACTCCAAGCTATTCCATTTGCTGTCCTTCTATATCATTCAGGTTTGTTGGCTGGAACAATGTCAGTATAATCAGAAAATGAAATATAAAGGCTATTTCTAGAGTCAAGGAGGGAAGGACTTAAAAAATAAAGAAATCTGTGATATTTCCTTTGCTGTGTTTTGTGGTTTTTTAAAATTACATATGACTCATTTCTTGCTTCAATATATATTACTGAGGTTGTGCATAAACCCTTATGCTCGATCTAATTATTTTTTTTTGCCAGAGTGTGCATTTATAAGACGTACATGGCTTACACCCAGAGATTTCAGAACTACAAGGTCCATTTTTTATACAAGAATTCAACATGTGTTTGGTTGGGTGTTTTTTCGGTTGTTAAACCAATAGCTCTGCACAGAGAAATCTGGTGTGAGTTCCTCTTTTCACTCCATAAATTCAGTCTGAAATTAGACAGAAATGTAAGACTTTCTCGTTTCCTTGTGTTCTAAGATTCTTTTCCATTTGTTTTATGCTGGCCTGCTCACGGTTCTTGCTGTATTTAAGTTTAAAAAGCAGTGAGTGACTGCAGAGCGGGGTGTGCTGCTGGGAGAGCAGCAGGGTGGGCACTGGGGGGACACCAGAGCTTTCTTCTCTCAGTGACCACAATCAGATACCAGGAAATCCTGCAGCAGCAGAGCAAAGACAGCTGAACATCCCCAGAGTTAATGTTTTTAGGGGAGGGAGAATTTTTACGTTTTCATGAGGTTACAGTCATAACCCGGGATCTCACTCCTGGGCAGCCACACACGATTCAGAGCCCATCATTCCACCAGTGCAGGATCTGACATTTCTCTGTGTTGAACCTCAGGGGCCTTTTTTATTGCCCAGTTGCTGAACTTTGCTGACTTTCTGTTCAAATCTGCCCTGCCTCACTGCCAGGGCCCGAGTGTGACAATCTGCTGCTCCGCATCGTCAGGAAACGTTAACAACTTATAATTCAAGTCCTTTTCCCAGATGTTATAAATATGCTGGACAGCAAAGTTCCAACCTCCGAGCCTTATGTAACTCTATTAATAAATTCCCTCAAGGTTAAAGACGAGCTTGCACTCCTACCTCGTTTTGCACTTTAGACAATTATTTTTCCTCTTATGTACCTTCCTTCTTATCACATATCACAAGAGGATGTGCAGACCAGGACATATCCTGGTGAGACACTTGCAAACAGGCAGCAGGAGCTGTAAACACAGAGGTTCAGTCATTATTGGTGCTTGTGTGCATGCTTAATGTAAGGATAAAATGAGCAATCAGGCAGAAACTGTGATGCATGACAGATGAGAGCAGATAAGAAAAGGGAAATGAAGAGTTGTAGCTCGGCTCCTCTGGCTATAGAACAAAGATAAGACTTTCAGTGCTGCTCATCAGTCACACTATAATTCTTCCCACCTCAGATGCAATGTCAGATAAATATATTTCCATAGCAAATCCTATTTTGAATCAGATCCTGTTGGTTTTATTAAAAAAAAAAAAAAAAGCCTACCTAGGCTTTTCCTTGAAAAATATTCTGGAAAGAGCTGCCATATTTGAGCACATGTTTCAATGACAGTAAATACTGCCATCTAGATACGTTTTAGACCGACAAAGAGAGTTGTTTTCAGTGCTGTAAGGACACATATGGGACTAAAGACTGTATTAATTCACTACCAAGTGATTTTGGGAGCATCTTAGAACAGTCAAACCCAAAGAGATTTGTTTTTTTTCTGAGGTGTTCTAGAAAGTTGAGTTGGTCCCTTCCTAGGGAGATAACATTCATTATTTCTTTTCCACTTTGTCCCTTGCTCTCTACTGAAATTCTCATGAGCAGTCAACGGCAAGTTTCTGTCCTTTTAGACATCTTTCCTAAACACCAATGTCAGCTTCCGTTTACATGTTTGTTTTGAAGAAATAGTTACCCTTTGCATTTTTACCCAAAATGATACTATTTGTATTTAAAACATATTTGTATGTCAAAACTTCTACAAGAAATCCCTGCTCTATAATGAGATCTTTTCTAAGATGTCAGTTCTCATTAGTGCTTCAGCAAAGACACTGGCACAGTTATCACAGGTCGAAGTGACAGTGCTTTTGCTAGCACTTGATTTTATTAAAAAAGTCTCCTTTGTTAATATTTTCTGCTTCTATGTTGATGTTCTCTGGCTTGGAGGCATTCAAGCAAACTTGCTTGAATCAAATATCCAAATAAGAACACTATTCTCAGTTTGTCCTTTGAGTTCCATGTCAACAGGGTGAGGTTCTAATCGCTGAATTTTTAGGTGAAACTGATGGTTAGAGCTTTTGGCTTTAAGACAAAACTCTTCCTACTGAAATATAAAACCTGCTGTTTCTACTAACAACCAGTGTTTAATTCTTGTGCCTTTCAGTCAGTTCTCACACCGTTGTGTGTGCAAATGAAATGCAGCTTACATATGTAATTGAATTAACATGAAACCCTCATCAAATGAGAAGTTGCCTTTAGTCAGACTTCAGAAGAGAGCCCTTGCTAGAACCACAAAGATAGCAAGTTGAACACTCGCTCTGAAGTACTCCAGTTTTCACTCAAAGTGCCATTTTCTCACATATCTGAAGCTCAGGCTTCTCTACCACATCCAAAGACGTCTGACACGGATCTACCCAAATCCTTCTCTCACACCACCAACCCCATTTACAATCTTTTCATTTTAATTTAAAACCTGTTCCTGGAGAAAAAAACCCTGCCTTTTATCGTGGTGGTTTTGCTGTGACTGTGATGTTTCCTTCACCACTCCTTAAAGAAATGGGATAGCCTACAGGTGCATCATAATGAACAGGAGCTCTGTGCAGTCTCTCTCCAGGCTTTCCACCAAGGTGACACCGAAAGACTTTAATTTTAAGTTGTATAAAATTGTCTTCCTTACTGAGCTCCAAGGTATGAAACAGTTCGTGTTTTGACAGCTTATTTAACAGGCTTTGCTGACTTCACAGGCAGTTTTATCCTTGGCCGTGAAGCAAAGCAACCAGGGACAGCCAGAAGGGAGGAAAGGGCTGAAATAATGAAATAAGAAATAGTAATGATTCATACACTGTAAGAAGAAAGGGAAAAAAGCCATTTTCTAATTAAAAAAATAAGTAATTTCAAATTTATGCTTCACTTTCCCTTCTGCAGCAGCTCTAATATTCACTGCAATTTGCTCCAAACTCATGTTATTCTAAGGCACATGCCATGCCCGTGTCACAATTTTCCTGTCTAATTAAACAGAGAAAGCTCTCTGAGTCATATCCAGGGAGGCACTGCAGTCCTGCTAACACACTCTCACACATGTTGGAAAGACTTTCGCTGTAAAATAGCCTTTTATCCATTTGCACGTGGCCAAACCACTCACACCCCTGTCTGCGTTTCCTTTTAGAGGATTCCCCTTTAACCCTTCAATATTTAACACAGCCTCGAGGAGCAACCTCAAACATTTTCTTTCACGGGAAGTTTTGTGACCTAAAAAGGAGATTTAACAGTTTGAAGGGAAAACAGGACAGGACTTGAGCAGAAAAAGTAGCCTAGAACTAAATTAATCCACAAAGTCTATTTCCACTGTACAGGCAACAGAATTAAAGAAAAAGTTATTAAAAGTCAGGGATAAACATGGAGCTATCTCCAGGAGAGAAGCAGTGCTGTGAACTCTATGAAAGAGTTTCAGAAAGCAATAGTATATTAAGCCAGAAAATATGAGACTTAAATGTTCATCCCTGTAGTTACCCTTCATGATCCAAAAGCTTTGCTCAAAACTCTTAACATCTATTCAATCAGGCCGTGTGTTTTGATTTTCTCTCCAGTCATATATCAGTGTCTGAGAATTTTCCATAAGCAGGACTTTCAAACTGGGTGGTTTTTAACCTGACCTGCAGGAAGGAAGAATCTGGTACTCAGAACACACCAACGTTGGCAGCTACAATGCCCCAAAACAATCTCATTAAAGATGAGACCAGAATGGGAAAAGCCATATTTGTGCCTGCTTTTCTTACAAAACAGAGTGGTCAGAGCATTCCCCCAGGTGTGAGGAGGTACTCTGTGCTGTTCTTAGCCTGATGCAGAGCCATCTGCCCAGGGAAGGGCTGGCTGCTACCATCAGATGTTGTCACCATCAGATCCAAACTGCTCAGGGGTGTCACTAACTCTCCTGTAGCTCAGGCAGTGACCAGTCAAGTGCATTAAATCCCAGAATATTCTGAGTTGGAAGGGACCCACAAGGCTTATGGAGCCCAGCTCTGAAGTGAGTGGCCCATCCAGGGATCAGCCCCACAACCATGGTGCTCTCAGCACCAGCTCTGACTGCCTGAGGCAATCTCAGGGCCCCAGAGGACAAAGGTGGCAGCAAGGCTCCCAGCAGGACCTTCTCCACATCTTCCAAGTTGGGTACTAGGAAAAATTCCGCCACTGAAAGAGTGGTTAAACATTGAACAAGCTGACCAGGATGGTGGTGGAGTCACCACTCTGGAGGTGTTAAGAAAATGAGTAGATGTGGCCCTTCACAATAAGGTTTAGTTGGTATTTAAAAGTTGGACTCAGTCTTGGAGGCCTTTTCCAACCTTAATGATTTCTATTATTCTAAATGTTCACTAACTGTACTTAAATTAGCAAAGCAGGATGGAATGACACTTAGAAGGTGTTTACATGATGTGATATAATATTTCCATGCTGCATAATTGCAGAAAATTTATAACAGGTTAAATCATTGATCTGTTCGAAAAGCGTATGCTAACCTTTCTCAGCTAATCGATTCCTTCTAAAAATAAACAGAGATTTTTTTTTTTAAACTAAGAATAAGGATCTCACACAAAAGGACTGAATCAAAGTTCAACAACATGGCAGGTTGATGCAAACAGCACAGAATAAAAAGCATATCAGAACCCAAAGTTCTACTTCAATTTGCATCTTTTGTGCAATTTCCACTTAAAAAGCTCAGTTCCATTGAACAGAGCCAAGACTTACTCATTACGTAGTGCCAGGTATGAGAAACTTGGGAAATAACTGAGACTCTTATGAAAGATTACAATGAAATAATGTGGGATCATTCATATTATGGAGCATCACTGCTCAAATCCCCCTGCTGCCATTGTCACACGCCACGCAAGGTTTATAATGAACTTGTATACAAATGGTAATTAGAAATATCTTGGAAGTTTTGAGAACAGGAAGGGTTTAGTGAGCTGTGACAAACACTCTGCTAGGCCAGGTGTCCTTTTTGCAGCATGACCTACTCCCAGGGTTTATTCTGGTGCAGCTACAGGAGGATCCCTGATGTGGATCCAACCTGGACCCTGCTCCCGCACTAAAGACGAAGTTCAGCTGTAACTTGAACAGCCACACACAGTTATATCAGGCTGTAAATGTGGCTGACGTGCCTTAAAAGCATTTTATACAGAGTTACAGAATATCCATGCCAATCTGATAAGAAACACCTTTGGCAGAGCCCAGTTCTGTTTGCCATGAACAGCTCATTTACAGGAAGCACCATCCACAGGGCTAACAGAGCCATTTACAACACACTGAGCTCAGTAACTTCCCTGTCACCGCAGAGAAAGAGAGCTGAAATGTGCTGGACATACCCCAACAGCTCCACGCTGGCTCAAATAGAGTCTTATTCCTACTTTCCAAAGTTAAATACATTATTCCAACTCAGATTTTCAAGCACAACCCGATCAATACCTTGTCAATACTTTGCACACTTCACACGTTTTTGTATCACCTGTGCATTTTAATGTTGGCCTTGCTAACATCGAATTTCTTTGCTGTGCAGAGAAAGCCATTCCCTCAAGCAGTCCCATGAGAATTAATTACTCACCTCACTAATTTCAGTGGAGAGAGAAGTCGGATAGCTGCCAGATCCCAAGTCTTGCCTACAAGTAATTAAACCTGCGGAAAAGATGTTAAATGCTGCACTGGCTAAAGGTTCTCAGCAGCCACGTCCAGGTGTGCTCACTGTGCCCACTGCTGTTTGTACAGCAAAGAGTGCAGGAGGCTTTAAAAACAAAGATCAAAACCAATCAAAGAGGGTACAAATTCTAACATTTAATTCATGCATTTATGTCTTTCTCACCGAAGTGTAGGGTTTAGAACACAGAGGTGAGGACTGAGGAAGCTGCTGTACCTGTGACCTTGCAGCACATTCCAGTCACAGAAAGTTCTCTGCTTGCTGTGCAATGTGGCCCACAGTAACAGGAAAGCTTTGCAGTTAACATCTGTCTACATTCTGTAAAAAACCAAAAATCCTCCCCAAACTCCAAATAACCAAAAAACCCTCCTGCCCCCCAAATAAACCTGCTAACTAATATTTTTGGGGGTATAAAAAAAACTTATAATTTCAATTCTAATCACAAAATCACACACATTTAGAGATCACATCTACATTTGGGTACAGAAATATTTAGGAAGAAAACAATGAAGACAAAGAAGAATAAAATAGAAGTCCAGTAAGCTTCAAAATATTGCGTGCTGTAAGTTTTAGCACATTCTCTAATTTTAAACTCATTTTCTCATACAGAGAAGCAGCATTTTGAGCCATTAAATTAACAGAGCAATGGATTTATTTGTCTAACAGGTTAATAGAATTACTGGCCAAACCAAAACCAATGGACTTCTTAAAACTGCATGGAGAGCATAAAGAACCAGTTTAATGTGTATGTCTGGGAAATTTTAAAATACCACTATATTTTTCCCTCTTTACATATTCTAGATATCCCTGCACAGACATATTTAATTGACTGGAACAATTCTACTTGGCTCCAGTGACTTTATAATTTGTCATAAGCACCTCACGAGCTGTTGAGGAGACAGACTCTTCCTTATACTGCCAAAACAATCCTATGAAATATGGTTTGGTTTAATTAAAGTATAATTAATGTCTTGAATTTTAATTATTTTCGCTGTGATCTAGAGATGAAAATATTCTTCTGCCAGAATAACACATTTAATAGGAAATGGACAGGCTTTGTATTAATTCCCACTCTATATCAACTTCAGGAATGAGTTCCTTTGATTGAACAGGCAGAACCTGGGAAAAAAAGTAACCCACAAATCTACAGCTTTTCTGCCTGTCAGAACAGAGATGTAGTTGTTGAAAATGGAATTCAGTCATTTTATGTGGCTTGCAAAAATGAAACTGAAATCTGTTTTCTGAATGCTAAAAGCTATGGGAGATTTTCCCTTTTATCTAGAGATGTGACTTGGAAAAAAATATTTCATGGTTAACAGAGAAGGAATGTTGAGTGACACATTGACATGAAAATATGTTTGCTAAATGTACATGTGCTAAATTTTAATTCTGCTCTGTAGAAACTTGAGAAGAAAAAAATCCCTGCTGAAATAAACACAGGGCACTTTCTCTTCAGAGCAGTGATTCCATGACAGGTTACTTGGAAAATAGGGTAGAAACATTTCTTACACAAATTGTTAAGTGTACTGATAATTTGGTTTTTGTCAAGTGTGGCATGGTTAACATTTGATTTAGAACTGCTGACCAAAATTTAACAGGTGACAGAATACTGGAGCCAAGGGAAAAACAAACCAGTTCATTCAGTGCTTACACCTTCACCATCAGGCACTCTTAGATTATTCCTTTCTGAGCTTGTTAACTATTGCTCCATTGGGAAAGAAAAACCCCACACATTTCAAACACAGAAACAGAATAAATTGAATAGCAAGTCATAGGAAAAAAAAATTAATTAATATAAATAATCTAAGACCTCTCTGCACCTCTGCTGGTGCAGAAAAACTTTCAGTTTAACTTGCAGATCCATGGGGTTTGAGATGGTCAGTCCTTTATAAGACTGTGAGAGAGGGGTTTAGTTGCACTAATTAATTCAGGATTTCTTATTAGGTAAATTTCATGGCTCAAAATGTGTTTTGTGAATATGAAAATATGGTATTTCTCTCACTGGAAATGAATATGGAGTATATAAAGGATTTATAAGACAGTCTCCTTTGTACTAAATCAATGAACTAAAAAAAGATAAGCCCTTGTTGCCACCATCCGCCTTTCTTTCCTCTCCTACCTTTGTTTCCATTTATACCTCCTTGGGATTCCTTCCCTTACTCCCAGAGGAGCTCTTAACAATCAAACCTAAAATGAATTCAAACAGTGACTCTAAACATTAATTCCCCCAGGTTCAGAATGAAATACCAATATATGCCAAAAAATCTTACACATTCAGAAAAACAGAGCTACAAACATATGCAGCAACATATGCCTTGAAATGAGCAGCACAGTTATTTTAAATATTGAAATGTTTTTAATTTTTGAAGACAGGAAAACAGCTGAACCAGGAGCAGCATCATTAAAAATCTGGCAGTCTAAGTTTTCAAATGTTAAATATTAAAATGCCTTCCAAATGCATCAACCATAGACCTAACATAACCCAGCAGTAATTGACATTTACCCCAGATTACCTCCTGTCTTTAACAGGAGCTTTTCTGATAGGTATTGAATAAATGTATGAATTGCCAAAATAATTGCGATATCCTTGGGCATTTACTTTAAAACATTAATTTATTCAAATAACGAAATGCAAATGTTACACCAAGACACAACCCACCTGCCTCAGTGTGCAAGGGGAAAGTTTTCCTCAGCCCTTCTCTCCTCCAAAGGCTGCTACTGCCCCTGAAAAGCTTCCTGTGTCAGACCCTCGGCAGGGAAACAGCAAAACTCCATTTTGTAGCTCCAAAAAACGAGGAGCCAGGAACTGCCCAGTGAGGAGTGAGATGTGTCGAGCTGTCCATGGCCACAGGACTCAGCTCCGAGTTCCTGACGCCAGGGAAAGGGGGTGGCTGTGTGGAGGACGGGATTCAAAGGGCTCTGCTCACCCCCAGTGCAGAGGGAAAGCTCTTTTCTCTCTCTCTCCTTGGCAATCCTTTCCTTTCCATCTGTCCAGCTGTGACTCTCCCAGCCCAAACATCCCATGCTGTGCCCTGGGTATGGATCCAGAGCTACTGAGACTGCCACAGGACCTAAAATAGTGAATTTGAAAGGATAAAACAGCGGAGGGGGTTTATATTGTACTTTACCATACATGCATTAAACTTACTGTGATTTTGGCAGGCTGGCATTGGCTTTCACGGGACAGCAACTCCATTTATCTTTCCATGTATTCCCGTGTTTGATAATCCTCCCTAAGACAAAAGACCTCTCTCTTAAGGGAGGCTAAAGGAAGACAAGCTTACCACGGATTGTCTCTCTCCCTCAGATCCCCAGCTGCCCAACGGAGCAAGGAGGATCCATAAACCCAGGCTCCTAACAGGCACAAACAAAAAATTCCTATGGACTACCTTGTAGCTGGCAGGTGAGCCACCCCAGCTATGCAGCCAACAGCCCGCTGGAAAAATTATGCTTAAAAAGGGGGAAAAAATAACCAGAAAAAAGCTGATGTGTGATTTACAACATGCCAGCCCTTAGCTTCTGTTTTGGCTGCTTTCTTTAGTGCAAGGAGCCTCCCTGGGTGAGCAGGAGGTGCCCTCGATGTTGGGAAGCAGCTCTGGCCGTGCTGCTGAGCCCCTCATCCCGGGAATGCCGCGGGATGGAAGTGCTGTCCCTGGGAGCCTGGCCAAATCCAGAGCACCTCGCAGGGGACTGGAGCTTTCAGCAGGCTCAAGTCCTGCACCTACAGAGGGGATTTGGCTCCTCTCCTCAGCTCTGAGCAGAGCTGAGGCATAGCTCTATACCTTGGATATATCAAGTTCTGTTTTCATGGTATCTTCCAGAACACAATTGAAAAAAACCCCCAAACCAACAAAACCTTCCTCTCCCAGTTTTTATTTTTCCTGCAGAAGGATCTAAAACTAATTTAAATACATTAAACATATCTGCTCTTCAATAACTCAGAGGAAATATTCCAATTTTTGAAAGGAGTGCTCATCACTAATGTTTGTAGCCTCTATGTAGCAGAAGTAAATTGAGAATGAACTTCAGGTGGAATTCACATTTCATTTGCTTAAAAGTGTTTAAAAATGTGAAATCCAACGCAATTTCCTCTCTCTTGCACTACTGTAATACCTGCACATCAAAAGTCAATGTTTTGTTTGAATTTCTGTAAAACAGTACCTGTAATCCAACAGGGGTTCTGCCAGTAATTCCTGTTTGGTGTCTCCTCTGCCCCAGTCTCAGCTGCAGAACACAGCATCCCCTCAGCCTGAAGCTGTAAGCTCGTAGTAGGCTTGAAAGATGAATTCCCAACACCACTCCTCCACCTACAGATCACCCACAAAGTTACTTTAAAATACGGAAATTTATATATATAAACATATATGAAACGATGTATGATGTGCATAAGGCATTAATACACACATTATATAATATACATTGTACATATTTCAGCTTGTTAGGAGTAGAATAGAAAAGTTCATGTCATGAGGGGTGTGGTATTTTATTGAACAGAACCAGTATTAACTAGATCATGAGATAAATAACAAAGAATTTGTGTAAATACGAAGCTAACCTTCTTCATTTCATACCACCAAATGGAAAAAAAAATAATGCAACTAAAAAAAAAAATATTTTTTTGCTTGTTGCCAGGAAGAAAATGTTATTGGAAGCTTCAGTGCTTGTGGCAAATGGTATCAGTCATCATTAATTTGACTAAAACTGTCAGTTTTGCATTATTTGACAGGCACTTCTAGTTGGGGCTTATTTCCTGAGAACATTTTGACAAGTGTATTGCAGTACAAGTACTTCTAAATACAAAGAAACAGTTTAGGCAGCAGCCAGAGTGCTGCAGAGCAGAGAGGTGTTTGGGTTAACTTCTCAGAGGTCTGGAGAGTGGAACGCCAAACTTGAGACAAATATTTCCCAGGCGATAACAAACATACAGAAAACATTCAGAAAACACTCCTCAGGGTTTGCACGTGAGGATGTGAGCACAAGTAATGTAATTCATTCTACGTTTTTATAGGGTTTTTATTGTTGACCAGCATTGTGCTCGTTTGTGAATAAAAAAGGAAGAATGAACAGATGATGCTGAGGACTGTAGATATTAAAAATTGGCTGGACTGAGGATGCCTCACTGCAACCAGCTGGCGGATTTTACAAAGAGAACTCAGCAGAAGCAGTAAAGGGATGGCACTAGTGACTCACAGAACATCCTCCAGGCCTTCTTGGCACCCTGAGGGATGGCCCTGGGTGCTCTTCCTTAAGGACAGCCCCTCCCAGCCGCACCCAGATCACTACTCCCAGCAGGAGAAAGGAAGATGACGGCATCCTAAACTCCAAGGCTTCTCAGAACGAAATGCAATAACCATCCTTCAGCCTGAAAAGGTCTGTGAGCCGCCTCCTCTCACCAGAGAACATCCCATGGTTTAGCCGGGAGGATGGAAATTCGCTATCCAGATTGAGCATAGTCATTCACCTCTAAAGGGAAAACTTGTCCCCTCACTCTTTTTCCCAGACAGCTGCTGGTATTCTCAAGTCCCAGCTATTTTTGGCAGGGCCTGCTGGACTGTTCCAGGACAGAACATATAATAGCTCCTAAGGTTGCCTTCAGCATTCAACTGTGGATGAACTGGCAGGAGGTTCAGTAACTCAGCCTCAGATAATGGGTTGCCGTGGCAACATTCCTGCCCGCTGCCAAATTCTGGAGCTCAAGTTTAAAAGCTGATCTCAAACCAAGGTCCTTCTCCAAAAAATCTCTAAGCTCTTATTTAAAAAAAAAGGCAAACACACCACTGTATTCCTCCCCCTCCAAAAAAAAAATTAAAAAAAGAAATCTGTCCCACGTAAAAGGAGGCAGTTCTTGCTCTGGCATTTACTTCCAGAGCTGTTACTCCAGCTCTTCTGACCTCGGTACTGGCTTCTCTTACACTAAAATGCTACATTTCCACTATGAATTTGCCCAGCTTAAAATCAAGCATGCAATATTTATATACTTCTACTCAAGCATGCAGAAGATAAGAATGCCACTTCTGAGGCGAGCAGCAGAGTTTAAAAGGGAGTTCTGTTACTGTGGGTTTTCAAAAGCACCTTTGGTCACTGCCCTGTGCCCCTGTGAACCTCAGCAGAACTCAAACCAGAAGTTTCCCAATAACTATTTTTTTTCCCCTGGAAGTTGTGAAAGAGCAGGAGAAATAGCTGCCCTAATTTTATGAAATTTAGGGCAGTGTGAAAAAGCCTGAGACCTATCAAACAGGTTTTACTAATACAGAAGGTAATGCAGAAAGGAGTTAAATTTATAATGGAGCTTCGATGTCATTCACAAACTGCAGAGATGGCACAATTTTATCATTATATTCCAATTCTTAGAGCTTTTGAATTTGAGTTTCCAGTTCCCAGCTCTAAGTTCTCAGTATATTTAAACTACATTACAATGAAAAAACCCCAACAATCTGCATCAACTCAAACATACATCACATAGGGAGAGAATGCCAGGAAATACAGTGCATAAAGGGGTTTTTCCGAGGAATATCGATCTCTTTCCACTCAGCCTTCAGAAAGCATCCGCACTTAGAACCAGCCAAAAATGAGAGATGCAGCTTAACAATCACTGACACTCCAGATAAGAAATATCCTCAGCATCTTCAAAAGCCTCCCAGTGATGGACATTTCCACGGATCTTTCACAGTGTTCACTGTCAAGTGAGCGCAATAGTCCCTATGTCAGCTGGCGAGGCACCAGCAGACCACAACTTCTCCGCTCTGCCTTGCACATCTCACTTTTCCACACCTCAATGAAATGCCTGTGTCTCACCTTTGCATCCTCCAGCACAGGCCAGCACCACGCCCTTGTTGTTATAAATTCAATTTAGTCACTACATGGATGGTGAAGTCCTAAGAACTAGGAGGAGGCTGCCTTTAGCAATTTCATGTTTTGGGATATAAAGCTTTCCCCAAATGTTTTAGATCGCTGAGAGCTGTCTGCTGCAAAAGCAAAGTAATGGGAAAAAAAGCCCCATCGAGCACATCAGGTCTGGCTGATTCATGCATAAGTTACAGTTCAGATTGCCTGACAAAGTATTTTAAACAAGAGCCTTGGCAAAATACCTCATTCTAGGTGGTTCATTATACAACTAACATCAACTAAGAGCAGAATAATTGCTTTGTTTCACCTCTCTCTGCACTAAGTGCGTGCATTATTAGTGCACATACTTTCCTAAAGCAAACAACCTCCTTCACTGGCTATTAAAAACTCTTTCAAACTACTTGAATCATAAACCTCCCTGGTTCTCAGTTGTGCTCTGCTTTACACAGGGGTCTTGTTTGTGCTTCCAATAATTCTGTGTCTGCACATCTGCAAACGTGCTTATTGTGAGCAGATCATGGCGACACACCGGGGTCCTCGAGGGAAAGCTCAGGGATCGTGTTCCTCACGCACAAGCAGCACGACAGAGGGCTTTTAAAGACACATTGTTTGCAGTGATTTAAAGAAATGACCCTGTCTTTAAAACCTCTGGAAAAACTTTAGGCTCCCGTAAATCCCAGGGACAGGGTGGCGCTCATGGGTTTCAATGGTCACCGGCAGATTCTGAGCATGCAAGAACTTTGTGGATTTAGAGCAGGGAAGAAATTCCTCTTTGGGACATTTGGCTCTCACCTGTGGCTTCCCTTCTCCATCCCTCCTCCTTCTCCCATCTGTGGTGGGTTTTCAGGGCCTTGGGGGAAGAGTTTGTGTCTGGTTTTGCCCTGGGATGCTCAGAACCAGTGAAGTTTTGAGAGCAGATTAACAGGGCGAAGTAAGTTATTCTGGCCTCTCCTTTCACAGCATCTCTTACATCCTTGAGAAAGTTTTATATTGAAAAACACCACATTAAAAAAATAATCCCAAGTGGGAGTGGAGTCTGTCCTGGTTTAGCAGACTGGAAATATTCAGCAAAACTGGTGAAGTTATGCCGAATTTTCCAGGGATTTACCCTTGAGTGTTTTGGGAAACTGGGTGACTCTAAATTCAGGCTCTTCTTTTGATCTCTGGGGAGGTTTAGGCTGGATATCAGGAAAAGGTTCTTCCTCCAGGGGGTGCTGGGCACTGCCCAGGCTCCCCAGGGAATGGGGGCTGCCCCAAAGCTGCCAGAGCTCCAGGAGCATTTGGATGACAGGGGACAGGGGAGGATGGTTGGGGTGTCTGTGCAGGGCCAGGAACACGACTGGATGATCTGTGTGGATCCCTTCCAACTCAGGATGTTCCATTATTCTGTGAAAAAGTCCTAGAAAATAATCTGGAGTTCAAGAAAAAAATGCCTGCAGTGAAATTTAAGAAATTAACTCCAGAAAAGAGATCAGTAGAAATGTTGCCAGCTTCATTCTCAGATTTAGGATCCAAAACCTCTCCATCCCATCCCATAACGGAACTAGAATTCTGCCAGTTTTGAAAACTCTCCCATGACTGATGCAATCAGCTGCCAATGTCTCACTGATATTGTATAGGAATTATATATATATATTTAAAATACACATAAATTATACACAGTCTGTGTGCTGCAAAAGGCACATTTCCAAAAGCAAACAAACATCTTCCAACTGTGGAGATTCTATGGTACAAGCTTAACAAGAAAGTAGCTTTTTGGGGTGTTTTTTTTAGTACAAACACAAAATAATACCCATTTTACTTTGATGGTCTTGACCTTAAGACAATAAAAATGCAGCACAGAACCACCTATCTATCCTTAATGCAGTTATTATCTACCTGAACCACTTCAGCAGTTGATGAAAATACACAAAATCTTTGAGTTTCTGCTCTCTCCCAGCTCAGACTGACTTTAATCCAGGGTGTTTACAGAGCTGTGCTTCCCATTGGCGTCAGCCATTTCTGAAAGCAGCCCCACAGCCTGAAAAGCTGCACAACATTCTGCCATTTCACTAAAAAAATTCTGAACGTGTGTTTTTTATCAGGGGAGATATTCACCCAGATGAATTAACTGGCAACAAGATCTTCTGAAATACAGAAGTCTGTCAGACAAAGACAAGCAATTCACAGTTCCTTGAGTATCTTATTTTAAGAGTAAAATTTAAATAGCTTAACAGTTGCACTGAACTATTCTGGTCCGTGGCATTATTTTCCAGTAAATCAAATATCCTGCCCTAAAACCTCCCCACTGAAGTCACCCTCACCACAGCTGGAGTGTCCTGATGAGACAGAAATATTGCATTACTTTCTTTTGAGGTGTTCTTCTGCCCAGGGGTGAATCCTGGCTGGGTGTTGGCTACCCAGGGAATGGAGAACTGGCTTTGGCCTCTGATTCTGGGCTGGGAGCGTGGACACTTCTTGGAATAGTCAATATATTTTCTGTCCCTGTGTGCTTCCTCCTGGGTGACTCGCAGAAGGACATGGACAATGGTCAGGCCAAGTTAATTATCGAGGTAATCAGCTCTCTGCTTTACAGAGAGAAGGGTCACAGAGAGCATAAAGTTAATTTATATATGGCAAAGCAAAGACAGGGGACCGTTGCTTTTCTAAGAAATCATTTAAAGATTTCTGAAGAGGCTCTTAGAGCTTTGGATCAAAGATAATGAAAAAATACCCGGTACATATTCTCATTATAACTTCTAGACCAATACCATGACATTTTCATCTGAAAAATCCCTATTTTTCAACAGATTGCTTTTGCTTGCTAGGAATTGAATTATTTCTTATCTGTAGCTGCACACTCTCACAGACCTGATTTGGTACAAGGAGACAAGTGAGACATTGAAATCTACCCCGAATACTTAAAAATATCAGGAAGTATCTCGTTACCTTGACTTCTATGGCTGATCAAACAGAGCACGTTGTGGTCTGTAGCTGTTGAATACAAGCTGATTTCTCTCCACCCAAAAACATTTCCCCCACTGTGAGTAATGAAAGCTGTGCCCAAAAGTAGCCAGGAAAGCCCTTCCAGCTCTGCAGCACAGCTTCAGCAGCACAAACAATCATTGAAACTGTGTATTTGTGACAATTTAATTTACTGTACAACATCTGCAAGCTGACAGCCTGTGCCATGTAATTAAGAAATAGATGCCTGGCAAGATTTATGTGTTGGGGGAACCCACTGGAACCTAATAGGTTTTTGACAGGACTGAAGAATTGGACAAACTTAATGACTCTACTGGTGGATCATATAATTTCCTGACTAAGGTTTTTTTTTTTAAAGTTTTAAAATTATGTTTATTTACTTTAAAAACAAGCAATTCAGGGAGTTCCAAATTCAAAATGGCATTATTTATATCAGATAGGCGATTGATGGAACTTTATGGATTCCATAATACAACACAGGAATTTCCACCTGGCTCTGTTCACATCCCACTGCTAAATTAAAGAGGTGGGAAATGTGCCCTGAGCCTAGGGGCAAATAATTTAGGAAAAAATAGGAAAACTGGCTTTGAGGAAAATCAGGAAGAGAGAGAAAATAAAGTATAAAATATTAATCATAAAATTAAGGCCTCCAGCTAAAACAAAAAAAAATAAGGAAAGGCTTTAGTCATGCTATGGAATTCAGCACTGAATTCTTTATAGGAATGACAGCACAACCAAGCACAGGAAAAAAAAAAGAAAGTTTAGTTTGGAGTTAAAGAAAGTGGGTCTGTTCATACAAAAGCTGTCTCTTTTTCAGGGAAATGGATGATCTATTTCGAGTACTTTAAAGCTCACTAAAGAGAACATCACATAAGGACAATTTTGCACTGACCTGGACTAGATACCCGAGATCTTCCCATTTCAGATTATCTCATTAAAAACTGAGATGGCAGCTCTGATCCATTTTACATCATTTTACACTGCTGACAGTATTTTAAACAGGCTCCAGCAAAAAAAAAAAAAAAAAAAAAAAAATTCCAATCTGCTTTTTCATTTCTTTTTTTCAAAGCGTGTTTCTTTAATCCTTGGGCTGAAAAGGCTCCAAACCTGTGCCTTACAGCCCCCCTGGCAGGGCCCAGGCAGCATTTCAGGCATTTCATTCCCCCCAGGCACTGCCTGTTTGCCTGGTGACAGTTTGAGGTGCCACACAAACCGTGTGCTGGTTTGAAAAGTCTTTATTGTGTCCTTCAAACCCACACCCCTCCTCTGAGAGGCTCAGCTGGGATGTGCCCTGCACTGCAGAACTCTCCGTGGGTGTCATGGGCTGATTCACAAAACCTGAGCTGGGCTGAGGACCAGCAGCAGTTGAGGAACACTAATTAAAATTTGTAAAGAGTAGTGAAGACCTTTTATTTTGCCTCATTCCCCCTTTGCTTTTCTGCCCTGCTGACATATATCAGTGCCACAGGTGAATAATGTCTCCAAACAGCCTGAAGAAGGGGGACACAAAGCCAAGCCTCTCTTTAAATCACAGCAGCACCGAGTAAAACTATTGCTGCATGCCGAGAATTCAAATACTGTATTTGTTCTAAATCCACACTTCTTTGTCCTCTTCAAACACAGCCAGGCAAGGGGGCTGCACTTTGGCTTTGAGGACAGCTCTGACACGAAACCCTCCTGGAGTCTCTGCTAACACGTGTGGCTAAAGATGCAGCTCTGTGTGGTTCAGCCCCCAGTCCTGCAAAGCTGATTTGTGCAGCCAGATTAACGAGTCATCCACGTGCTGGCAGTGCTGCAGAGAGTTTCGTGGAGTGTTGATCAAAATGTTGGCCAAAATAAGATATTTAGGTTAAAGGATTCTCTGCTTTTGAGCTCGGTGAAAAGGCAACTGTGGAATTTTGCAAGTTGTGTCAGAAAGAAAATAATTCCTGTACTGGTATCAAAAAAGCCAGACAGAATAATCTTCTCCTGTTTATTAAAGCTTCTTGGACTTCACCAAGTTGGTGAAAAGAAGGTTATTAAAGATCCTGCACTATAAATGATGGGAATCACACCACAGATTTTCAGTATTTCAGTATTGTTTCCTCCTGAAGGTGAAGGATGTGGTATTTTCCAGAGGACTCTATGTCCTGACAACCCAGCAGTGCCTTTGCTGGGCTGTGCACTTGCTGTGGGTAACCGAGAGCTCTGCAAGGCAGAATGATTAGACTGTCAGCCAGAAGAACAATGAGCTGTGTTCCAGCACACAGAAAGCAATTTCAGAGGGAAAAAACCACCTCAGTGGAGCAGCAAGAAGCAGTTATTAAGTAAGGAGAGGCAAATAGCTTTTCTTCTCCCACTGCTTTCTCCCACAACATTTTCATTAACATGAGACATAAAATTATGAAATAAAGCACTAAAATATTCAACTGGTAGCAGTGATTAAAAAGCAATCACATGTCCAAGGCTTTTCTGCATGTTTCTGTGGTTAGCTGAATCGTGTATTTTAGAGCAGTGGAATTTGGGAGTTATATTTTCCCTGTAATCACTAATTCCACATTAGCACCGCCACATTTACAGACTTAGTTCTTTAAAGTCAGTTGTATTTTACATGAAAATGGTGATAGCACCCAATATTCCTAAACGTTCAAGAAAGTGTAAAGGCACCAGGCACTCACTAACAAGAGTGTTAGCAGTAACTTAATTTAGGAAATTAATGCCACACACTGTCACTCCAACAGTGCCAAACACCTTAATATGTGTTCTAAAGTAAAGCTGAAGTTCTTTATAACCCCTGGTGTGCAAATTGAGACCTCAAAATGATTTGATGCAAACAGCCTTTTAAATTGGCACAATCAACCAAGAGCATCTCTTGTTTGTGACATATGCTGAACCATATTAGGTAGATATTACCAATTTATTTCAGCAGAAGCTTAATTTCAGGAGGCTTGCTAGCCTTAATTTCTCCTCAAACAGCTTCCTGAGAGTGTTCTTGCAATATCATTTAATTTATTACAGCAGAGCTGTCTTTGCTATAGAATTTCTATACTTAATGTATGCAGCTGCAAGTATTTCCCTTAATCAAAGAGAAAAGCACCACTTTCCGTGGCCAAATCTCATCAGAGCACAAGCACCCAGAAGTGATGGGTATTTCTGTCCTGCATCGATTTCTACAGTTCCCCAGAGGACCTTTCAGGAAGTGGTGCCACTCGACATTATCACCCGAGCACCAGAAATTCCCGCTGACCAGCTCCGGGCTGGAGGGTTCCCACCTTCCAGCCACGCAGGATCAACCCCCTGCATCTCACTCCAGCGCCCCAAACCGAGCTGGGAAACTGAAAATAGATTTAAGGTTTTTGTCTACAGCTTTTAACACACAAACTCTGTCACACCCACAGGAATTCCTCTCGCATCGTTGGTGTTTGGGGTGGCACAAATCACAGCAAAACTCAGGTTCAAGATTAGGAGATATGGAACTGTATCAAATGAGACTGCTGGTGAAGTTCTGAAAAGCAGTTAAAGCAGCATAATCTACACTAAAAAAGAGGTGATATTATTGATCACACCCCTGTCCTAGGCCATAACTGGAATTTTCAGCCATTTTATGTTAAATGGTCAGAGTTTATGTGCTGGGTTCTGTTCTTCTGTTTCTCTTCATCAGGCTGTGCATCTGTGGTCCTTTGGGAATCTGTCATTAATAGGCTTTGCCTCAGAATATGTTAGTTCCAGTAATCTGTTTTTTCTGAAGGTTTCATGTCATCCCTCTCTGCCTGAAATTTGCTATCACTTGCAAATATAATCGCTAGGTTGTTCAGTTGTTCAGTACCTTTTTTATTATTAAGAAATAATAAAGATAAATGAAGATAAACCACATTACATTTTCCTATCAATTCCCAGTTTTCATCTTATGGTGCAGTACTTACATGTACATCTACTTTTTTCCCCCAGAAAATACAAAAACCCTCACTAAAAATTCCTTATACACCAAAATAGAAATGCTGAGTCTCTCAACTCTAAAAATTGCAAACATGAAAGAACCAAAGTTGTTTTTTGCATGAGAAGGATGGGACTTGAGTGTTTTAAATGTGGTTCTGTGTTTTTATATTCTGTGCCAGTATCACGGAGTGAAAGTGCAGCCTCAAGGTGTTTTGGCAGCTGACAGCAGCCAGAGCCAGGCTGAACAACAATAATATTGTGATGTGGATCTGTATGGCTTTTTGTCAAGGTAAAAATCGAGTTATTGTGTGCTTTTACAGGTGACATGAGCAAAGGGATGGTGTTAGGATGCTGGCAGACAGGTTGCTGACAAGGAGATTGGTTCACAGCACTTTTTCAGATGAGCTTTGACTATGATGCTTTTGAACATATGATTTTAAAAAGTATTCAGTCCCCTGCATTCTTAGGGAATCACAAAGGAGAGCGAAACCTCGGGAAAATTGGTAGGAATTATGACAGCTGGGGGGGGAGACTGAAGGTAGGGAAAAGGTTGAGGGATTTTTACGCTACCAAACTCCAACAGTAAGAGCCTCAACTTGTAAAAAATGGCACTGTTCCCTGGCTGAGGTAAAGGTGAAGCAGCTGCTGTTCCAGAATTGTTCTTTGTGCCCTTGCAGAGACCACAAACCAGCCTGTGGGACCTTGGGTGTGTGCTGTGCTCCAATCAGTGTGTGCTGGAAGTCAGAGAAGTCATTAAGGAGAGAGACACGAAACAATCATCTCAAACCTCTCCTACACCTGCCCCAGGCTGCTCATTTTCTCAGGAATAATCGAAGAACTCTCCAACCTCTGAAGTCAGGGATTCAGGGTAGATGCAGGAATACATATTTTAAGGGGCTTTATTGACCTACAGGACCTTTCATGAGCCTCAGAACACATTTGTGGGATTAAAACCTAAATACTTCTAAGAACCATTACATTCTACAATGCACAGAAATCCAGCTGCCCCCAGGATCCCGTCTCCTGCAATTAAAGGTGCCATTTATTACTTTTTAAGAGACAATGGACAAGAGTCACATTTAAAAAAAAACTTCCCAGAGAAGGCTGACCTTGGGCATAAGTCCTTATTCTGTCAAGGCTTTCAGATGGCAAATGATGCAGAGCTGCACTGACAAGTGTCAAATCTAAATACTGGGCTTTGTTGAGGGTATGCCAGATCCTTTCCATTCTCCTTTGTATCCAACAGGAATAACTGGGGGTTAAATAGGGGTTGTTACTATCACCGAGTGTGCAGAAAATTCAAGTATTTTCTGCAAGAACCTGACTACCGTGATCCTTTCGCAGCTGTGGAACGTAAGCCACCGTATGTGTGTTTGATACAGCTGGGATTTCATGTGATAACTGCAGGCTGCAGCTACCATCCTACTACTGACTGGTAGTTACCAGTAACTCATTAGTAGTTCCTAGGTAAGCAGCAGTCGCCTTTAACTCAGTGCACAATAGCACTGCCAGGTTTGCACAGCCCTGCCCCAACAGTGCCAGAAAGGTGTTGATAAATTCACAGAGGGTCCCCGAGGTTGATGAGGGCTGAAATATTTGCCCAAAGAGTGAAGTCTGAGGGAATAGGGCTTGTTCAGCCTGGAGAAAGGAGAATTCCCAGGGCCTCCAGGAAGGTGATCAAGGAGATGGAGCCATGCTCTTTACAGAGCTTGGGAGGAGGAGGAAAGATATCAGACTGTGGGCAGGAATCAAAACAAGGGAGATTCAGACCACTTCCAAGAAAAATGAGATTAATACTGGGAAGCATTGGATCAAGTTTCCCAGAGGTGTTCTGATGTCTCTGCCCTGGAGAGTTACAAGACAAAATTAAATAAAACCTTGAGTGGCCTGCTCTGACCTCACACCTATCGGAAAGGAGAATGGCAGCAAAATTAAAACATACAACATCTGGTGTTTCACCGTATACAGCTCAATTTGTGATTGCTTGGTTAGTGTATTTTGGGGTGTTTTACTGAGAAATGGCATTTTGCATGAGCAGTAATGAAGACAAACTCTATTTATATCACAGCTGCCTGCCTGGGGTTGGAGGTTATAGCAGTGAGGCACTAACAAGTGTGCTCATGCCTGCTGCCTGTCAGTGACCTGCTCACATCGCTTTTCCTTAAGTAGAAAGGCTTACTTTGCTTCAAACTCTATGGAAAATACTCTCCCAGAAGACAATAAAGGGCCAGAGAGAGAAGAATGAAAATAGCTTTTTCTGGTGTGCTTGAACTGGTAGGATACTCCAAGAATAAGCAAACAAAAAACCTCAAAAAAATCTCAATAAACCAAAACCCAGCAGACCCTTTCTGACTCACCAGTAGATACATTAGGACTGACCTTTGCACGAGGGGGTGTGACATTTTTGTGCTACTCAGAGTTAATAGGGGAAAAGGAATGTCATTTCATGCCTCAAAAGATAATCGATATTAAGTTTGAATCTTGCGTTGGAAAGTTTGTAAGAATTTTTTCTTGCAATGGAGTATATTTAAAGTTGTTTTAAGTAAACCACTTGGAAAAACGCTTCCTTAGAAATGTGCTTTCACAAAGGCAGGATGCACCTATTAGTTTTCTTCTCTCCGAATAATACCTGCAAAATTACAGATTGCCTTTTTCTAGCTCTGCTGATCCTCCTTGGGAGCTGGGAGTGTCACTATTCATGAGGGGCAGATTTTCTCTAGGAGCAGCCGTTCCCCATCGTTTCTTGTGACAGAAATTCCGTGCGTTTATCCACGTGAAGCACCAAGAAAACCTGCAGGCTTCCTGAGTAGCCAGGGAAGGCTCTGAGGCAAACCAGCCCAGCAGAGCTGGCTCCAAACCCTCCTTGGAGCTGGCAGGGATGGGGAACAGTCACTGCTGTCCCCTGTCCCTGCAGGGGAGAAGGGTGGGTGCTGCTAAATGCCAGCAGGGTCACAGCTCCTTTTCCTCCTTCCTGCTGGACAGCGCTGGAGTCACAGGAGGGAGGAGGCTGGAAGGGTCAACTGGTCCAGCAGGCAATGAAATAATTAATGTAACAGTTGGCTTCTCTTGAGCAAAATACCAGCTGTTTGAAAATAACAACTCAAATTTTTCTTAATATAATAAAAATCTGCACGAATTATTTTTATGAATCTTTGCGTCAATCTAAATCTTTTCCATTCTATCGTGTTCTTGACCTGTGACAGGTGTTTCAAGTCATGAGTTTGAGCTTGTTTTTGCTGCTTTAGAGGCATTACTTTCAAGCCCTTGGCCATGGGAGACCCTTCCCAGTGGATATTTGCTATTTCTTATTTCACTCCAACATTCTGGTTCCATTTTGAGGGTGACAACATCGCCACTGTTCATCAAGATCTTAATCAGACTTATACCAGGCTCACATCTCACATTCTTTTTCCTTGGATCTCGTGGGAATGCTATGATTTTTTTCCAGTTCTGGCACAGAGCTCTGTAGGTGGGTTGCAATCTGTAGGACAGCTCCCAGTTATTTGAGGAAGCAATTGCGTCTGGATGTGTCAACACCTTCCCTTAAGTGGATCATCTCTCCTGCCTCCTTTAGTGGGGAGTATGGGAAGTCAGTGATTGTCTTAAACTGATTTGTGTCTGTGGCGTTCAAAGTTTTCTTTGAAAAGAGAGTGGAGCTTTCCTGCAGATTTTAAATATAGTTTGTTTTGGGTTTTGTCCTGTTCCTTTCCACTAAACCCTGACTCCTATAATGCTGCTGCTGTGCTATGCAGATGTTTCCTGGCCTCTTTCACAAAGGATGGACTAATGGGAGTTCTTTTTAGCATTATTTTCAAAACAGGGTAATAAAAATATTCAACTTCTTGTTGTCTGTATCTGCCCTGGTCTGCAGTGGAAGTGGCTGAGTACACAGAGCGTGCAGACCCTGTGGAACACGGTTCAGGCACACAGGGAACAGTTTTTGACACAGGGCTTGGTTTAGTTGATGCCTTTTCCTGGTCTTAAAATTAAGAGAGCTGGACACAGTTAAGAGGGAGAAAGGGTTTTACCTCGGTATTTATTTAAGGACCCTCAGGGGCGCCGAAATGCACATCGAAATGCACCCCGAAATGCCCCCCGGAGAAATGGCCCCCCACGATGTGATGTGTGTGCAATTATAGGCCTTGCTAATTAGCACATCTATCAAAGATTGCCCAGGGAGGGACTCCAGCGAGACCCCTCAGCGAGGAACCTTCCCCTGGCTGGGCCTGGCTTTGTTTACAGAATGTGTTCTGGAGAGGCCCTCGGGGTCTGGGGTTCCCAGGGTGTTTGGGCTCTTGGCTTAACGGGATATTGGGTGTGAGGGAAGTGATCAAACTTAAAGAATTATAACTGTGTGGGCTAAAAGCACTAAGAATTCATAAAGGCTATATAAAAGAGTGTATAAAAGGGGTATAAAAGAAAAAGCAAAAAATCATCATTACATCATGTTATCAACAATCTGTGGGCATGGAAATCTTATTGTGCCATTTCCCCCCAGTGCAAACACTGCAGAGTAAACAACATTGATACCACTAATTCACTAGACTTTCTAAAAAATGTAACACCATAACAGACACCAAATATCTTCAAAAATATGAGAAAAAATGCTTTACTTTCTGTGCTTATCTTGCTTTTTGCTTGTCTCATCCAGCCTATGCAGATCTTTTCTAGTTGAGTCAGTTACCTGGCATTGGAGAATTCTGGTCCAAAGCTATCCTTGACTTTAATAAAAAATTCAATTTTTTTAATGGCGTGTCTCATATCCAGTAAAGAACTGTTTTATCAGCCCTTGCTACTAACCTAGTCCTTGCAATAGTCCTGGCTTCAGACTCCACAAGTGGTATCTTTCTGGAATTATTCTATAAGAAAGGTGGATGATTCATTTATTTATTATTCTTTGCTAGTCCTGTTGAAACAGATATTTTTTCTAACAGGTTTTCCATAGATACACTGTACTACCAGGCTCAGGGCAAAGAGAAAAAGAAAAAATAATAATTTGCTGTGTCTCTGTTGAGAAGAGAATAAACATTACATAACTGCATGGTTATATTCCACTTGCTTGAATCCTCAAAGAAAGAAATTACTGAGCTGTTAACTGGAAAATCCAGACATTTTGAAATGCATTACAAAACTCCTTTCTGTTAGGTGTTTTGGTGGCAGATGAACTTGGGAGGCAGCTGCAGCTAAAAGTCATTTTTGAAGCCTATTTAAAACATGATTTGTGACAAAATTCTCAATTTCTTTTTATAGGTAGTTCCTGACGAAAGTACTTTCATAATTTGCTAAATCAAATGGTGCATTAGGTATTCACACATGTACTCTTTAAATGCTTACAAAAACCTATTCAGACTCTTACTTTTAATACATATCATTCAAATTACTTGCAAGTTCAACATGTTTATACAAAGCTTTTCAAATCACTCCCAGTTTCCTGCTGGGTGCCAGTCTACCTTCAAATTTAATGTGTTTTCCTAATAGGAGGAGAGATCTTTCCCAAAATCTTGTATCCATTGAATGAATGGAGGGTTTCTTGTGGATAAAGACTTTTTCCTCAGAGTCCTGGCAAGCCTCCTCGGGATGAGCAGCTGGCCACGCTCCACCCCTGCAGGCAGTGCTGCTTTGCTGCCAGACTGGAGGGGAGACTTCTGGACACGGATTTGTTCTTCACAGCTGCCAACCACATGAATTTTACTTGGCTCTACCATAGCCACGAGATAAAGATATCAAAGAGTCCCCGGCACGTCACACAGTCACGGAAGAACAGGCTGGGAGGGACCTGTGGAGCTCACACAGTCTGAGCTCCCTCTCAAAGCAAGCCCAGTAAGAGCAGTGACACAGGACCAGTTCCACCTGGGATCACAGAATCCCAGACTGGTTTGGGTTGGAAGGGACCTTAAAGCCCATCCAGTGCCACCCCTGCTGTGGGCAGGGACCCCTTCCACTGTCCCAGGGTGCTCCAAGCCCTGTCCAACCTGGCCTTGGACACTTCCAGGGATGGGGCAGCCACAGCTTCTCTGGGAAATCCATCCCAGCGCCTCCTTTCCCTGAGGAAGGAGATGCCACGGCCTCTCTTGGCAGCCTCCTCCCACCTCCCTGATCACCCTCACAGGTGGGGAGTTTTTCTTACATCTCCTCAGATTTTGCCCTGGACCAACACGCGCCTGCTTTCCCCAGTGCTGTCAGAGGAACAGCCTGATTCTGTCATCTCTCTCCTCTCCCATCAGGTACCTGCAGGCAGCAGGAAAATGCCCCTGAGCCTTTTCTTCATAAGGCTGAACAAATCCCGTTGTAGCTGCCTCCCCTCATCCATCACATGCTCCAGCTGCCCGACCCTCTTGGTGGCCCTGGCTGGGCTTGCTGTAGTCCTAGAAAATCCCATTCTTTGGAGGTTTCCAGCTGTGAGGGGAAAAAATAATGCTGTCATGTGGTTATTCATCTAAATGAGACCAAAGGCCTTAAATTAGGGATGGTAATAACAGAAAAATCTTATATCTTATCTATTTTCTCATTTAGAAGTTTGAACCCAATCAGAGATACATCTAAAAATATGTGAGAGATTCAGAAAGAAATCACCCAGAAGTAAAAACTCATTGCATTCAGGTTCAAGGGAACTAATTTTCTCACCAGAAGACAGATTTAAATGATGAAAAGCAGGTACATGGCATAAAGCTGCTCCAGGGTTATACATATACATGCCACATACCCACTTCCAATAATTTTAGGCCTGAAGTTTTGGGTTATCAAATCACTGATGGTGAGCTAGTACTCACTGAAATTTTAGCCAGAACACTAACAAGCTCTGTAAAAATGTAATCTCCTTATGCCCTACCTGAGACATATTCTGTGCTGACTCAAGCTGACTTTCTGAGCAATACAGTCTCTTCAGCAAATGTCCAGTTTGACTATTTTAATTTTAGCTAGATTCACTACCTCTACTAAAACATACACTGAGGTGGCAGGAACAGGAGTCATTCACAAGCAGAAGTGCTGTTTGTACATCCCCCAGTACAAGGCAAGGGACGTGATTTTGATGATCTCTCAGAGCAAAGGATGGCTTCTGCAAAAGGGATTTAAGGGAAGAAAACCGTCAGAGGCTTTGTGACACGGCGAAAAAATATGGATTAAATGTATCAGAGCTGCTGCTAAGAGGAGCTGACAGAGCTGCTGAGATAGCTCAATGACCTGATTAAAGAGTAGCAAGAAACCGTGTTCTCTGTCCACCTCGACAAGATTTCATCATAAATTATTTCATTACCTTGGTACATAGAGACTCTCTCCTAAAAGAGCTGTCAGATTGCCACGTAGGCAGCCCTGAGGAATACATAGAGATACCACTGAGTCTCATTACTTGTGTGAAATTGAAAAGAAAAACATCCTTAGGTGTGCAGGCTGAAATTGAGAAGTCAAAAAACATTATACTGAATATTATATACTTGTAATGCAAGAAAAAATACCCGAAACACTTGGGCCTCCAGAAAGTTTTAGATTGTTGTCAAAGATCATCACTGAAGCGTGAAAACGTTTTACACTGACTTTTGGACATACAATAATCTCTCTTGCTCAATGCCCAGCCTTTTCACTGATCCTCTCACTCCCTATAAATCCTTTAATATCCCTGAGGTTTGGCAGCAGCATTTTATCTTTATTAGCTCATATTCTCAACAAGCTTGAATTGAACCCCCCTATTAAATGCACCAACAGGCCTTTATATACCTTCTTCTTAATGTGACCTGTTAGGAGCTGAACAAGTTTTCCAGCTTCCCTCTATTCCTAGAACACCCAAAAGAAGCCTTGTCAATGTACATTTAATTGCAACAGCTCATCCTCAGTGCTCTCTATAGCAACAAATATGCATTGGCTACGTTTGTCAAATCTTCCCTCAGCTTCTTCCTTTCTGCCTTTTATGGCCAAGCCTTTCACACAGGTTTTCTGTGGTACAAAGTCTTGCCCTTGTTGTATCTAGATAGTAAAATGTCTTTCAGTTATTTTACTGCTCTTCACTCACCCTGTAATTTCTCTCACATGCATCCAGCCTATGATGCTGCACATCCTTTGCTTAAACACCATGAGTAGGACAGGAACAGGAGAGCCCAGCAAAAAACTTGGTGATTTCTTAGTCCTATCTTCTCATTTTGCTGCTGCTTCTTTTTTTTTTTTTTTTTTAAACTCCACTTCACATTTCCTTGTTTGTATTATATGCAGCCCAACAAAAAAAACCAACAACAACAACAACAAAAAAAGCAGATTTTATTTGAAGGTTCAATGTCCCATCATAGAAATTAGGAAAAAAAAGAAGAAAAATTCACAGCAAAGACAGAGAAAGAGGAAATTAATGTCAGAAGGTCTGAGAAGGGAGGTAAGAAGGTGTGTTGGAGAGGGGTACCCTCCTTCAGCTCTGAATTCTGTTCTACTGTCTCTGTTACAGCTTTTTCTACTGACTCTGTTACAGCTTCTTCTATTTCTGCACGCTGCTTACAGTTGGACAGACCATCAGTAGCCAGCCTGGGAGAATATAATATTTAAAAAAAAAAATCCAGTCCAATCATTTCTTTTCAATTTGCACATGAAAACATTTTGTGCACATTATTTCAAACCACACAGGGAACAGTTCTCATGGCCCTGCCTGGTAACCAAGGGATGGGAATGAATACATCTCCTTTATTAAATTTACTGAAAACACGTTACAGTGCACGCCATCAAAAGAAAGAAGAGAAAGGTGTTTTCAAAAAAACCCCACGAGCTTTTCACTGTCCGTGAGAAATTAAGAGCAGGATAGGAAGGGGTATTTACACAGGCACTTCGCCAGGAAACTGTGTTTTTCACAGACCCAGTCATTCAGGGAGCACATCTCCGATTTTCCTGAGCTCCCTCCCTCCCTTCTCCCAGCCCTGCAATTATAGTGAGAAATCCATCTGCAGGTGAGAAAAGACAGCCAGCCCTGCACCATGCATTCAAACGCTGCCTCTCCTTTAGGTAAGTGCTACCACACCGAGGCCACTGGTAGGAATTTTGCCCAGCGACACAAACAAATGCAGACCCTCAAGGAAACGTGGGAGCCGCAGGAGAGTTTCGCAGGGAATCGCTACCAAAAATCCGCCTGAAAGAATCCTCCCTGCTTCTCCTGCGAAACGCAGCATTGCTAATTAGCAGGCTGGATGGAAAACGCCGTGAGATAGATGGAAAGTGTTGTCACTTTATTTGTGCGCGCTTCCCTGCATCTTAAGTCGCAGCTCCGGCTCCCTGAGGATCATGTGAGGCTGGGTTATATATGGGGAGCCGCGCTGTGGTGCCGTGCGTGTGTAAGCCTGGCAGCTGCCGAGTGTTATGGTTGCTGCTTTCCTGTGCTAAGCTGATTTACTTGTTTAAGGTCTGACCTCATCATCCTGTCAGTATGGATTCCCACCTATACAGTTAACAGCAGCTCAGCACCGGCCGCGACTCGCGGGGTGTTAATCAGGAGAGAGAGGCAGAGAGCTGCCGGTATTTGTTCTTTTGTTGGCTTTTCTTAAGAAGAGGAGTTGCAACAGAAGAGATAACAAAGAATCCATTTCCTTCCTAAAAGAATAGGCTTTTTTCTTTTTTTTTTTTTTTTCTTTTTTTTTTTCTTTTTTTTTTTTTTTTTTTTTCCCCCCCCTCTGAAAAAAATGTCAGTCTCTGGCAAGAAAGAGTTTGATGTGAAGCAGATCCTGAGGCTCCGCTGGAGGTGGTTCAGCCACCCCTCGCAGGGCTCGGCCGGCTCCGGGGGCTGCCATCAGCAGGAAGGATATGAGCACAGAGGGACTCCGGTGCAGAACAGGTTGAAGAGCCACTCTCGGGACAGAAACGGGCTGAAGAAGAACAGCAGCCCCGTCCACCACAACATCCTGGCCCCCGTGCCGGGGCCGACGCCGGTGCACCACCGATCCATCCAAAGCTGGCACCAGCAGAACCTCATAGAGCAGCTGCGAGCAAATGAGGATATTCCCAAAACGAGCACAGAGGAAAACTCTGTTAAAGAAGATTCAAGTAAAACCACACAGGAGCTGCAGATGATCACAGAAGAAAACGCAGATGACTCTGCAGAGAGGTAGGAGTTTTAAAGTCTGCACTTGGAAAACCAGACTTGTTTCCAAGTTATTCCCTAAAACTGTCTTTGTTTTTAGCCAGAGTTCCTCACTGCATTAATCTCACTTTATATATGTGCACACCCACACTCAAGGAGAAGGAACACTCTCACATCAGAAAAATGAACAGAAACGTTGTCATGAAATTTTGATCTTTGTTCCAGGTACATCATTCCATAACTCTTCCATATGCATAAAATCTGCCAGTTTGTCAAATTTTCTCTATCAACATTCACAGCATATCAATTTTTTTTCCTCTTGATTTATGATGTGTGAGTGCAATGAAAAAAGGAGCCTCCTGAAATCCTGCCCTCATTCTGACTTTCTCAGTGGGTGCAACTTTGACAAATGGGAGCTGCTGGAGGTGCACAGGCTCTGTGGTTGCCATTGATCTCTTAAATTTCTCAATGATTTTCTTTTACTGTCGTCCTGACAAGTAAAACTAACCTTGAACTAAGTGGAAAGGAAGCATCATTCTTTGCTTTTTTAAAGGTTTGCTTGAAATCCCAATACTTTCACAGCTTATTTAGTATGCTAAGACAAATATTTTCTGCAAGGTCAGGTGAAAAAACATTACAGCTATGAGCCCTTAAAGGTGTAAGCACAAAGGAAGAGCTATTTTTAAGTTGTGAATAACAGAGAACACAATATTAATGCCACTTATTTGAGTAAGCCTTTTTATGTTTTCTTTTTCAAAACTCATGTCAGTGTTTTTAGCTTATACAGCAATTTTTTTACCCCACCTTTACCCCACCTTGGACTCAAATCTTGCATTTAGGATATGATTATTTGCACCATTTGATGAGATTGCCATCAGTCTTTGGAATAATTTAAATGTATTACCTTGCATTTAAATACAAATTTATCTTACTTGGAGTTATAGTTCCCTCAGTAAAAACCAAGCTGACAGCTTGCATATTTTTAGCAGTTATTATTTTTCAAGTTGTGCATCTGCTGTGGGGAACATCTGCAGACTGAGCAGCAAAAGCTGCATTCTAAAATGTCACTTGGAAAACAGTCCCAGTGGCCAATAGGTACCAGATAAAACCACTACAGAATAAAAGCATTGAGGAAGGACTGTGAGAGCTCTGTGTTTCCACGGGCACTGGTTTGGAATGGGGAAGCAGCATACCCTTAGTACAACATTTCAAATGATGGTACAAATTTCCTGTAAAAAAGGTGATTTTTTTTTTTCCTGAGAAGGAAAACAGATTTAATTTGAAGGGAAATAAGAACAGCTATTCAACATAATAAGATTCTACACCATGTGAAAAAGGACGTAAAAAACCCCCTAATCAGTTCAGTTTGGGAGGTAATAAACCACTGCCTTCTAAAATAAGATGTGACATTTTCTCCAGCTATATATAAAGTTTCTGCTAAGACCTCCTGAAGTTTTGTACTTTCAGATCCATTCAAATTTAAGTTCTGCTCTTGAGCTGTTTAAAGTCGCAGCTTTTGGGAGAGTTTTGGGAATGTATATATCATATATGGTTATAGTCAGGTAAGTGGGGCTTTTAGGATTTCAGTAAAAGCCTTTGTTGCATGTTGTAGCTTAAAATCTCTCTTAATATTCATCTTAAAAAGCTGAACTGGTAAGAAATTGTTTAGAAAGTGATTCATGACTATGAGTTTCTCTATAATTAAAATTTATTTCAAGAAAATAAACCTGACCATTAAAGACAAAGTAGCTCCAACTTCTTAAACATGTACCAGCAGAAATCATTAAGTAAATACACTGTTCCCTTCCCCTGCAGCATCCAGCATAGGCCACACACGAATTAATACATTAACTGTCTGGGTAGAAATGAGATACTGAGAAGAAATAAGGAGAAGCAGCCTTATATCTACATCTACCCATATCTAGGATGTAGATATCTATATCCGGATATATTTTCATCTCTTCAAAATGATGTCTCATCTTATACCTTTGAAATCATCCCTTTAAATCATTCCAGATCTCCTTTCCCTTTGGAAGTTCCAGATAGTCCCAACCAGTTGCAATCAATGGGTAATTAACACATAAAACCAGGTGTTCCCAGGATCCCCTGAGCCCATGTCCTCACACTGCTGAAGCCACCACAGAAGGGGCTGTGCAGGTACTGCAGCCAAATTTCACATCCACACCCGAGGACACCAAAGACAAATTTGCTTTTTATACCATAAAAGCTCCGTACCTTCAAAGCAGCTGTCTCTAAACCAGTGGATTTACCTCTGCCTGGAGCAGTCCCATTTTTAGGTAGATCTAAAGCAGGACTGTGCTGAGTGTCACGTGGACATCCCAAATAGTAGAAAAGGAGAGAAAACCTGGCCAATACCTCAACCCTGAGCAGAACATGAAAGCAGTTTCTACTCAGAGTTTAGTTCTCCCCACAAAAAACTTTGGAAACAAAACCAATACTCTGAATTTCTTCAGAAAAATGTGAGCTTTCTCTAGGAATCTCAGGACTTAATGCTGCCAGTGAGGGACAGAGAGCACCCTGGGGTTTGATGAAATAAGGGTTGGTTATTGAGGAGGAAATGTAAATAACAAAGTTCCATTTGGGATAAACGATCATCAATATACTTATTTCTGCTTTCTTCAATCCATTTTGGTATTGCTGTCCCCAAATTAAATACTACAAGTTTTAAAGGAACCCTTCTGATCCATGGGCTTGCTCCTGAATTATATCTCATAATAAGTGACAAAGTAAATGAGGCTCAAGTGATGAAAACCCATTAGTTTTTTCCTAATCATTACCAGTTAATGTGTGGTCAACAAATACATTCTGGGCCATACATGAGTGGTTTATTGGCACAAGGGTAAGGGAAGCCTCTCAGCACACTGGGCACTGTCTGGTCCCGTGCTGCTCGGGGAACCTGCTCAAAGAGCCTCCCAGGAGCATCTGAACTGGTGGGCCTTGACCTGCTGCTGCCAGGTCCTTATGGATGTTACATCCATAGATTGGAAAAAAGATGAACAGTGGAGGATATAAATTTAGTGGCCTCATCTGATTCTCACCAATCTACTCCTCGAATGAGGATTGGGACCTCTTCTTCATGGGAGAAAAACAGTGAAAACCAGCCAAAATCTGAAGAGCCACCAAGTTATTTTGTTTGTAGAGTGTAATTGCCAATATTGCAATTTCTGGTATTACTGGGGTGATCAGGGAGCGAAACCTGTGGAATTTGGCCATGCCAAGGCACAGCAAACACCTTCAGAGACTTCAGGTTTGGCTTAAAGAGGCATCTGAAGTGAGCCCTGAAAGAACCCATGGGAGATGACCTGTGGATTGCTGCTGGTGCCGCAGGCAGGGCTGGGGCAGCTGAGCACTCGAGCTCTTTGGGACCAACCCTGATCTGCCTTGTCTGGAATCTTGTGAGGTTCAGACTCCTCTGCCAGGGGGACCAGGCAGCATTTCCATTTCTTTCAAAGAAAGCGGTCTGGGAGCAATCCAATTACTTCCCTTAATAAGTTCTGGACTTCTCCATGGGAGCACCGTGCCCAGCATTTATTAACGTTATGCCACGTTACCACATCCATCCCTGCATGCCTGCCAGGTTTCTGGTTCCACAAGTGTGCTATTTCAGGCCATGTGTGCTGCTGAAGGATTTCCTAGTTGCCCAAAGGCAGTTAGATTTCAATAGTAAATGTAGCATCCATTCATCATTTTTCTCTTAAGCATTTTTTTTTTAATTATGTGGCTGAAAAATTGCTGATAAATCTAGTTTGGGACAAAGTCTAGTTCTGCTAAAGACAAATGTTTTCTAATCTCCCATATGAGACAAAATATACTTCTAATTAATTTTAATAGAATCTTTTGATGTCGTAATCCAAGCAGTCAGTACTGATGCACATGGAAACAGATATTTGGGAGGGGTATCCTCCCAAAGGCAATCCCTTTCTGTGGTGGCTGTTTTGGATGTACAGCTATTTGATACTTCATCTTAAGACTTGAAAACTCACATTTTTTTGGTTTTGTCAGACATATGGAAATAACTATCAGACTATTTTCTTCACTGTCTCCGACATACATATAAACACACACACGTGTACATGACTATTTCAGATTCTCCTATGTGAGGGTTTTCCCTCGAGTTCTGCTTTTAACTCCAGTAGCAGATGAGAGTCTTGGCTCACTTTCCAGTGTGAAATAAAGAAAAAGAAAATAGGTGATAATTTTCCTGGTGAAAATGGAACACATGAACTGATTCTGTGAGACCACTGGTCAAACTGAGAGGGCTTTTGGCACTGACAGTGAAATTTTGGGTGCCCAAATAAGCAGTGAAGCACAGGAATGACTGATAATGGACCCCAAGGCAGCAGTAAGTGGGAGGACTGTGATGTGCCCTGTGCAGAGAAGGCGATGAAGGGCTGCATTCAGAGGGCTACATCACAACACTCTTTCCTTTCGTGGGTAAGAATTCAGTTCCATGAACCATCTCTGATGCCGAAGGGAAAAGTTTAGAAATGATGATTCCTAATCTCACATCATGGCACTCTTTAGTTTTAAAACAGAACTACTCTAATTTCATTTTCACTGAACCTCCAGCATTTTGAAAAAAACTCAAAAAATCTTAACTTTAACAAATAAAAGTTTTAGAAGCATGATGAAGAATGCTGGACACGTAGTCAGATAGCACTTCAATCCTTCTGTGGCAAAGCTGGACCAGCTACATTTAGGTGCTTCCTTGCTTGCCTGCAGTACAATTTAGGCTCATTAATGCCTTGGTCTTTCCCCCTTGGGTATAGGCAGGATATTGTTCCCCTTATTCTTCTTATTGCCACACTTTTCTTCTCTACCCACTTTGCTTTGTTTGAAAATTGCTGTACGTCCAAAGAGCTGCAGCCCTTGCAGTCTTGTCTCAGAATTCCCATTTCTGACAGCTCTGATATTTCATTGCTGTCCTGCCTGTCTCCAGCAGGTCTGGCTGGACTTGCAGCTCTGTGGCCAGACCTGGATGTGTTCCTGTTGGAGCCTGGCAGCTCTAGTGGAGAGCTGGATCACTTCTGTGTCATCCTGACTCAAATCTCTCTGAATATCCTCAGTGGTTGTTTTTCTTTTATCAACAACATGGTGCTGTTGCTCATGCCTGGCTTGTGATTCATGTGAAACTCCTGCCTCTGTACCAGAGACCTGTTCCCAAACCATCTGTACGTTTTTGCAGTTATTTGTTCTTAAAAACGGTACTTTGCACAAATAAATTCCAACTTGTGTTTATCAGATAATGTCTCCAGTTGGCTGAGCTAATATTCAGTTCTGATGTTGTTTAATACCCCTGATTTACTGATTTAATATTCAGTTCTGATCCAACACCCCACCATACTTGCAGCTCTTCTCAGCTTGGCACAATCTCCAGTTGTAATATATCATATCAAACATTTCTCTTTATTTCTTTCTCCCTTCAAGTGATTTAGAAAATTTATGACAAGTTATAGAGGAACTTCAGTGCTAACTTCCTTAGGAACCCAGTTTGATTTCCCTTCCTATTTGTCAGTGAACCATTGATAATTGCTTTATTAGCTTGATTTCAAACCAGCTTCACACTTGTTCCATAAATGGGTTACTCCAGACAGACCCTGAGGTCGAACTTAGCACTGTCTGATACGAGACACTGAAAAATAATACTCTCATGTTCAAGATATAAATGACAACTTCTTTTCTGTTCTCCAGAATGTCTTGTAAAACCTGTTAATGAGGCACTTTGGTTTGCTGTGACATGTTATTCTTGGCAAATCCTTGCTGACTGTTAAGTTGTATTTCTCAGTGCTTAGAAATAATAATTACATGAATTTTACACTGTGTAATTTGGCAAGAAGTAACAACAAGGAAAAGAAGTTATGTTTGTGTCTTGTGGAGAATTTTGCAGTTTATTATGCATAAAAATTTAATATCAATTCCAGCAGAGTGTTTTGAAAAGATGATTTTCTGCAAGCCTGCAATGGCTAACCAAAACACTTCATTGTCACCTCGGGGACAAGCAAAAACCAATTGTGTTCTAACAGTGATCTTTAGCTAAAGGTCAAAATCTGAGTTGGAAACTGGATTGTTTATGATGTTGTGGCTGATCTGAGAGGAGCCAGAAGTGCAGCTGGAGCAGCCTCTCGGAGCTCTGGTGAGGTGGAAGCACCATTTGGAGCAGGGCAAGGGTGACACCCTTTGGGTTGCTGGGTGCTGCCCCTGCGGGTGCCAGGGGCTCCTCTGGGTGTGCTCAGGAGCTGGGCAAAGGCACGTGTGGCACGTGAGATGCTGGGTGACACAAAGCTGAATTTTGACAGCATTTTAAGGGAATTCACTCGCAACTGGTTGAAATATGGTCGGTGGGGGCAAGCAAGAAAATTTGATCTCTCATGTTTGCAAAGTGTGGAAAATCTATAAAGCTATCATAAGTGGTATCTGATGCAGGATTAAAATCTAAGAGGAAAATCACCTTTTTCCCAGCAGCTGATAATTCACAAAGAGGAGCAGGCCTCTTGAGGCCAAGTGCAAAGGCACTAAACAGTGACCAATGAAGGAATTCTGACTAAACAAATGCTGTGACCTCCTACAAGAGCTCTTGGTACAGAAATTAGAATCAAAATGTCTCAAAGGCATCCTTGCAAGGTATTCCTACTCTCCCCTTCTATTATGACATCTGAGGAACTTGAAAAAGCAGAAAAATGGGGTATTAAAGTGGGTTGAAAAAGTTATTAAAGATGAAAGGAATGAGTAGAATTGTATTTCGATATTAATTTTATGTTCACCCTGTGGAAGGACTGGATATTTTTTTAAAATATTTTTTCTTTCATAGCTAGATAAATAGAATCATAGGAAAATTTAAGCTGAAAAGGGCCTCTGCATGTCATCAAGTCTAACCCTGTCTACCCACCAAGAAATCTATAATGAGAAATAATCTGACTTACTAGAAAACACACAATATTTTACAGGCCTACATTTAACATGCCTAGCTTTCAAAGATGAATTATTACAGGCAAGGGAAAAAAATACCATTTAATAGTAATTTAAGAATCTAGGACAATTCCAGTCATTTCAAAACAATTTTTTTATGATTCAATTATCTTCTCATTTTCACTCCGTAGAGCTCACTCTCACCAAAGACAGCTGTTAAATGAGTTTTTAAAGAGTTATTACAGTTCTTAAAATCACTTCTTAATGTCTCCAGAACAAGTTAAGGAGATGATTAAACACATGTGTCCGATGCAGAGCAGTTTTTACAGACACACTGAGCATATGCAACTGAAAGATCAACAAGGAATCAGATGGCTGGGGAAACATTCTGGGAAAAGGGGGAAAAGGTTTTGCTTGGCTTGAAAATTATAGCCAGACAGCATCCTAGAATGAAGAAACTATTTATTTTCACCCTTGGTTTGTGGCTGAATTGTTTACTTTGGAATACTGCAATGAGGAACGTTACTAAAATCCTTCACATTTAAAAAATAAAGGGATTTGTTTGTTATAATCAAACAACTAAATTAGTCCAGTTAAACTAGACCAGGTTGGTTTAGCTCCTTTCATTCTGCTAGAATAAAATAATTCTCTAATGTACTTAGAGAATGACTTTATCAGGCAATTAGATAAGACTGTGGCTTACTTGTGGCACACCTGGTGGTGTGCAGGGTAAGAGAATCAAAAAGTGAAGCTGAAATACTGCTGGGATTCACAGAAAGAGCTGAAGATAAGTATAGGACACAAACTTAAAGAAAATAATCTCTGAAACAATGCTATAACCAAATTTCTTCCCCTGTGACATCAAACTCCATCTGAGGGGCTCTGTCAGCAGATCCACCAGCACTGGATCTTCCCATCCTGCTGTGACAGCAAATCTGCTCCCAGACACCTCCTTCCCTCCTTTTTCAAGCAAATGCTAAATAGTCAAAACTCAATTCAAAGCAAATTAAAATAGATAGAACAAGACCAGAGAGCCTGGGTTTTTACAAAAATTCTGCCCATCCAATAATTCTTAGCTTAAAACATCTTTGGTTTCACTGTAGTAATTGTTTCCATCCTGTGTGACAAGTCAGGATATTTCACTAAAACCTGCCTGCTGCTCCCAGGGAAAAAGAGGATAACTAGAAGTGTTTAAAGGAACATCCTGCCTTCATTTGAGGTTTAAATATATGCTATAACATCTAAATTCACACAGTTTAAAAATGTTTTGTCAGGAAATAGGCACTGTATTCTCATGCTGTTTTAGAGGATAAAAAGCTTGCCTCATCACATTCTCCACTACAACCCATTTAGGCCAAACAAACATAAGAGTGGAAAAGAAAGCAATGGCTGATATGTGGTCCTTCCTTCAGTTTTGCTGTTTATAGCCTTTGGAAGAGAATCTAGATCCCTCACCTGGATATTAACATTTGATTTAATCCAATTTTTACCTGTATGACTAGGATCTGAAAACCAGTATTTGGGTTATGTCTCAGATTTGTTGCCTGCTTCTAATATTACCTCAGAGCCACCACTCAGCCTCTTGGTATCACAGTTCACTCATGTAAAAGAGCATTTTCCTGGGGACACAGCAGGAGCTGAGCAGGGGTTTTGGATACCCAGATTTGCCTGCAAACAGCTACTCCAGTGTAAAGTGGAATCCATGTACACTGTGATTTATTCGTTATATTTTATAGTTGCCCGGTTTATCTTCTCATTGTCCCGAATTCACAGAAACCAAAGTCTGCTAGAACTTTCCCATTACAATAAGGGGAGACAAATACACTTCCAAAAAATGTTTTAAACAGCAGACAAAGGCAATACATTTGAGAAAGGGGACAGCCACCGTTTGCCGTGCTTCAGTTCACCTGATAAGTTACGAGTCAAGAGGGAGGGAGGCATTCTGGCAAGAAATGAGCATTTTCAAACCCTGTTCATATTAACAGAAGTTGAGAAAATGAAGAACCTTTTTGAACTGGGCAAATACACCTCAATTTAAATGGAAATTGTGAGCAAACCACTAAGAAATCCTAGGAGTTGGAGAAAAGCTATTTTAAGCTATTACATATGGTTTGCGTTGCTAGGGAAACCTCTTTTCCAGTGTTCATTTAGCACAGATGCTCAGGAAGGCTCTGTCTCCATGTCAGACCGTTTCAGAACGCTGCAGAGTGTGGAGAGACAGAGATGCACATACACACACACGCAGACAAAAATACCTCAGTAATTTTATCTTAGTCATGTTCCCCATCTTCGGTGGGAGCTCGTTCTTTCCCTCTCTGCCGTGACCACGAGATCAAAAGCTCTGGTTCCAGACTGAGAATATTTGCTCAAACACTGCCTTCAGTTTTGATCCATTTGGGTTCATGTTTTAGGCATTCACCCTTGCAGGGCAGGAGCTTTGCCTTTGTCATGTACTCAGTGAAAAGGCAAAGGAGAGAGGAAGGCTCTGATGCCACCATTTCTGGCTACCCTTTGAGCAGAGAATAAATACACACCCTGAACAAAAACCGGGGGGCTCTGTCGTGGTTATAATGGATATATTGATCATTCAAAGATGAAAACGCTGGTTCTGGGTCAGGACTCTCATTACTGTCTCACAAAGGTCACTCCCAGAAGATTCTAGATTGTCCAGCTCATCATTCAGTTTATGGAAAGAGCAGAAATTCCCCCCCGTGCCATTCCTTACCCCCACCCTGTTCTGTGTGCTGGTGCAGAGGCTTAGGATGGACTTTTGACCTTTCTGTGTGAGATGCCTGACCCAGTAACATCCCCCAGCAGTGCAGCCAGGGCCGTCTCCCGGTGCAGCCTGTCACAGTGGATTCAGGAGCAGAGCAAGACAACTTCCTGGGAAGTTCCAGCCTGGTGATCCTGCAGGAGCCAGGCTGTTTGATCAGAGCACAGCGAGCTGGTGAGACAAGCACAGAAAGGACAAGGCTGTAGGTCAGGACTAATTTCTTTTCTCTCAATTTGTTTCATTCACTTCAAGGATCCCAATTTCTCCCACAGAAGAGATGCAGAGTGGCTTGGTGGTACAAAATGCTGATAAGAGGAGGAAGCTCCCATGGGATGCCACAAAGCAGGAGAGCTCAAATGTGCCTCTCACTTCCTCATTCAAATGGAGCTCAATTTCTCCTCAGCTGTTTAAAGTTTCCTTACACTTTCTCACTTGGTGTTACAGGGAATCCAAACCTGAATTTAACACAATTAATAAAATAACAAAGTCAGGGCTGGAAGGACAATTTGGTCTGTTCAGTGGAGCAGGAGAGCTGTGCTCGGTTTCCCTGCACAATGCTGAGCTTTCATTCTGCACCTGGAATCTGAAATAGTTTCCTTATATATTTAAACAATGCATTAGACTGATATATTATCTTTCAAATTTTACAAGTTGTTTTGAGTCTCTACAGTTCCTAAAACATCCTCTGTTCTTCCTCATGTGTCAAGCCATTCATTAAAAGGCTTTTATTTCACTTTTACTGGCTACTGCTATGGCAGTTGGTAAATCTATTACCTTTTCCAATAAATAGCTTTCAATCTTAATCTTATTTTAAAATAATTTTGGAGAATAACATGTTTGAAATGTGAAATTTCTAATATCTAGGCTTGCAACTTTCTTATCTGTTACTTTTTTTATTCTATACACTGTGGGTGAAATCATTCCAGTTTTCCTATAGCACAGATGCTCTCTCAAATGGAAGACCAATCTCTAATGTAGATCATTTGGAAAGACTTGCAACAGACAAAGCTGGTCTGCACACTCCTGGCAAGATAGAAAGGTAAAACCCCAGCAAAAAAGGGTCCTGACCCAAAGTAACATAAATATAGTCACAGCTTTGCCTGCTAAATTTAATATTGAATTTCACATTGAATTTGGGGGGAACATCAATTTGATTCAATAAAGAGGTGCTCAGCAGACAGTGTCTGGCAGAAGGTGGCAGGAAAGGCTGAGCTGCCCCTAAGAGATTTGATTTGCTCTGATTTGACTTTGCTGGGGGAAACACGGTCAGTGGGAACACAGGAAAAAAACCACGTTATGATATTGCACAAAGATTAAACAACTATTAGCAGTTTTCTACAGTCACAGGGGAAAACTGTCAGAAAACTCCCAACAGAGAAGTCAAAACAGAACAATTTCCAGAAAGAAGAACATCAATTCTTTATGGCCACCCTTAAAACATTGAGATGGGAACAGATAAGAGTTTATGTTAATCTACTGAAAGACTTTTCACTTTATATTTGAAATCCTCATTAAACATATTATTGCTTCTTTCTAGTTTCTGAATTACTGGGAGTCACAGGATTGTAAGATCACAGGAAAATTTGGGTTGGAAAGGATCTCAGGAGGTCCCCAGCCCAGTTTCTGCTCAAAGCAGGGTCAGCTGTGGGATCAGCCCAGGTTGCTCTGAGCTTACCCAGCCAGGTCCTGAGCACCTCTCAGGCTGGAGATTTCACAGCCTGGTGAAGAGTCTAAGGCTGATCTTGTAGTGAATTTTCACTGAAACAACACAGCTTGCAAGGAGCCTAAAGAATCAATTCCTTCTCCACAAGGCAGAAAACCCATCCAAGAAAAGATTGGTTTCTTCTCCCAAAATTGGATATGATAGCATATTATCACATGCTTCATTTAGTTATGGTAATACTACAACCTCAGCAAAGTTGTAATACGTATTTTCTTGAATAAATGCAATAAAATTGCCATGCTCTTTTTTGTATAACCACATTACAATGCAAATTTGCCTCTCTCCAGCCTAGTGACTACTCCTGGCACTCCAGGAAAAAAACATGTCATAATAATAATACTAATATAAGCGATATTTCCCACAATTCATATCAGTTACACACGTTTAGCTTTTCTTGTTTTTTCTTTCGATTTACTGTGCTACATTTATTTAGATTTCATGTTTTTATTCCGATTCAATCCCAGTGAGTGAGGGTGACACAGACCCTGGCTTGCTGGAGCAAGTTATCACTATTATCTGTCCAGATAAATGCCAAGTCAATAATGGCATCAAGAGAAAAGGTTCTATTAAGCCACGTTGTCAGAAATGGTGTTAAATACACTCGATACTGTCAAACAAAAGCAGACCTCATGTTCTGCCTGGAAAGGTTGCAAAGACAATTCTCTCTGTGCCTCACAGAGGTGCTGTGGGCTCATGAACAGAGGTTTCCTCACTAAGCAGTTCCTGTAAGGGGCTGCCTCAACCCCCTTCTGTTCTGAGCTAGCACAGGAGATGTTCAGTGGGTGTTAATTTCTGACATTAGCAATGATGTACATCATCATAAATGCTAAAATATTTCTCAGGTATTAAAAAGTGCAAGTCAGTGACCAAAGGTAAGAACTGGAGCTGAAGCACAAAAGTCTACATAATTTATAACATCAACAACTCCTCCCAGTAAATATGGAAGGGCATTCACTGTATGCTGGTTTGATTGCACTGAGTTGAAAGAAAATGCCCTCAGCTGAGCCAGAAATGAATACAGCAGGGTAAGTTATTCGAATTCCTTTCCAGACTCAGGTTTGAGTGATGTTTTCTGACACAGAAGCTCAGAAGATAACAACTGGCTGGAGAATACTTTGTTGTCAGGATATCTGTACCTATGAACACAGAAATATTTGGCTTTAACAGAGGGAAACACTCTCAGTGTGTAATTGCACAATTAAGAGGAGGAGAGAATTGATCACAGATAAATTTATGTGCCTTAAAAAACCTTCAAACAGAATAGAAAACTTCAGTCTACTTCTCATCTGTGATTTCTGCCTGGGAGGCTGCCCAGACCTTTATACACATCCTCTCTCCCCTCCATTTCTAATAAATCTGTAACTCTGACAGAGCACTCTGGCTAAATAGGTTAAAAATCACACTTTTCCACCCCCATTGCAGTAGAGTTTAGCCTTGAATGAGGTATCCAGCAGATCAGCTGGTCAGGAGATATTTTGGAACAAGCCTGGAGATTTATACATGACTGGGGGTGTCTCACATAGCAAAATGAAATTTGAAGTGGTGCCTTCAACTAGGGGATCATGTTTCACCTGAAGGGGAAAATATGGTCAGTCTTGTTTGTTATTTAGGATCTAAACAGAAAAATGCAGAAAAGAAAAAGATGTAAAAAATGAAACGGTGGTGAGAAGCCCAAGAATAGTGTCCCTTTGCCTTTGATGAAAAACAAAAAAGAAGTGAGAAGCGCGTATGAAGGTATTATGGTAGTGGTTTGAGGTTTAATAAATCAAGATATCTCAGCAAATCTCCCAGCAGGACCCATCTGTGAGCAGCTGCGAGGCTCAGGTTGGTAGGGGCAGGGATAAGTGCTACTGAGACTGGTGCTCTCTACCTTTCAAAGCTCGGCTCACTGGAGGCACAACCACTTCACATTCGGATTTTTCTTATACTTGTGTCTCCCTTTGCTCCTCCTCGCTCCACTTTTCCCAACAACAGTCAGAAGGGATAAAGCAGGTCTTCTTCCCCTCAGTCTCTTCCATCAGGAGTCTTTCTGAAAACTGCTCAATGAAGGAAGAAACACGGAGTTTATTAGTTTCATCTGGAAATACTTTAGCTTGGAGTGAAAACCAGTTTTTTTTGCCACTGGCCTGTATTTTGTTTTCCACCTCCTCTAAAGAAAAACGCCACAGGCCCAGATCCAGCATTAAGCCATTATTTTTCATTTTGTACATTCTGACAGCTTGAAATCGGGCGATATCACGCCTGCTGGTCACATCATTTTCTGTTCTTCAGAAAGATCTGCACTTGCTACCAGGAAGTTGAGCAAGAAGTACTCAGCCTGCCTGAGTTTCTCCTTCATGACTTTTAATTTCCTTCCAAAACAATCATGTAATACAGATGTGAGTTTGGAAATCAGGCATTGCAGTGACCACTTGGCATCATCAGAACAAAGGATAATTTGAAGATGATCATATAGATACTCGTATCATTTTACCTGAACACTTTCACCCAGTTATTATTACATAATAACATGTAAATTATTACATACAGTGTTAATTCTCCTGGAGGATAATGTTCTTGAATGGTGATTTAAACTGGCAGTAATTGAAATGATTTGTCTGAGACACTCACTTCATCCCTGAATATGGACATATATCTATTAAATAAAACACTCAATACAGAATTCTGTACAATTCACCCTGTTCTCTCCAGGTTGATTAGATATTGCTACAGAAATAATGTCCTTAAGTCATGCATTAGAGTGTTTATAGCAAAGTTTCATGTTCAGATGATTCTGTACCAGGAAGAGAATCATTAGAAACCCCTTTCTAGGCACACAGGATTATTCAATTTCTTAATTATCTGCATAAAACAAACAGCGAGCATAAAACCCTTCTGTAGACACATGGTGCCAATAGAGGAACTCACTAAGCTCCAAACGTTAGAAAAAGAAGAAAAAGATCAACAGCCAAGGGAGCTCACACACTAATCCGCAGAGACTGGAAAATAACTTTGTAATTAGCCTCCTCTGTTAAAAAAAAAGAATAAAAATGACTTCCAAAGGAAAATATCTTACTGAGGAGAGTGTTTGGATTGACTCATCTTTGTACCACGAAATCATGATGTGGCCACAGCTGAAAGCACAAAGGGCTCAGGGGCTCTGCAGTTTGGGTGCAACCCCCATTTTCCAGTGGAATTACCCCAACAAGTTCATGATTTCTATTCTTAGGAGGGTTCAAAATATCATAACCCAAATCCATCCTGATATGAATCATGATGACATCTGTCTGTACATTGTCATGTCTGGGGGAGGAACAAAGCTCAAACCAGCTCCAGTGGTTTCAGTGTTTTGCTGAAGCTCCTGCAGTTAATGAAATGCACATTTACACTTGTAATCCCAAATGGGAAAAGTTATTTTAACTAACGCCGACTGAGAGAAGTGGCAGGTTTATGTTAACCCTAGCAATAAAAAAATTGCTAAAACCTGGCAGTTTCAGGAGCTCCAGGTTCTAAAGGAACTGTCAGAGCTTTCAGTTTAGTTGGGAAGTCAGGAGTTTCTCCATTAACTGAAATAAATTATAAATTTTAATTACTTATTTCTTCATTTGCTACCTTCATTTTCTACCATTATTACAACCTCAGGTTAATGTTACGACCTCGGCAGTCATCAGCAATTTTCCATACTCTTTTAAGTCAAATGTTTTCACCCATACCCTAAAAATTTCACACTGCAAAGAGTAAAAAATGAAGGAGATAACCGGAGTGTAAATTTCAAGGCAGAGGCTGGGACAGTTACTGAGGTGCTATAGTTCTATCAGCATCAATTAAAGAACTGCATCGACTTAATGATTATTTTATCTGTGTTCAGAAATGGCCTCCGAACGGAAATATTTTCAATTCTCAGCCAGCTGCTGGGGTTTGGCTGTGACAGATGCTGTGATTTTTGGGGGAAAAGAGTTTCTCTGAGCCCAGCCCCACGGCAGCTCCCAGCAGCCGGAGGGGCAGAGCTCACACAGCTGCACAGCTCAGAGCTGCTGGGGGGAAAGGGGCTGAGCTGCACTCCTCTCAAACAAGCAAAAAACAAATGAGAGAAAAGGAAAATGATGAGCTGCACTGTAAATATTGCTGCACAAACAAACTGAACTGATGGGGTTGCAGTTTTGCCTGGCCACAGCTCCGGCACATCCCGTGCCCCCTCCTCTGAGCTCCCAGCTGTGGTAGTGACACCCATAACTGAGCTGTTACCTGATTACACCAAATTTCACAAATATCACAGCAGTTTAAATAGGTACAATCAAAAAACACCCAAGAAGAGAAGAGGTCACCATAAAAATGTAAATAGCAGCCCCATCAACATCAACAAAATTAAAAGACTCCAATAAATCACCTTGTTTTCATGCAATACTATGCTTCTAGGCTTCCTTATCATCAGGTTTGCTTCCTGGTTTGGGCCACAGGCCCACTGAATGAGGTTTAATAAAATGCTGAATTTTAAAAAGGATATGGCAAATAAATGGCATTTATGTGTTATGGCATTCTAATCAAATAATGAGGAAATCCCAATTTATCCTTTATATACTGATTAATGAAGAGTGATCTGCTGATTAATGTGAAGAGCACTTCATTATGACAGAAAATAAATTTAACATAATTCAGAAATTTAAAGAATTGTAGGCCTGGACTGAATCACAAAGCTCATGACATCAATTCTGATTACAGAAAAGATGAAATTTTACCTTCAAACACCATTTTTGAGTCCTAGCTTGCTTAAGATCAAGTACAATCTCACTGTCACCTGTCATTTCCTCCCCTCTGTTTCATTCAGGTAATTATTTGAACAGAGGTGTAAGCAGCTCTTTGAAAAGTAAAAATTTCCCTAGAGTTAAATGAGGACAAGGGCGAAGGTGCATCTCTGAATTTAAATTCTGTTCCCAAAAACTTTGTGCCTTGCTATGATAAATCCATGTAACAATTAAACCCTGTTTCCATCACGTGATTTTCTGTGATCAAACCATGGAGCAGCATCAGAAGCAGGATTTGCCTGGGACACTCTCAGCACCTTGTCTGCCTTTGGAACTGAATCCCTGATAGATTTCAAGCGTGGCTGAACAAGTTATTCATATCTCTTATATTTATTACACTTAAAACCTGCCATCCCAGCTCGATTTTGAAAATGTCATGTGAAATAGTGTCAGAAGCCATCCAAAAGGCGAGATGACTTCCGACAATTCATGTTTTTCTCCCAGTAAGCTTTGATATCTTTGAAAAAAAGAATAAAATACAGTGTTCTGACATGATTTATTCTGACCAGCCACGCTGGCTGGTATTTATGTCCTTCTTATCATCGAGGCACTTAATGCTTTTTGATTATTTCTTCAAGTTCTCAGTTTATATTGTCTGTTTCAAAATTCCACGTTTCTTTTAAAAAATGGGACCATACTTTGACTATCCTTCACAAATCCTTACAGGAAAACTCTGCAATCATTTCACTTGGCTATCTACCTAAAATAAATTCATACAACTCAGTGACTTTGGAATAATTTAACTGTAGATTTATCTCTCCACGCTAAGCCACGTTTTAAGCCATTATTGCGAATGCTGACGGTGTTACAGCTCCTCGTCCCAGTGAACACCCACACAAAGATGACATTAAACAATTTGGGCTCCTGGTTCTTCAGAACAATTCATTGATATTTTCCTTCCTGACTAATGCGCTTTTGGAAACTTTCATTCCTGAGTATTCAGCTTTTGTTTGTCCAGAGTTGTTGTGCACATTTTATAGGAATAAATCTTTATCTGTGCTGCATCCTCTGCCAGAATCCCACACAGGCTCCAGGGGGCTTTTCCTGACTCCTTCCTTTAGGATATTTTGATCTCTGATTTCTTCAGTTCACTGTTACCCAGTGCTACACTCTGAAGGTCAATATTTGAGTCTGACAGTCACACACTAAGGAAAAAATATAAATATTTATCTTTGAATTTAATTTTCCCCCTCCATAATATATCTACCATTTTGAACCAGCTGCTGGAGATAAACCAGAAATTATAATATTAATATTAATGGAGAAATTGCTTTTGCTTCCAGTATTCTTCAGTCTCAGAAGACCTTTGCCTTTGAAATAATTAATTATATTAGTGGTATTTCTGCTGTAGTTAAATGTGACTCCACTAAACTTGTGAAAAAATTACCCAGGACTAAATGAAATAATTAGACTTTCACTCCCTTGGAAATGATTCTCTAACCACAAACAAATACACACTGTGGGGAATTCCTTGTTTCACACAGCTGGTGCTGTCTATTTACAATAGGGATGGTTGAGTATTATTTGAGTTTTTGCTGCAAACATCAAGGCTAAGCGCAACGTACTGAGATACAACACTTGGAGTGGATATAATGAATCTGAAAAAAAGACTTTTTCAAAAACCAATTTTCTGAAAAACATTAAAGGACGCTCAAGAGGTAAACAGCAAAACATTACAGACTATGAATTTGGCATCCAGTAGCTGATACAAAACTAATGAGCATATAATCCAATTTTGCAGCTTCGTCATTTTCTATGAAGCATTGAAAGAAAAACAAATAAGAAAGTGGAGTCATTAAACACACTGAGACAAATTCATTTTTGTAAGTCATAAATGACAAAGGAAACACACAGGAGGTGAACTTGGTTTTCCCCTTTTTCTTTAAAACTAAACTAAGCTAAGCTAAAATGGATTTGAAATTGTAATAAAGACAAATGTTTTGCAGAGGGGATGGAAAACTGCTGTGTCTCAATTCAATATTACATTATAATTTGATTTTTAATTATTTCCCTTGAATTCTATTAGCGATATAATGAGGTATGATCTTTGAAAGTGTGTGATCTAACATCTCTATTTTCTGATACTAACCATTTAACCTGACTTACCCATTTTTATTTCTCTGTTTTCTGAACTAGATATTGAATTGTGGATGTAATCCAATATTCTGCTAAATTTAATACGCTAATTTCATGAAGAGATCTTATCTCTCCTAATCATTTATGAATTTGCATTAACAGTATCAAAGACAACCAGGAAATTTAGTCGACCAGCTTTCATTATTTCCTAGTTGGGCTTGGAAATTTAAAAAAACCAGGTGCTTTAAATTCTAACAAAATGTGATATTAAACTGAGAAAATGTTTTTCTAAACAATCTTTAGCTAAAGTAGTGTTAAATATTGCAGCTTTTTCAAGCTCTGTGATATGCATTTTTATCAACAAATGCATTATTATTTCACTAAAAACAGATGGATAGAAAAATAAAGATTTTCCTAAGGAAGTGCCAGAAAAGTGTTTCAATCTGCAACACAATCCATATTAAAAGGCTGTAAGGAACGATGTTTTGAAAAAACAATATGGGTTTTCTGTAAGTGGGAAAGCTAACACAATTCTGGAGTGGGAGGAATATATTTATACTGTACATTTCCATGAAAGGCAGAGAAATTAATTTGTCTCCATTATTTGCATTCAGATTCTAAAGGCCGTGTGAAAGGCTCACTGATTCCATGAGCCTTTAATTTGGAAATTTCTCTAGAATTACACGGTGCTCATTAAATTGCCTTCAGCTTCATTCCTCTTGAGTCACGTAATTTAATGGACAAAGCACGAAGAGATCAGAAATAAGACCTAAAGGTGTAATATCCAACGTTTCATACCAAGAGGTATTTTAGGTATCAGTATCACAGGAAAATAGGGGTTTTTTAGGGATTCTGTTTGTGAGTGCTCAGGAGGCTGCGTTTACCGCGTCAGTGCTGTGCAAACAGCGCATCCACTCAAAACCGGGGGAAGCCAACAAGTCAGTGGCACCACCTACTACAGACAAGTGTAGTAAAGTACAGCTCAGGTGCAGGTTTGGGAATGAAAACTGCCAGATACCAAAGAGGAAAAGCTGGAAGAAGGCATGGTAAGACAGGGATTGTGGGACCTTTCAGTTTTAAAAATTTCTGTGCTGCCTTTTGAACAAAACCCACCACAACCAGCATTTCTAACGCCGTGTTCATCACTGCCTCTGTCCCTGGCAGGCTGTCCACGACCAGCAGCTCTCTTGGGATGAGCACCAATGGCTCTGACGAGTATTTCCAGTCCACAAACCACGCGGAGCAAACCTTCCGCAAGATGGAGAATTACCTGCAGCAGAAGCAGCTCTGTGATGTGCTCCTGATCGCTGGGGACCAAAAGATTCCAGCTCACAGGTACGGTTCCCAGGATCCTTTATGCCTAAAATTTCCAAAATCTGCCTCAATTTATGAATATGAACGAACAGTTAATTAGGACTTCAGCTAACAGGGAACAAAATTACATGATCAACCTTTCATATCTATTATTTTAAACAGAATGAAATTCAAATGCAAACCACTGGCATTGTCCATCCTCTCTACTTGCTGCTGCCAAACTACAGCAAGATCAGCGAAGAAAATCTGCCCAAATAAGCACTCTGGGAGAAAATTAGATTACTAATTACTTTTTTAACTTCACTGCTCGCTGCTGCGAGATTTGAATCCTGTGCTAATTGTTTCCATTGTACACGCAATTTATAACATAATAACGCTGGATTTTCTGTCTGGTATTGAGATGATGAGGTAATTTGCTGTCCTGCTCACACTGCCGCCCCTCCAGGCTGGTTCTCAGCGCAGTGTCTGATTACTTTGCCGCGATGTTCACCAGCGACGTGCGGGAAGCGAAGCAGGAGGAGGTCAAGATGGAGGGAGTGGATCCCGAGGCGCTGAAGGCTCTAGTGCGCTACGCCTACACAGGTAATTACTTAATTAATTAAATACTGCCCCCAGTGCTGCTGCTTCCCATCTTCTCACACTAAATTTCTTCTTATAGAAACATTATATATATTTTTGCTCATTAATATGTGAATTTTCCTACTTTGGGTTAGGAGGGAGCTTAAAAAAACCGTCTTTTTCCAACCCTAATGCCCTCCACAAGACAAGGTTACTCAGAGCTCCATTTTGGGAAAGGTTTTTCCCTAATCACAATTTTCTTTTAATTTTTTTTTCCATCCAAATCAGATCTAATGCTGTTAAAGTTCCAGTAAAAATGTCCCAATCACTGTATTCAAAATCCACCAAATCCTGTAATTCTGTTAAAACATCTGTATAAAGAATCCTTCAGCAAGAAAGGGAAACAAATTTGTGAACCACAGAACATCTCAGAGAACAATCAGAGCGACAAACTTTTACATAATGAAAATACAAGGAAAATTACTTAAAACTTTCTCTTTTTTTTTTTTTTTCCTAAATGAAAACTGCCCAGGTATCCTCGAGTTGAAGGAAGACACCATAGAGAGTTTGCTGGCTGCTGCGTGCCTCCTGCAGCTCTCCCAGGTTATCGAGGTGTGCTGCAACTTCCTCATGAAGCAGCTCCACCCTTCCAACTGCCTGGGCATCCGCTCGTTCGGGGATGCCCAGGGCTGCACGGAGCTCCTGAAGGTGGCACACACCTACACCATGGTAAGGCAGACAGCTGGCAGCTCTGCACTCACAACTGCAGAAAGAAATATTCACCTCTGTCGTTCCCCGTTTCAGAGTTTTGCCTCGTAGAGGGGCATCCTTAGTGAACTAAAATGCGCGGTAAGGGCGGTACCTATTCCTGCCAAAAGATGTTAACAGGGCCTCAGCATGGCTCATGTCTAGAGACAAACAGCAATGGGCTGCTCTTGTGCCTTTGCTTCCACACAAAGAAAATTCTAAAGCTGATTTTAAGGTGAGACACGCACAAAAAGAGTCAAAATAAAGAACGTGTTGGAAAGATTTGGAATGCTAAAAAGAAGCACGTCCCTGACTGGAACATAATCCTCCTCTGGCTCCAAGCAAGAAATGAATATTCAGAGCGTGGGAAACAGAGAAGTGAGATAACCTGCTGTGAAACCAAATTGAGGGATAAATATTCAGGGCAACAAGATGTGCTATCACAGCTTAAAACACAAAAAGAATGGCAACTGCTGCAGCTAAATAGATACAAAAAGAACTACTTGTTAGGAGACACACGGCAGCTTTAAGCTTGAAATATTAGTGGAGGATGTCAGAACCAGTTTAGAGGCTTCATAATGCTGAGAACACTCCAGCAAGGGATTGTGCACGTCCACCTGCGATTGAAGTGAGAGTGGCATGTGCAGATTGAGGGCACTGCTAGTGCTCCTCCCTGTCACAGCAATGAATGGTTTGTTTAGCAGCAATCTACATCCCCTTTGCATCTCAAAGTTTGAAATGGGGCATTGAAGATAAAGGTTCTCTCAGCCTGCATAAAAGAGTGCTGTCCTTGCTGCTCCACACCTTTCTATACTCATCCAAAATCCGGAAATCCCCCCTCTACTGTTGCCTCTTTCCTCCCGCCAGCCTGAGAACACGGCAGGCAGCTTCAGGCATTTAAAATTATGGTTCAGATTTCTGCAAAACTGAAATAAAATCATACAGTTTGATTTATGATTTTATGACAATAAGAGAGCTCTTTTTTCTTTATAGTTTTTTTAACCGTTTGAATCCTCCAGTCTTTCCCAGGAGTTAAACCTTTATTATTTTTTTAAACCATGTGTCACAGAATTGAGAGTTGAGTCATTAAGAGCTGTCTAATGTGAAGGATCATGACAACTCTGTGGCACTCAGCAGCACTGGGCATCAGTAAACACTATCAGTTTTACACTATTTTCCTAAAAAACAACATCTACCACTTCTAGAGCCGCCTCCAGTTCTTGCATGGAACAGACTGAGAATGCTGCCGTGAAACAGGACCTGGTGTGCCATAAACCCACCCGCCACGTTTGCTACTCACAGCTTAGAGAGAGAAGAGGAAACCTGTGCCTCTGAAATAAATTTACAGAAAATTTTGTTTCAAACCCTTGAAGGGATATCGCAAAAACCTTTGGAGAATGAGAGATTAAAACAATGCATAAGCACATAAGAGTTGTGGAAGGGGATAAATAAAACATTCGGGTTTGTTTCATGTTGGTGAAAATGTGTAACTTAGGGGAAAGACCAGGAAGCTGTCCTTGTAAATACAGAGAGCACTACACTTTCAGAAGCTGTGCTGTAAACACCAGATCCATTCAGTAACACCAGACACAATGGGGACCTTCCCTTATGGTATTTTGGCCACTGAGGCAGAGCATTAACAGTTTCCTGCCTGGTTTCTTCTTGTGCAGATTGAGCTCGTTCTGATAAACAACTTGGGCTAAATTTGTAACTAGAAGTGGACTGGCCTTCCTGTCCCTGTTCTCTGAATGTCACAAGTATTAAAGCAGGATATGCATAACAGACCAAAGTTGACATCTCCTTTAATCACTGATACTTCTGCATTTGAATCCTGGCTGCATTTGAAGAGTTACAGAAAGTGAAGAAACTGCTGAAAACAAACAATAAAATATCAGTTACCAAAATTTCTTCACCTGCCCTACTTCAATCTGGTTCCTAAAGAAGATATATTAATTCTAGGTACAGAAATAGAAATTCTCTTTCAAATGCAGACATGAATTCCTACATGCATCTCTTTGCAAGTAACATAACCCCTCCTCTCTCTTCACCAAATTTCTTTTTGCCTTTGGAATTTGAAAAGGAAACCAACAACATATATATATTGCTATTGTGTATATTGATGCCAACTCTGATATTGTTGTAACCCAACTGTACAGTGTATTTTTTCAATGAAGAATAATTCTGGGAAAGACTCTAGGGATTTAGTGCACGTGGTCACTTCTGGAACTGGGGACTCTCATCACAGCAACAGCTAAAAGACTGAGACCCCTTTGCTGGGACTTGTCCAACTTTGTATTGCCCAAGTAGTGCTGTTAGAAAAGTGAGCTGAATTTCCTCTGCTGTGTTTTCTTGCCCTAAGAGCAGAGTCCCACAGGCAACAGCTGGCACAGCTTGTTGCAAAAGGGTTGGAAGGTTTCAGTGTAATTGGCTCAAAGCCTTTGAATCTGCAACAGAAGTGACACAGTTGATTTGAATGCCCACTTGGCGTTTCTGAAATGCACATTATACCTTCAAATAGTATTTCTATGAAGCCACAGTGTTAAGATCCCACTGATGAATAAAAGTGCCAGTGGCAAATCCCTAAGCCAGGACAGGCTGACAAGAAGCCTGACAAAGACAGCTGCAGCGTGGTGGTGTGAGGTTGAGAATTATTCCTCAGTTCTGCAAGAGTGGGGCAGCAAAAAGCAATCAAAATCTCCCTTAAATGGTAGAAGGACGTTCAGTGATCTCTAGAATATCCACAGCATTTCTCTGTATAGTGGAATGGAACAGGAATGAAATATACTCAGAGCCTACATTATCTAAGAAAAAGCTGTTCCTATATGTGAAAATCATCAGTGCATTGAAATCTTCTTTTATTTTTAGGAACACTTCATAGAAGTAATAAAAAACCAGGAATTTCTTTTGCTCCCAGCTAATGAAATTGCCAAGCTCTTGTCCAGCGACGACATCAACGTGCCGGACGAAGAGGCCATTTTCCAGGCCCTGATGATGTGGGTGAGGCACGACCTGCAAAACCGCCAGCGGGACCTGGGAATGCTTCTCTCCTACATCAGACTGCCCCTGCTGCCCCCCCAGGTACCAATGGGAAGGGCTAACAGGGAGCTCTGCCAGCTGAAATGCTAGTCTCGAGCATCCTGTAGGCAGAGAGAAGAGTTCTGTGGAAAGGTTCTGGTTTGGGCTGGAGATTATTGGTATTTAAAAATCTTTTTTATATTTTTTACCTATATAGTATATATCTTCCTTGTTTTTACACAGATAAAAAGAAATCCCCTGGTGCCAGTGTAATTACTAGGCTCAGAATTACCTCTAAAAAATGTCACTGTATTCCAAAAGCCAAATGTTTCTTTGCTGGGTTGTAATAGTTCTCTCCTAATAGCACAGCAATGTAGATACCCTGCAAAGATATTTGTTTAGATTTACCAAACTGCAGGACAGGTAAGCCACAATGCTTGCTTTTTTCATTGCCATAAAAAGGAGACAAATTTAAAAGGGACTAAATTATTGCTGAAAGTTCTGAGCAGAGACGTTATTTGTCCCTTAATTCTGAAAAAAATAAATTTATCCATGATGTTCCAGAGGTGGATATTCTGTTTTATAGAAAGGTGACACTGCTGTGCCTGTGTCATAGGAGAATCTTTATATCCCATCAGAAATGCACACAGAGTATTGAGACTCTCAGTCAGGACACTTCATGAATCTCCATGACTGATGCTGCAAATATTCTACTTTAGATAAAGTATAAAAGTACTATCCACCATTAACTTTAAATACATTTAATATCTTCAATATTCACAGAGATGTCCAGTACTCTGTGGTAGATTTGCTTACTCACATCAGAAGGAGTTTTGCATTCAGAGGGTGCAGTACTACATTTCTGCTTTTAACCTTTTTCAAAAGTTAAAAGAAAGAGGTAGGAAAAAAATTAAGCAAAGCCATCATACTCATAGAGTTTTCCCCTCACCTTTACATAGTTTTGCTTGCATTAAAACAGAGTTCCCAGCAAAGCTCAAGTGAGTGGTAAACTTAAAATCAGTGTTTGTAGCTACAAATACTTTAATTATTAAAGTACATGCAATTTTAATGATTTAGATACATATCAAGATGCTCTCTTTTCATTTCTTAGCTACTGGCTGATCTAGAAAACAGCCCAATGTTTGCAGATGACCTGGAGTGCCAGAAACTTCTCATGGAGGCCATGAAGTACCACCTCCTGCCAGAGAGACGCTCCATGATGCAGAGCCCCCGAACCAAGCCCAGAAAATCTACAGTGGGTGCCCTTTACGCTGTGGGAGGTATGGATGCCACCAAAGGTAAGCCCACAAGTTAATTGGATTGTATTAATTAATTGTATTACAGACACCTAGGGAATATATGACAATTATTTAAATATTTCCCAAAAGAAAATGTCGATTTAGGGGTGAAAAAGAAGAAAAAGCAAATCACAGAACAGAATCCTATGTGTCAGAAGTTCTTTCTTCTTGTAGGGATCATATTTGTAAAAAATACTCTTATATTTAGGTGCAGACTAAAGAAGTCTGATGGAGATGGTGATTTTAAATTTAAGCTTAGTACAAGTTGTTGCAAAAAATAGTTGAATTTACAAATCAGAAGAAAAAGTAAATATTTGAAATGTTTCAAGATTTGTTTAACATTGAACCTTGTGGTCTATATTCTGACAAAGTAAGAAAGTTAAAAAAAAACTTTTACAGAAGGAGAAAGATAAAACCAAAAGGCATCACTGAACTCCAGAGAACTCATACCTAATGCTTATCAATCCTTATTATAACATTTCAGGTGAAAAGACTTGTATTTTTCATGAATGCAGCTTTTTTTCAGGACTCCATACACAGGGTTTTTTTTCAGGTTAGCAGTCGAAAGTTAATTATTAAAAATGTATTCCAGTTTCCATTATTTGATTTTCACAACTGCAATCAGGTTAGAGCTTTAAAAATTGCACTATTCTATTTAAGTGGCAGAATATTAAATCATTTTCTCCAGGAACCTCAACTTCAAACCCACAGCTTGGAGCCAGAGAACTCTGATTAGTTTAAAGTCTAGCGACTTGCTGCACAGAATTACTTTTAGCTGTGTGAGCTCACTTTTAATAGAATCACAAAGAAGATAATCCATTTCATGGTTTACAAAAAGCTGCTGACGACTGATTTTTCCCCATATGAGAGACCTTGCAGAGCTACCTCCCTATCTCTGTGCAATCAAATCAAGTGCAGAATACACATTCATCGCCAGCACAACATGAAAACACTCATTCCTAGGACAATTTAGCAAATTGGAGTTAAACTGCAGCAATTAAGCAGATTCATTAGCGATACTGAGTATTCAGGAATTATATCAGACAACCACCAATTCAAGGTAATTTCTAAACTCTCTTCCCCCAAAATAAGAATACAATTTTCCAGTATTTTTTTCCTAGTAAAGGTTGTGCAAAGAAAGGGCTGTTTCAGTCAATATCTGCACTTCCTGTTGGTGCCTCTTTTACTTCTCACCTTGGAATGAAGCCAACTGTTTGAACTTTTGCCTTTTGGTGGGTAAGAAGAACAGCACTTCCGCTCCTCCCTGCTGTCCTCCGCAGCTCTGACTCAGATGTGGAGCCTGGGCTGGATTGTGAGATAAAGGAAACAGCAGTAAGAGACCAGGAGGCACTGGAGGAACAGCTCTGAGAAGGGAGGAACTCCCACCTCTGGCAATAACGCACTGTCTGCGATAAAGGGAGACATCACGTTTGGCGTCTCAGGCAATGCCAGGTTTGGCTTTGTGCTTATCTCAGGTGGAACAGGAAGACAAATCTCAAATTCCAATGATCAAAAGAAGATCAAAGAGGTACTTTCGGGCCGGAATTTTGATAGACGTGAATGTGCCTAAACCACGTTAACTTTTGTGACTTTCAAATCTTCCAGCCCCTGTAAGAATTGCAGCCCACAGGGTGCATGTGAGCACACTGAAACCTGACTGCGTTTTCCCTGTGTTTTAGTCAGTGTGAGAGATTTCCTTTGAAGCGGAGAACTTTGGGGCACTCACATATTAGCATAGAATAAATGAGAAAGAATCAAAGCAAAGAGGAGCAAACAGACTAACAGGATGGAAAGAACAGGCAAAGAAACGCAGCTGCTCTGAATAAATGTGAGAAAGCAGAATTTCTATCTTTTATTGGAGATGGAGTTGGTATTTTCTTGCCCAGCCTATGCATGGGGAAAAACATGTAGATAAAAGATAACAAGAGATAAACTCTTACTTCACTGAATTTCTGGAGTACATCAGCTCTCTAAACCAAATCCTACCTTTCTTTTCTGCTTTATGGCATGGTTGTTTTCCTGTTCTAAAAATAATTTCTTAGCCATAAACTGCCTGTTATCTTCAAAACACTACTTGTCTGCTCTCAAATCCCAGTCAAGGAACAAGAAATCAGCTCTGTTTTCCTCATCTGGCTGCCTTCGACTGAGCTGAATTTGAGCTCCAGGGTGCACTGGATGTGGAACTGGCAATTCTGCCTTGGATCTTACTGAGCCATGCCCTCGCTGTGCTTAGCAGCTCTCAGAGGAGCAATTATGGCTCCTGAGTGATGATGGGAGCCAGGGCGTGGAAAAGTGTCAGTGCTGAAGAGCAGAGAGCTCGCGCTTTCTGAAGAGTTTCAGTAAAAATGTTACTGGAGGGCCCAGTGACCTGGAGAAATGGAAAATGTGGCTTTGTGTGTTACAGCAGCCAAGCAGCTACTGCAGGGCTGCTGCACAGGGGAGCCTCGGGGAAGACACCTGCGGGAACCAGATGTGCACTCACACACAGCCCTGTCTCCTGCCTGACTCCATCCTGAGAGGGAAAATAACCCCAGGATCGCTGGAGGTGCTTGTCCAGTTCCTCAGACAGATATGTGAAGTCTGGTTTGATATCATTAATGCTTTAGGCACAAACAAGGTTAAAGGGTGGATGAGGCACTGTATACGTAAGGAATATAAAGAAACCCCAAAACAAACCCACAAAACCCCTATCCTCATGGTACTGAAGTAACAGATTTAACTTCTCTCCAACATTTGCAGTGCTACAAATATTGCCTCAATTTAATTCTCCATTTCTTGCTCCCCGTATATTCTCATAGATTTGCCAATCATGTATGCAATTAAAGCAGCTTTCTCACTAGGCTCACATGAGAACTGAAGTTCACAGCAAAATCTCACACACAGAATTTCAGCATTTCATAATTTAACCATGTTTTGAACTGGCTCCTGACTGCTGGGTACTGCCCCCTCCACGGCTGTCTCTGTTTCTCACAGGTACCACCACAATTGAGAAATACGACCTCAGGACCAACAGCTGGATCCAAATCGGGACCATGAACGGCCGGCGGCTGCAGTTCGGGGTTGCAGTGATTGACAACAAGCTCTACATTGTGGGGGGAAGGGATGGGCTCAAAACCTCCAACATCGTCGAGTGCTTCAACCCCGTCACCAAGGCTTGGACTGTGATGCCCCCGATGTCAACGCACAGGCACGGCCTGGGTAAGAGGGGCTCTGCCTCTGCCAGCGCCTCACAGCACACACTGATGGGTTCTGATTGACACAAACACTGCTGAGAAAACCTTTAACAGCATTTAGTAACACGCAGCAATATCTGTGGAAGACGTATTTCAAAGACAGATTTGCCTATTTCCATAATTTTAGGATTTTATTAGTATTCACCTAAACAGCACTGGTCTTCCAGAGTTAATTTTGCTTGTAGGGAATTTAAAAATATAAGCTATAGTGAAAATAATCAACATATTTTAGTGGTCAAGAGATACATTTACAATAAAATAACAACCTTATTGTAATTTTTAAAAAATAATTTATTAATTAAGCCCAGAGGTATCAGTCACCTCTGTAATTCAGACCCACACTGAAGAAAACAGTTTACAGAAATAAGTACAACCTCACCACTTCTAATGTTGTAATTACAAGAAGTTTTACAGAGCTCTGCCATGGCTTAGCATCTACGGGGTTTTTTCTGCAAAATAATCCTTAATATTATTCACACTGAAGGAATAATATTAATATGAAACCTAGAATTTATTTCTGGAACTATAAAAAATAAGGCTAAGTTTACATTTGAGTAGACTATAACAGAGGGAATATGTTGATTTCTGAACAATTTATGAAAATTGTTTTATGAAAAAGCTGGCTTCTCTCAAGTTACAGAAACAGGTATTGCTTGAAATCATTGGTAAGTTCAAATGACATGGAATATTTTTATTTTTATGGATAATAGAGGAAGATTGATCCAGAATTATCTGGCAAACCGTTGTGGCCTGTGTCCCCTTCTCCACTGCCTGGTGGAGAAAGGGAAGTGCAGGGTTCTTACCAGCTAGGGCACAAAAGTCATGAAACCAAATACTAGTAGGCAGCAAAGGGGAAGAAGACCAAACAGATGAAATAATTTTCATTGAAGTCCTTATAATTCCTGACTGCAGGGGCATAATTCTCCCCAACAAGTAGGTCACAGCCATAAATTTGAGTGCCCAAAGTTTGGCTTCAGTCTGTGCCTGGTTTGCAAAGCTGCCTTACCCTTCCAGCCCCTATTACCTTCAGGGAGATTCTGTGGAGAGTTGGCTCTTTTGAAGAAATCAGGCCATGTATATTTAGGCCTGAAAGACAGATTTAGAAAACTTTTAAGCAGCTGGATTGAAACATTTTGCCTCGCCTAACAAAGGGAGCAAAGAGCAGCAGCAGCTCCCAAAGGGGAGGCACCAAAGCCCTTCTCTGGAGAAGCACAATGGCCCAGGATCTGCCCACCCAGAGCTTTGCAGTGACAGCCAAGCTGGCTCTCCTGTGCTTCAAGGACAGCAGAGAGGAGCCAGCTCTCATCCAAAAGGCATTAAAATGTTGTGGTGCTTCAGCTGGTAAGGACAGCCAGCTACCCACCCACCCAGGCTTTGTGCTGGCAGCACTACAGAGCTTCAGCTGGCTCAGAATTAGGAGAGGTTGTTGGTTTGGGAGTATGTTTCACTGCCTGACTCAAGTTTTGCCTTTTTGTAGGAGAATAGCATCCTTTCCCATTTAGGGGCTCAAATTTGTTTCAGAGCAAGGTCACCAGAAGTGAAAGAGATAAAAGTCCAAGAAGAGAACATCAGAACTAAAGCAGCTTTCCTCTAATCTTTTGGCAAAAGATAATGGTTATTTAGAAGAACACTGTATGTGAAGTGCTTGTTTATCTTTATTTATTCTGCCAAATGAGAAGGCAGCTTTCAGATCGCTTAATACCAGCTGAAATTGCTTATCTGCATACAGGGAATTAACGCACGAAATGAGTGTGCTGCTGGTCACTGAAACCAAGAGATAATTTGTCCCTAATTCCATCTCTCAAGGAGTAGCAATGCTGGAAGGACCAATGTATGCAGTTGGCGGCCACGATGGGTGGAGTTACCTCAACACCGTGGAGCGCTGGGACCCGCAGGCACGGCAGTGGAACTACGTCGCCAGCATGTCCACCCCCCGCAGCACCGTCGGGGTCGCGGCTCTCAACAGCAAGTATGGCAACAGGAAAACCTCTCTTTGGGTTTTCCTTCGCTTCCTTCCTTGGAAATGCAGCTTCTTAAATTTTCTTTTCAGGCTTACGGTAATTAATGACCTCAAGGAAACAAAGAGGAAAGTATAATGCGCAGACACAAGAAAGGAAAGCTTTTCCTCTGCTGTGTGGTAAATTGATTTCAAACTTGCAGTCAGGTTTTAAACACATTTCGGCCATTTTAAGTTATAGCAATGTGAAAATGTTATTACATGCGCATCAGAATTTTACCGAGGATATAAGATACGGGGATATAAAATCAACTACTTAAAAAAATATTCCAAGTTTATGTTTACACTTTAAAATCATTGTGTCTAAATAGACTTAAAAGAACATGTATGAAAACAAAGGCTTTCCTCTATCACACCAATTCACAGCCAATTTTCAAAATGGTGAAGGCGTATGGCGTGTTTGTTGGAAAGAAGTTTGTTAATTAGGTATGGAATAAACAGCCTCCTGTAAGTCTTATCCTTTCCCAATTTGTTCTGACCTCCATCTATTGCTTGAATACACCGAAATCAAGTGTTAATGTATTTAAACATTCTGCTAAGGTGCTAAAGCCACTCAAGCCCTTTTACATGGGAGCAGAAAGCCATGTGGATCTTACAAAAGCCTTGCAAAAGGCCTCAGCTTATAGGAATTACAGCTTGAACCAGCCCCCCGTCTTATTCAAACCTGTGGGAAGCTCTTAGCAGTGCCAGTTTGTCGGGGCTGGGAACACTCAGTGACAGGCAGACAATTGCAGTTACCTGGAACCTTTGCCACTGGCTTCCCTGACCCTGAATCTGTAAATTCCAGAGAAAGGGAAGGATAAGAGAGCAGAAACAAAGATGTCAGCAAAGGGATATTTGTAAGTGCAAGTTGGGGTTTTGCATTCACACAAGGGCAGGATTCAAATCACAGCTCAGAAGGCCAAGAGAGGCACAAGTGCCTCTCTCCAGGTGCCTGCTGTACCTCAGAGGAAATGTTCTCAGCAGAAACTCCACCAGAAACTCCTGTTGGTGCCTTCCACAGCAGCAACATGCAGGAAACCCCTTTGTCAAAGAGGAAATCAGCCTGATCCTGACTCTGTTCTCAGTCATTGCTGATACAAACTGTCTCCAGCAGAGCTTAAATCATGTCTGTTGGTCTGGTGATGTAATTTCTGGCATGCCAGGAGATCAAATGTCCATCACTCAGTGCCACCGCTGTGGTCCAACCAAGCAGAATGCTTCTCCTTTTCCTGTTTCCCTAAATCACACTATATTTTTTCCTGTTCAACCCCACGAGAAAAGACTTTACGTATCTGTGGAGCAACACTTTTGGACCAATAAATGGCCCATTGAAAACATCAGTCAATAATGCTATATTTGGTCTTTTCCTTAGGGAGTGGGAACCACCACCGTGTTTGTAGATATGTTATGGAAAACAAAGGATCCCAACCAATCCCTTTGTGTATACAGAGATTTCCTTTCCCTGTGAAAGCTGGGTAAACAAGCAGTCTGTATCCAATGGCACGATGTGAAAAGAAAATATATCAAAGCCTCAAGTTTTGTGTGGATCAGACAACAAACTGCACAACCAAACTCAATTTTATCGAGAGAACAAACATTAGGGGAGAGAGACCTGGGGATTTTTTATTATTCTAACAGTGGTTAAGAATCTTCCAGTTAAAATACGTATCAGAGCTGTCTGAATGCTTTTTAAGTCACTGGAATAAAACAGACACTTCTAAAGGAAAATTCAGCTGATCTGGTTCAGGTGATTTACTCTGGGCAAGTCCACGTATTCCCTAGGTCTCTAATTAGGTGCACTAAGTAAATTCAATTTCATGGCAGAAAAAAACAACCAGGCTTTGAAAGGGAGTTGAAAAAACAGCACACTCAAGATCTGAAGCCATTTTCTATTACATTCCCTCATAGTCCAGCAGCATCCAAGTTAGCTTGAGGCCAGAAATTCAGGCTTTGTAAAATTCATTGACAAAAAGCCACAACCCGCAAGGTTTTTTAACATGGATTACCACAATTGATTCCCACAAGTTACCCCAATGTTTTTTAACATGGATTACCACAATTTATTCCTACAAGTTGTCCCAACTTCAGCTGTTTAAATCTTTAGTTGTTTGGTAAGAGCCTTTGGGCTGAACAGACAAGGTGACACAAGGTGGTGCCTTCTGTCCGGCAGATTTTCTTAAATACAGGCTTGGAGGAAAACATATTTAATATATGTTTTATATATGTTTTTGATGTCTATTCATGCTATTAGAATCCTTTAACAGCACAGAAAATCTTTTAATGTGATATCAAGTATTCTGTAACCCTGTCCCAGGGAATACTACCATATATTTCAAACATATGCAGCATCTTTCAATTCAATTCTTTCTATTGCTCATATTTAGAGAACCTGACGTGAATTTTTAAGCTTAATTTGCATATGTGGCTGCTTGAACATTTACACTGCAAGTGAAGAATATAACATCATACAACGTGCAAAAGCCTTTGAGCAAAGAAAGTTCCAGAGCGCAGCAAATCATGGGAGTAATGACAATTTTAAAGCGGCCTAAATGAAGTTAGCCAAATAAAATTCTTATTAGTGGGAGAATGAAGACTGAAACTGTTTGCCTGCTTGTGGGTTGTTATCCCAGGCTGTACGCAGTTGGTGGCCGCGACGGGAGCTCCTGCCTGAAATCCATGGAGTGCTTTGATCCGCACACAAACAAGTGGAGTTTATGCGCCTCCATGTCCAAGAGGAGAGGTGGTGTCGGTGTGGCGACCTACAACGGGTTTTTGTACGCTGTGGGCGGCCACGATGCTCCTGCTTCCAACCACTGCTCCCGCCTTTCCGACTGCGTGGAGAGGTGAGGAATTATTTTGCCTTTTTTTATTTTTAATGTTTACGTTCCAGGAAGGGATTACAGAATAAATTCTCTTCACAATTGGAATGTTATGTTTGTAAAACGCGTTCTGCCTTTTTAAAATAATATTTTGAGCGGGAATAACTGATTTCCAATACTTTTGTGATAACAAAAGAATTAAACCCCAGAAGCAAATCCCTCCCTTCTGCCTGAGCCACCCAAGGGCCAGGTAAAAGCAACTGAAGTAGTGAGACAAATTCAGCATGTGACTTTTCTATTTCTTAACTGCCAAAACTCAGGTTTAGGCTGCTTGTGCCATATATTATAGGAATTACATACTTTTCAGTTGTTTGTCCAATAATTTGACTGATAGTGATAAAAGTTGTGAAAATATAAGAAATATCACAAAGTCTTGTCGTTTGGGGACAAGAAAGGAAAACTGAGGGGGTGTTCAACCCCTGCTGTGAACAACAATGGCCAAATTCTGTTCTCAGTTAGATGGGGTAAAGCAGGAACTACCCTGGAATGTATATTGCAACAGATCAGAAGTAAAATCAATATTAATGTAAGATGCTGTTAGGCCTTTCATGAGACAAACTTAGAGCTACTACACAAGGTATTTAACTTCTTTTACAGTGAAATTTTCTGGAAACTTTTGGTCTGACAAGAAAGATAAAACCAAAAGCTTTATGGAGGAAGAAAATAAGAATGTATTGAAATTAGCTTTTCTGAGTCAACTGGTGGCCATGTTATCGTTCCCTCAGGTTCCATTTGTGTTTAAAATGTATTGATGGATTAATGTAATTGAAATGGAGAGAGAGACTGTAATCAAAACGTGAAAACAGGGCCATTTTCCGTGTGCTTGAAGGCCCCTCTAGTGGCTAAATAAAAAACTGAATCACATCACAATTCCGCTCATTCCTGGTGTAAACCGAACAAGCAGCACAGGAGAAAACAAGCGAGCATCAGCAATTTAAATTTGAAACTTGTCTCCACAAGGCGTTTTTCTGAATTTGATCCTCACGCTCCCTAGGTATGACCCCAAAACGGACGCTTGGACAACGGTGGCCCCTCTGAGCGTGCCGCGGGACGCGGTTGGGATCTGTCCCCTGGGGGACAGGCTCTACGCTGTGGGGGGCTACGATGGCCACACCTACCTGGACACCGTGGAGTCCTACGATGCCCAGAACAACGAGTGGACAGAGGTAACGGGAACAGCTGCCTCAGAAATGACAGGGGCTCTTCCTGCAGCTCGGAATAATTCTGTCCCAATAACTGCAAAATTATCGCTGGTTTGGTGAAAAGCGACGCACCAGGATGCAGCAGTACTGTGGGTGGGCTTGAATAAAATATTGGTTGTGTCTCCTGCAAAATAACCACGTAAACCTTCTCAGACTGAGGGGTGGAGGCAATGCATGGGCAAGCAAACCGGGTTGCACAAGGAATTTTGGGCCTTAAGTGTTTAAATTCACCGCTGGTACCTCTGGGAAGTTTGTCAGCAATACCCTCTTCTGGAGGCACCTTCAGACTCTCATATTCATGGCCCTCACCACTAAGACCAAGAGGAAACAACTGGGCTGCCAAAATCCTTTGCAGCCACACCAAAAACAGTCCTTGGTTTTGAGCATTGGATATGAAGGCCTTTAGAATGCGTCAAGGGAACAACCCCAGGCTACTCCCTTGTAACTCAGGGGCTGCTGAATTTTGCCAAAAAGCCCAAACTCTGTTTTCATACCTTAGTTAAACTTAATTTTTTTAGCATTACATCAGTTTGAATAAACAAATTGCTTTCCTATTCATCTGAAAGTAATTTCTTCTAGTCCTGTCACAGCAGGCTACTAAAAATGTTTCCTCCTTGTTCTTTTCCTTTTTTTCTTTTGCTTTCTAGGAAGTTCCTGTCAACATTGGAAGGGCTGGAGCATGTGTTGTTGTTGTGAAGTTGCCCTGAGGACTGTAAATTATCACAAAACTGAACTGAGTGGAGTCTCAGCAGGAGAGAAACATTTCCAGGAGCAGGACAGACTGCACACACCTCAGCAGCCCTCCCTTACAGACAATATTTATCTCTGAGCCCTCCCACTAGTAGAGCACAAAAGTGTCTTCCTGCACCACAAAAATCAGAAAACTTTGCAGAAGAGAATTGCTTTATTATGCCTAACTTGTAAAATCCAGTAAAATGGTTTAAATGTTTGAATGCTTCAGGTTTGTTACAAGAGCGTATCTGTTATTTATAAAATGCAGCAGTGAGAGATGTGTACAAGATTTCAAACCCTTTTTTCTTTTCTATGTTGCCAGGAATGCTAGAGTTTATAACATAAGCTTTTCTATTTTGAGTAAATAAAAATGACTATGAAACACCTCCAGCAGGGAACTGCACAAAGAGAAATATTTGCTCTTAAATATGACTGACAACAGAATATTCTCTTCAGAAGCAACTTAATTTCTATATTCAGAAATTAATCTCCTAAATTAACTTTAAAATCAGCTCAGAGAAGGAGATGATTTGGTTGTTATTTACCATCCAGCACTGCTAGAACTGTGACAGAATATCCATTTTTAGCAGAATATATTGAATTGAATAATGCAAGTTAGGTCATAGTAGGGTTAAGGTACCTTTATGCTACTGTGTGCCAGCAGAAAGAAATCTCTTTTATGAAAACACAATGCAAATATAATTTGCAGTCATTTTCAGTGCATAGATATGTGGTATTTTAATGCTGCTCTGTGTGTCAGGTTATTCATGGATTTCTCTTTGCCCACTAACCATCTGTCAGTACGAGTTAAACTAATCTGACTATTCTTGGGATAATAACCATGCTTTAAATTTTAAAACAATCATATAATCACATTCCTTGAATACAACTTACAAAATGAAATTTTTATATCATATTGATATGACAATCTTTGACCTCAGCTGAAGATTACCAGCTTTCTCTCATGTGCAGTAGAAATATGGTAAGGAATGAACCACATCCACTGTGTAACATTAGATACCATTTATGTAAACATGTTTATGTTCTCTCTGGAAATAGGGGAATGCTAAGAATCAAGAGCAAACAGGAAAAGAATCACCTGAAAACAGCACATAGTATTCCACATGCATGATATTTTCTTTTTTGTGTGCCAATTTCTACTGTTCTGCTTTAATTTCGTTTTTTTATAATTTCAAATGCTGAAAGCGTATTCTAGAAAAAAGAATGTATGTAAGATATTCTATGCTGTAAAGCACAATATTTGGTCAGTATCCACCTCAGTGTTTGTTATATTGTTGTTTTGTCAGTATCAGAAAATTCAGGACAGAGACGAAAATCTCTGAATGTGTAGGCCAACTTTCCTGATACAATACTGTGGTTTCAGATTTTAGCAATATGCTATTTTAAAAAAAAATATAGTATTAAGCCTATTGAATGCCTCTAAAGAAAAAAAAATCACATAAGCATATTTATAAAAAGAAGAAGATTTTTAAATTTAAAAATCAATTATGTTTATATATAGCATGCTACACTCCAATAAACTTTACTTTCTCTGCTAAGAAAATTTAGACTATATTTTAACAACTTTGTGGTTTTTATTTTGCATCCTTTCAAAACTAGAAGACACCGAAACATCAATCTCATTTTTGTACTCCAAAAGAACAAAAGATGCACAAAAACCCCCTAAAATCTGAGCCAACATGAAGAGCCAAGCAAATGGGGAATGAACCCTAAACCAGCTCATGGGTTCCAGAATTCACATCAGAAGAAGGAAATATTTTAATTTCCCAGCAGATCAAGCATCTGAAGCAAACACAGGGGGCCAACCACGGAGGAGCTGCCCAGTGACACACTGGTGGAGGCTGTTTCTGACCACCTACCCAGAACACCTTTTGCAGCAAACACCAACTTTTGAATATTAATCATAGAAAAATTCTAACATTTCCCCTCTATTCTTTGCCATCCTGCTTTGGTCCTGCAACAGCCAAGTGCACTCTTATACTGACGCCTTTTCTTGGTCTTAAGAGAGCTGAACACAGTTAAGAGGGAAAAAGGGTTTTACCTCGGTGTTTATTGAAGGATCCTCAGGGGCGCCGAAATGCACATCGAAATGCACCCCGAAATGCCCCCCGAAGGAATGGCCCCCCACGATGTGATGTGTGTGCAATTACAGGCCTTGCTAATTAGCACATCTATCAAAGATTGCCCAGGGAGGGGCTCCAGCGAGACCCCTCAGCGAGGAACCTTCCCCTGGCTGGGCCTGGCTTTGTTTACAGAATGTGTTCTGGAGAGGCCCTCGGGGTCTGGGGTTTCCAGGGTGTTTGGGCTCTTGGCTTAGAGGGATATTGGGTCTGAGGGACGTTATCAAACTTAAAGAGTTATAACTGTGTGGGCTGAAAGCACTAAGGATACATAAAAGCTACATAAAAGGGTGTATAAAAGGGATATAAAAGGAAAAGCAAAAAAATCATCATTGCATCAATGCAAACAGGGATTAGTGTGGATGCAGGGAGAGAGTCGCTGCTGCTTTTCACTCAGGCTCTACATCATGCTTTTCTCCTGAAACAGCACACTGCTGCTTCCAGAAACCAGCACAGCCTCTCATGTTTTACTCCTGTTTGGGAAGCACTGATATTGAATGCCCATTTTTAAAATTCCAAAATAAAAATGATACAAACAATGTGCAACTGATGCTATAGTGTACAAGAGGCACACCAGGACAGACTGGCAGTGCCAATGGGCCTGACCCACTGAGGCTTGGCAGGGAATTTGAAGTTTTCTCGGGAAAAGAAGGCAGACAGCCTCAAGTGAAAGCAGCCATGGCTCCTGAGCCAACAGAACGGTTTATAAATATAAACCCATCTCTAAAAAGCTATTCTATAGTGCCTTAATCCAAACACACTGGACCTTTTAGAGCCACGTGGCTTCCAAATCTTCTCACTGCAGAGATGACACAGAATTCCCCTGCCTTTGTCCCCTCCTCAGCTTGCAAATTTTATTAAATGCTCTATCGGTAAGCAAGACATGAAACACTTAGGGAAAACACTCAGATATAAACAATCCCCTTAAATATCTCTCGAAATACACACTGCCATTTCTGTAATTTAATAAAGGCTCAGAAGGAGTATTAAAAGGCTTCCTGTATTTCTTTACTGCTGTCTAAAGAAATCGTGTCATGAGCTTTGCTCATGTAAAAAGTAACATAAGGCAGAAAAAAATATATCATGCTTTTAGCTTGCGGAAAGCAGCTCCATGCAGCAGTTTAATAAATTCAGCAGCTCTTCCTACCCTGAACCACAACCTCGGAGGCAGAGTATGTGAGAGGAGATGGGCTAATTTCTGTGGCAAGGCTGCAGTAACAAGCGCACTTTTTAAATTTTAAGGCTGCATCTTATAGAAACAACACCAAGATAAATACAGGTTTGGGGAAAAGGGATAGGATGGGAAGGGTGTGGTGGTTTTAGTACTGAACTTTAAGGGTTTTGTTTTGTTTTCTCCATATTATTTGTACAGCAGGGAAAAACCACGTGAAAGGAAACCAGCACTCCACAAAAGGAAACTGGGCTCTTAACAGGAAGATGGAAGGAAGTAAAACTGAGGAGAACTTGAAGATTTGGGTGATAATCTCTCCATGAACTGCATCAGCAATGATAAGTTATGTAAATATAATGTATGGGGAGCAGGGACACCACTTACCCATGACATCAGTTCTGGGAAAGGCTGAAGATGCAGCTTAACACTATCATGTCTCTGTCTTGGAGGAGATATTTAGGCCATGAGCACCAGCCCAGAAAAGTCCCTCCCACACCTTTAGCAGTGACACTTGTAGGAAAGCAGTACTAGAGCTATTTACAGTTGTCACAATAAAAATAAATTATTTTCCTGATAGAGTATAACTTTTAATTTCTCACATAACACAGCTAAACACTAAACCCCAATCTCAGCTGATCAGTGCTGGGTGTCTTCATATTGTACAAACCAAGAAGTGAACAGCCTAAATCCAAAACTTATAGGAACTTGGTAAAGATTTATTCAATCCGGGCAGCAACACCAGACTTTCTCCCTGACAGGGTCATACATCCTACATTTTCCACATAGGATATCTCAGTGTGAATTTCTTTAGAGTCGCTTGATGTTTGCCCATGAATTTTTCACTCAGGGCTGACATGAGACTCTTAAACACAGACCCATTTCTTAATAATGAGTCCTCTTCCTCAGCAAACTGGATAAAAGCTTTCTCACCCCCCAGTCCTGGCAAAGTCAGGGATTGAGCACTGGGGGTTTGAGCGAGACCCGAGCTCGGCTCAGGCTCGGTTTGCCATTCAGGCTCTGCTCAGAAGATGGTGCTATGTGACAACTTTTGGAGAATCCTGGCTCTAAGAGAACACGAGGCTACCTTGCAGTAATATTTATGCTTGAAAAACAAATCCACTCTTTAACACTCTCAAGAGCCTCCTCCATTTGTTAGTGGAACTGCCTTAGGGACACTCTCCCCACACACACAAACACTGCTGAGCTCCTAAAGCAATTCTGGAATCAAAGTTACTGAGTTACAGCAAAGCCCCTTTTGTAAATATCCCAAAGCAACAGCTGCTATCGCTGCCTCTGTGGCTGCCCTGGGTTTTGGCACATGGAAATCAAAAGCTGGTCGTGTGTGATTTCTCGGAGCACAACTCATGGGACCCATTTTCTGGCTGCAAAGGCTCGTGGTGAAAAGCCAGTGGTGTGGGCAGATGGATGAAGAGAAGCCCGTGCCCCTCCAGCAGCCAGGCAGCCCACAGCACCCTCCCCTGGCTTCGCCCAGACAGATTTCAGCTGCAGTTCCTGAGGTGGGGTAAAACTGCACAGCTCTGCCTTTCAGGAAATGTACACGACGCGTCCATAAGTGTTAAAACCATAAATAAAATATAAAATGGCTTTTGCTCTGTTTCCCCATTTTCCATACTGGGATAGTCATGAAACAGAGCCAGAGGTGAACACAATGTGCTCTATATGAAAGGTAAGGACACTTCTTTCCTGCTAAGCAGTCCTAACATTTCTCTCTGTAGGGGATAATCATCCTTCTCTGCAGCAGTGAACAGGGACTGCTCCTGGATACTGGATACAACTTTTCCAGGATTCTGCAGTCTCACCTCTCTGTAAACACTGAGCTGCAACTTGCTTTTACATGTATTCCTCCCTGTCACCTCAAATTAATAAACAATTCAATGACACGACTTTCATAATTCAGAAAGAGGTTCTTAAGCACAACATTAAAAAAAATACAGCTTGTGAATTATTTGTTACAGAAAATAGAGACCGATTTACAATCAGCTTTATACCATTTATAGGACAGCTCTAAATAAAAACAACAATTTAAAAAAATGTTGGGGACAATGAAGTGTTAGAACACTTGAAACAGACCCTTTCCTCTGCTATACTTTAATCAAAGGGGTTTTCCCTCACCGACTTCCGTCAGCTCAAGGTAAGTCTGAGCTCAGAGACTTTTCCCTATGCTCTGTAGAGAAGTTAACACACCACAAATATATTAATAATCTGTTATGAGCCACCACTATTACATGGCAAAGTTTGCTTTTGTTTTTTCAGGACACCTACCCCCTACCAAAATTATTTCCTTAATAATTACAACCATGGGGCAAAAGAAAACCTCTCTATTTCTGTGACACAAGCAGCAGAGATGGAAAGAGAGACAAAACCCCAAATGGATTCACTGCCTCAGCTTCCCAAACTCCTCAGTGTCCAACTGGCCCCTTTTAAAAGCCAGAGCTAATATTTGGATGCAACTGTTTACATGACAAGCCTCAGTGGCTCTTTCCCTGCCTCCCTCTCCTCACTAAACAGGAGTTCTCTTCCAAAAAGCCTGGAGACATCATTTCTTGGAGGCTTTTCTATGCATTACCTACCTTCTAGTCCCACAGCCTCCTTAAAAACAAACATCCTGCCCCCAAATCCTCCAAACTTCTGCATGCCAAAGGCTTTCCTGCCTTTGAGATTCTCCTCCTGAAGCTCGGTGTTTGTATGACAGGGCTCACACGTGGGATCCTGCACGAGGAAATAATGCCAATTGTCAAGAATCCAGTCCGAGTGGGAACAGTTTTAATTTCAAGCATTCAAATCTAAGCTAATCTTTCTTAAAACAAAGATAAAATCAGCACTTCTAGATGAAACAAAAAAAGCCCATGTACAGCTACTGAACAACTGGTGATAATTGAAAAACCCCATTCTGCCCAAGGCATCGCTGATAAGAATTGATTATTAAAGACCTCATTAGTTTCTTTCACTTTACTCTGTTTGTGCTGAACAATAGTAAATAAAAAGTCTCGTGATGATTGTGTCTTTACAACCTTAAGTATTGCACGATGCTCAGAAAAACATGTGCTTGTCTGATTCAGTTGGGAAAAACAGTGTGCCATATAAAGAAAAATTCATTTTAATCACACTCAGTAATCAGATCCTTTTGTGGGAAAAGGGGCCTGCAGCTGCTAGATGGAATCAAACACGCTGCAAGAATAAAGAAAAATCGCTATGGCATCTTCTTCCCAAGCAGCATTGTACACATTTCATTAACAATATCCTGTAAAACTGACAAAGATTGGAGAGAAGAGGTCAGGAGCTAAAAGAGACACTACAGAGTAGGGAAAAAAAGCCCAGCCAGAAAGTAATTCCTCTGAGGAACCTGCCAGACTTAAATTGATCCTTAAAATACAATAAAATACAATATAAAAATCTCATTTGATACTTTGCTACAAGATGTAAAAAAGACCGTGAAGAAAAGCAGGAGCAATGAAGCTCTAAGTGTACACAAGAGCATTTATTACAGACTTCTTTCCTGTTTTCTTCCTTCCAACTGAATAATTTTCTCAGATCAGAAATCACCATTATATTTGGAATCTGTGTCACTCCATACTTAGTAACTTAGAGATGAAAATTGCACATATATTCACATTTCAATTATCTAGCATGTAGAATAGCAATGGAGTTAAAATTCACGGTGATTAAATGCCAAGAGGTTTTTTGTCATTTAGCAATAGAGAATTGAAGGGCCTTAAAAAAAGCTTAAAAGCCAACAAAATCCAAAATGTGATGTAATATTCTCAAATTTTAAACATCAGCCTCTGAACTTCACTTTACATATATTTTATTTGTTTGGTATCTCCTTGTATTTATTTATTTTTTTTTCAGAGTCAAGCCCTTTTGTTTAATTTTATTTTTTTATTTTCTCCACTAGGTTGTCATCATAAAACCCTTATAATTCTCTTATGACTGTTTGAGTCTTTTCAGCCCTCCAGAGACAGATATAATGCAAGGTCCCCTACAATGTTGGCATCTTGTCATAAAATACTGTAGCTACAGATGAAGGTAAACTTTTGCTACAGTTATTTCAGGAATATTGTTTGGAAACTGATTTGGTAATTCTCATTACCTTGAAAGGTTTATAGTCCCCTAATTTATTTACACAGCTCGTTTTTGTTATTATTTAAAATGAAACCTTTGCAGGGAAACAACCATGAAATATCTTTTTATAGTCTGATCATTTGTTTTCCCTCATGGTAACTACTGAGGCAACCCATCTTTTTTACACATAGCACACGTTCATATCCTCTCAAAATGGTTGGCAAAATGTCATTAAAAGGAACAGGCACAGAAGAGAAGAATCTATTATGACCCCTGCAATGTCTCACATCCAGCCTTGGCCAACGGAGCAAGTTTTAAAGAATGATTAACTAATTTAACCAGGCATCAAATTGTTGTCAGTGCTTTTCTAAAAGTACTGCAGAATTACATATTATATTCTCAAATTCTCATTTGAGAACAGATATTTGCAAGAGTTTAAACACAGAATTTTGTAGAATTGTGCTTGGATATTGTTTGATAATTGCAAGCAACAAGCTCTTGATTTGAGCATGCAAATAACTTCTTTTTCAGCTAAAAGCACTTTTTTATACATTTGTATTGATAGAGTCAGGACTTAAAGGGTCACTGCAAGAACCGATAAGTGATCTGCAAATTAAAATATAATTCTGTGCAGTGAATTAAAAGTTTCTTTTCTCCACTGTTAAAAGCTCATTGGCCCTTTCTGTTATGAACTGTTAAATAAACTGAGTTGTAGCTGTACAACTCATGGAGGAATAAATCTCTATAAAATACATCAGGCCACGCCTTATCCTTATGATAAACAGATTTTATGTTTTATGTTTCATGACCTATGAGAAGTCCAGATGCACTTCATAAAACATAACTTCATTTTAAAATGAAGCAGGCACATATTCTAATGTGGTCACGATGCTGCAGTGTAAAATATGGAATATTGAGATAATTTATTTCTCAGTTTTTCAGAACACAACCCACTAAGGAGAGAGAGCTCAAGGAGCTTTGTGGGCAGGTGGGGATCAATCTCTTCCCCCAAGTAACAAGTGAGAGGATAAGAGGAACAGAAAAGCGAAACTCAGTCTCCCACTGGGAAGAACCAAGCGGGATCAAACAAGAACAAACAAGCAAACAAATTATTCGAGAAGGATCAAAGACCAAAGGATGAAATTCCACATTACATCTATAAAAATCCCTACACCCTGAGCCTCCTGCGTGTCCTCCCTGCCCAGTGGCAGGCACTGCACTCAAGTTTCAGTACAGACATATTTTATTTTTAGTCTGCCACAGGTGATAGCTCAGAAAGTCACCCAGTCTAGCCAGTGTATCTGCAATGGCACTCCAAGCTCTTTTTTACAAAGCAAATCAATTTTTATATATGGTATTGAGTTACAATATCACTGATTTAATTGTGACTTGGATAAAACGCCAAAAACAGCAGACTGTTTGGCTGATAGCTCAAAGGAAGAGAGAGGAAAAACTGCATTTCGACACCAGAGAAACCAATGTTATTGGTTTGGATTGGATAGAAAATTCAAAATAGGGCTGAAGCAGCATTTTAAACCAAAGATATGGTGTATCTCTGCTACATATCCATTACTTTTATGGCATTTTTAAAGTTTAAAAGCTTGTTATGTGTCTCAATAGTAACAGATTAAACAGAAAATTACATTACTGGAAAAAAAATAGATGCATACAGCTCTTAGAAAAGGGAAGTGCTGTCTGTGTGTGGTAATTTTGCAGGGGAATCCTGTTTCTTTGGGGGGGTGGAAGATGTGACCATTTATTCCAAAAGATAACGCTAACAATAAAACTCAATATGCTAATTAGCACACTAAAATGCATAACATTTTAAAGAAAAAGTGATTGTTTCTACTACATATTAATTTATTTGGACTGACAGTAACTTGGTAATGATGATATAACTGATTCAATTCAAACTATCATCAGCTCTGTCAGGTTTACTAAATGAAATTAACTTTTGGTTGCCTGCTAATAGGAAAAGTGTTGCTATGTTATAAACATGGTATTTTTTTATTTTTATACATGTTCAGGGCTGGAATGGCCACTGGACTTCAGGGGCCTTTCATTTTGGAAAGGGAAAAGAATAAATATCGGTGCCTCAAGACTGCAGGAAGTGCAGGGCTTCTAAACCCTCAAATTTTAGGGAAATTCTTTAGTTGATTGCATCACCACCACGCTCCTGCATTGTGTAGTGGAGGCAAACACTTTTTTGTGGTCTTAAAGAAAAAAGAAGGGACAAAAGGAGATGTTTTCATGACTTCTAAATAAGGAGGGGAAACAACACAATGAATCAAATGGGGAATGAGCCATGCTGGTGTTCTGCACTATTTACCAACAATCGAGGTGAAGGCTTTGCACCATTTAATAAACGTGCAATTTTCAAAACTCAGACCAATAAATTGTTTCCAGCACGACCCTGAGCTTTAGACATCCTTAGAAGAAATTCTTCCACCAAATGACTTTATCAATCAACAGACCAGTCATCTGGGGAAAGCAGATAAATCAACGGTCTTGTTCTAAAACTCTTTTGCAAGGTAAAATCTGGAAAGGTCAGAAACTGCTGGAGATTGTCTTTACAGCCACCAGTGGGGATTTGCTCGGCGCTGTTGGTTATTCAGGCTGAGTGTGGCTCTCCCAGCAGCTGCAGACCTGGTGCCATGAGCTCTTAGCAACTGTGAGCCCAGCAAAGCACTGCTCTCTCACCCTTTATTTCAGAGAGGCAGCAGAGGATTTAAATTTCAGGAGCTATACCAAAAAATTTTAAAAACTAAAATAAAATTCTCTTTTAAAGAATTTTCACACTCCACTGAATGTTACTTTGGGCTTGGTCAGCACTAAAAATGTTACAGCCTGCAAGGAAAGGAAACCTCACAGTTCGGTGATGTCATATCCTGATGTCATCTGTGATGTTTTAACACAAGCACCAGAAAGTGCCAATAAGCTGCAATGTTATTTACAGTAAAATCAGTAGGATCTGAGCCTGTAAGTGGCCACACATAACTGGACATAAAGGTTGGAGCAAATCCAGTAACTCTTAGTTATCATCTGCCCATCCTCCGTGCTAGGATTACGATTTGTACACAATAATAACAACAAAACACCTTTATTAAACCTATAACTTGCTCTTTAGCACACTAAATTCTCTTAGATTTTCAAGTTTGTCCTCATAAGGAAGGAAAAACATTTTTCTGCAATCCCATAAAGGTTTTAGCGTGTGTAGCCTTGAAGGGAGGTTGCTGAAGCATTACACATGTGATTTGTATCAGTTCTTTCTCTCTATGCCTATTGCTCAGAAAAATAATTGCAGCTTAATAGACTTCTTATGAATAGTATAATTTATATAGAGTATAACTTTTAATGTAGACCGAGGTTACTTTAAAAGGAAAGGTAAATTAAACATTTTAAAGAGTAAAGATTGTAAGCAAATGGAAACATAATTCAAAGCTGGAGAAGAATTATGCTACTTGTTGGAAACTGAAAAGTACTAATTTGCATTTCTGTAATCATTAATAGGGGTTATGAGGTGTCAATTATGTTCCACGTGTGACCTTTTTAGTTTCTAGATAATGCACCTCAATTAATTGTCTGTGGCATCATAAAGCACCTTTTTCACTGCACCATGACTGTGAAAAGCAATAAAATTCTGCCTCTGCAGCTGAAGTATGAAATGCACAACTGACCTTAGCACTCAGCAGTAGCTCACTGATGCTAATGCAGACCTTCCACTGGCATAAATTACAATGCAGCCCCAATCTCAGAGCTCAGCTAATGCTTTCCCAGCTCAGGATTCTTGTAAAGTCACAGGAATGGCCACGCTTTGAAATTCCAGTTTGAGTTCTCAGCTGAGCTGCACACTGAGAATTCTGCTTGAATCAGAAACTCGATCAACTGCTTTAAATTTCAGTGTAGAAATTGCTATGAAAGACAAAACCATGATCCAGTTACACCGTTCCTCTCTGGAATATAAATGAACCAAAACTCTTGATATTGACAAGATATTCTTGAACAACATTGATGAACAAAATCAGAAGAACATCATGCAATATTTTCTGCCCAAGAGCCTTGCACTGTAAATACAATGTGCACATGTAATCTGTGAATTAAAATTTGTCATTAACTCATTAAGTACTTTGGAAATATTCAGATGAGCAAATAGTCATATGATTATTCATTTTTTTTTAAAAACCCCAATGACCATAAATTAAGCTTCTTGAAGCAAGAAAACGAATATGATTTTCAGCTTTCAAAGTAATTCACTTGCAAAATCATACAGGAGGAGGAAGAGAAAAAAAGCCAGCTCAGGTCATTAAAGAGTAATGTAATTCAATTGAAAAATAGAACCCTAAATGGCACTTGCACCATCATTTTAAGAAGGAGAACATGGTGAAAAAATTAATGTAAAAACTCCTTTAACCTTCCTCCCTCTGCTCCCCAGCAATGTACTACAGACCTGAAAATCTAATCAACAAACGGAAAGCAAACTAAATCCAACAGAATATTTCATCTTTCTCAGCTTTCAAATAAATGTCATATGTAAATATATTTTCCAACCTGGCAATGCCAAGGTATAAAAATCCTCTTGGGCTCATGCAAATGTTTTTTGCTGCTCACAAAGACTTTATGCATCAATAGTGAGATATCTACTGAAGTTTATATTTATTGCCGAGATTGCTTTTCAAAGCCCACCTGTCAGTAGCAGTTTTGTTTTCATTAATTATTGACCCCCATGTCCCTACAGAGACAGACACAGCAGAGGATTAATCTCAACTTCACAATAACAAGACTGCTCAGTAATTTCATGAGGTATGTACTGATACAGATATAAAGTTGGCATTACTGGAACTTTTAACAGAATAAAAATATGCTGGATTGAAATACAAACATAATTTAAGAAAAGCTTCAAGCACTTCTATGAAAAGTAGCACATAATAAATGGGATCAGCATGCACCCAGATCAAAGCTGAACTTCCTCAACACACCTTCCTTTTATTTGGTCCTGACATTTTGACATTAAGAAATTGAACAGTTAAAAATGGAGATGATTTTGGTATTAAAATACTCCGAATGTCTGCAGTTAGAAGCAAGGAAATGAATTTAGGTGCTTTGTCAAATGCTGCCTTTGAATCCTCAGCCAGTGCAGTCTGTGTGAAAGCAGAGTATGCTCATTAGATGTGAGTGTATTCTCATCTGCACTCCGTTTCATGGCTCTGAGGAAATGCATATGAAAGTCAGAATTTTGGCTTTCCTTCCCACATAATGGTATTCTATCAGCTCTGCTATAAATAGGGAATTCTATTTAGGAATACACCTGCAGCACACTCAGAACTGGTAGGGGGCTACCACACTATAGCTGTAACAGGAGTGAAAGTACCTTAAGATTATTCCTATTAAAACAAGATTTAACAGACACAAAAGTCTACTTCATGTACTCAAAAACTACCTGGCAGTTCCATGAACTCATTTTGCCTTTCTGGTTCTCTATTACAGCACAAGCTCGCTCTCACTGGTAAATTTTTCTCTATGTAACAGATAAAATTAAGTTCTTTTATTTGGTTGCTTTATGACACAGAAAGTTTCCACGTGCATCATGTAATAAATAATATGGGTGAAACTAAATTATATCAGTTCTCATGAAGAAAAGTGTGCAGCTGTTTTTGAGAAGGGAGCTTGGGGATTTAGTGGGCCTCGTATTGCCCAAGCTGCTCACTTTGAACAGCCCCAGCAACTCACAAACTTTTCCTCCAAACCGCTGTGTGTGACATTGGAAAATGTCCACTTTTAAAAGGAAGCCAGTACAGGAGCAGTAAATGATGTGTAAAATTGAGTAAAAGATCTTCACTTTTTCTCCATATTTATTGTTGCCAACTATTCTCAGAACTGCATGGGGCCGACAGAGGATTCAGGAGAAGTTTCCATCCATCTGTAGCTTATTTTCATTAAACACTGTAATTTTATGTCAGGGGAATTTATGTTCTGTTCTGACAGGCATTATACTATATGTCTTCGATATCATAAAGAAGTTTCTGATCACCAGAGTTTGAGAGAGATTAATTCATTCCACTTACTTTATCCAGAATATGCTCTGTGATTCCTCCATAAAAATTTCTGAAGCTTTTCTTTTGGGGAATGGTGATTCTGTTTGTAGGATAACTACAAATCCTGGACTCCTGGTAATTAAACAGAAAAGTTGACATTAATATTGAAAATTAAACCTTTGATTGCTTCTAATTCCAACAGTTCTGAAAGATTTATTAAATTATAATATCTCAAGTGAAAACACATAAAAATAATATGGTTTGGTGAACTGACACTTTGTAGAAACATATAAAGACATATGCATGCATAAATGTACCTAGAAGACAATTGAAAAAGCACAGTGTAACACAGTTTGCCTTGTTAACTTTCTATGAGTTATTCTAAACCTATAAAAACTTTTAATTTCTACTAAAATATCACATGAAGAAGATGTAACAATAATTCGGGATATCTATTTGTTTCTGGGAATCCCTAGATCATTTCCTGGGGAGAGGGACAATATTATTTGGCCAATCACTCCCCAGCTGTTTCTCTGATTCCTCCTGCTGGAGCAGTTTTGCAGATTTAACATGTGGTTTTATTCCATTGTGCACATTGGTAATGCGAAATAACGAACAGAGGAGGACTCAAGCTACACGTTATTAGTGCTTCTCCTTCTGACAACGAGCTGCAGACTCGCAAACACTGGCAATCAATTTGGCATCTGCTCTGAATCATCTTCTGCTGGATCATACTGCTTTTATAAAGTTTTATTTAACAACCTATTTATTGATGCAGTTCATATGCCAAAGCGTGAAACACATTGAAGGTCAGCCAACCAGAAGAAGGCTGCAAATTTAAACATGCTGAATATCAGAGTATGTTTTTATTCCAATTCTAATGTAATGTTTTAAAAGTAATAAAATTAGCTAGTTTGATAACCCACTTCGTCCCACAGGGGAATTCTTTTGATAGCAAAATGTATGGCTTTATGATGACACGAAGCTTCTTGCCTACATTTTGCTGTCAGAGCAAGAACTGGAAATTAATAATTATTAAAGTAGCACATTACCTATACACAAGAACTATTTTGTGTTATCTTTTCAAGACAGATGAGTTTATAACTTGTGCTCAGCACTTCCAAGTCATTTACATGCGTTTAATACTTCCTATACTTTCAGACACGACAAAATCAAGGTTTTACCAGGTGAAATATACTGAGTAATCTTTTTTGGTTTTCCTTTACACCTAAAATGATATGACAGCTTACTACAGTACTTTTTTATTTTTATTAAAAGTTTAATTCTGAATCTTTAAGCCATCTAAATTGGAACATGGGGATCTTCTCAGCATTTAGAAGTTTTCTATTCATTTGTCATAAAAATGTTTAAGACTTCACTAAGCAAATACAAAAAAAAAAAACCCTTATGAAAACTAGAAATCTGAGAGATTTAAGTTTGACCTGCAGTAAGGTGAGTGCAAATAAACAGAGATGTGAAAGCAGCCCCAGAGAGCTTTAAAGCCCAGTCTGTTAAAGCATTTTATCTGCTCTCATGTTGCTTCATTAGTGTAAGCCCCCATTTTAAATAAATCCATACCTTAAAGCTTGCCAGGTGATAGAGACAAGAGTGAATTATTCCAGCACTCAGTTCTTTCAGAGGGGGCACCCTTAAAGCCTCTAGGATTGCCTAACAACTTCCCGGTGCTTCTTACGTACTTAAAACCCACGCCCAGGGTTAACCAAGGCCTCCCTGCAGAAGATTTGCAAAGACAAAGGCGAACCGAAGGGCTCTGAAGAGGGATAGAACACCTCCATCGATGCCCTGCCGCTCCTGGCACACGGCAGCGGAGCCGGAGCATGCCTGGGCTCCGAGGCTGCCAGCGGAGAGGTGACACACGACAGCAACCCAGCAAATCCCGGCTCTGCTCCGCTGGGCAATCGCTTCCCACGTGCTGGGAGCCTCTCTGAGGGTTTTGTGCTTTTCTTCTGTCTAGACTTTCCCCAGGAGCCCAAATGCTGTTTTGAAAGAAAACCCAAAATCTTCATGGAATGTTTCTTTATATTTATAGCACACTTTTGATCGCGCTGCTCATGTATTTAGAAATTCATTAGCAGCATTTCAAGGTTGTTTGCCTAACTTGGTTAATCACTTCATGTCAGTGGCAGCCAGTGAATGAAAACAAAAGAAGAAAAAAACCAGCTGTAGAAAAAACCCCAGAAAGTATTTGCTACTTGTATCTTCAAGAACAATTCTGAATTTTAATCACTCTCAGTAGAAGACATTGGTGCGCATGTAAGACCATCTCCTGACCTGTAACATTTTTAATTCACAGCCTATACTGGGACCTGAGAAGGGAAAAGGAAATGGAAACGGAAAGAGTTTTGTGTGAGCAGTCAAACCCTGCCCATGCTGATGCCCAGCCCCTGAGACGTGACAGGCCAGTGAATTTCTGCTCCGCTGGATGTGCCAGGAATAAGCAGGATCAGCCGATGCTCCTTCGCAGGATGCGAATGATGGCTCCTTGTAGGCCCATATTTAACTGCAGGGTGCCCTGACTGTCTTCCCTGAAGGCTGAAGATCAGTTACTGAAGCTTTAGGAGAGCCAGGTGTATTTACCCAAGGCCTGCTTGGGCTGGGGCCAAGGTGACACAAAGGGAGGTGTTATGGAAGCACAGCCAGCACGGCTGGGCACTGGGCAGCCCTGCAGGGAAGGCAAGGCTTGAGAGTATCCATCAGCTTTTAAACCTCTCACGCATTTCAGTGCTTCCAACTGCAAATTCCAGTCACCTCTGCTGCCATTCCAAATGATCCCACTAATCATTTGATGAAAGACTTTGTTCTTCAAATCTGATTGCTTTAAACAGGAGGGCTTTGCAAACTGATCCTCCTTAATCAACTGCATACTTAAAGCTTTAATTGTGTGAATACTACTAATTCCATTCCAAAATTACTAGTGAACAATTATTATCTTATTGACTGTCACTTATATGCAAATCACTCACAGATCCTGATCAACTTTACAGCACAGTTTCCTGCTAAGGGTCATTAATGCCATTTCTATGTACTCTGTGATTTCTCTGCTATTACTGTAGCTGTAATGAATGCTTAAATTCATAGTAATGAAGCAAAATTCTTTTTTTTTTTCAATATATCCTGATGAGTTTTTCAGAAAAAAAATCCTTGGACTTAGCCTAGTGATTCAAAAAACTCCACAGCCTTCTATAATCAGTATTGAATTTTCTTAGAAAGGAAGCTTAAAAAACAGGATATTATTTTCAAGTCATGAATCGAGGGTTGTTTGTTTTTGTTTTTTTTTTTCACAAAACCCACTGTAAGTGGGGCTGGCAGCTCTGTGCCTGTGAAAATGTGGCATCACAATCCGCGCCAGTAGATCAATGAGCTGTTGGACAGAACCACTCAAAACACCTCCCTTGCCATTATCCTGCTTTCTGGCCTTCCAAGCACAAATTACCCCCCAACCTCCCCGACCCAGTTCCAGGGACGCTGCCGTACAGAGCCCCTGTCAGAGTGATGCATGCCCCAGCCCAGCGCGGTGACAAATCGCAGGCAATAGCACTTATCACAAGAAATAACAATTTAGCCACAAATCTGGCTCGGCACCGGACTGGCTCGATTTCCCGCTGCAGAATCTCAGAGCTGCTGCTGGACAGGACATTATCGTGCCAAATCTTCGTGATTCACCACAGGACAAATTGCCAGCGAGGTGTGTGACTGCAGGGATGTCCTCCAGCTTTTTAACCACCTGACACCAGATTATTTTCTCCCTCAGGTAAAGCCTGGAAAAGGCAGGAGGAAACATGGCCCCCTCTCTTATCAGATGAACTTTTAGAGTCGAATTTGCAGCCTGACAACCCTAAGGGTGCTCACCACTGCAGTCCTGAGTATTTTCTCTCTGTAAAAAAATAGAGCTTAATTAAAAGCATATATGCTTCCAAATTGCAATTAGTCGTATGTGAAATCTCCAGAGACGCAGTGTTTGGCTTAGATTTTATCCTTATCTACTGTTCCTAAGCTAGAGGGACAAAACAGATTTTCCGACTTGACATTTAGTTCTGGCATTAGTAAAGCTAAGCGAGGAAAAAAGGATAGACAGGAAGTTAATTGGCTGTGTCCATTACCGTGAAGGCCCGAAGTTATCACTATAGAAACTGTGATGGGGAGGGTGCCATGGTGGGAGCAGGCTCGTGCGCTGCTGTCACCTCAGAAATTGCCAGGGCACAGGCCAGGGGACAGGACGTGGATGAGCCACTCAGGCATAGTCGGGGATGGACTCTCACACTCATTTGTGGTTATAGCTGCATGGAAATTAAAGTCTGTAATAAAGGCTTCCATTTCCATTAATGAATTACTGACTTAAGTTCACAGGGGTCTCCTGCAGTGACAGTGGTTCTGTCTGTGGTGGTGATTTAACCCACTCTTGAACTTGGTGAGTGCTGTGAAGTGTTTCACATCCTCCCAGGTGAAAGGAACTCAAACTCAAGCCCAGTGCTCAGACTCGGGGCCTTCAGGACAAATGTCCCAGGCTGTGCACAGAAACAGCACTCAGGACTTGTGCTGGGGAAAAGAACATTCTTTGATCATGCTGAAGCCACCAAAAGGTAGGGCAGGAGGGAGATTTCTGCCACAACTCCTGCCTCACTCTGGCCAACATTTTAAAGTGACAAACTGCTTTGCTGGTACAGATTTTCCAGAAGGCTGATTACCTGCTTCTCCTGCTGGAAAAGAAGGGGTTTTTTGTCTCTGGGAGAGGGAGGAAAAGGAAAGGCAGTAACAGCCAGAGCTGCGGAAGGCTCTCTAGGTCACCAGTCAAAAGGATGAAGTGACATCACATCACAGGCTCTTATATTTGTTTGGCGTGCGAATGTAAACTTCAGGGCTTACAAGAAATGCATCCATACATCACCAGAATTACCTAATTCCCTCCCCAGTCATGCAGAACTTGGTGCTGTATCGTCCCATTTCTCACATGCAGTGAGTGAAAATGCTTGCCAGGACCACGAATTCATAGTAACGGATTGTAAATTCTGCAGAAATTTATCTAAAGGCTTGACATTTCAAGATCTATGTTTTGGCATTTCTCTGTTTCGGCTTATTGAAAAAGCAGACGGTGAGGGTAAAATAGATTGGTAACACCAGAGCCCCATTCTTTAGATGTGGCACACGCAATATATGAATTCATGCCAAAGAATAATAATCCTATGAATTAGAAACGAAGCAAGTGCCACGGGAACCTTCAATGCACGCTCCAGACATTAATTAAAAGTTAACATTTCCACCAAAGTTTCTAGCAACAGGTGACTCTCACCAGCCCCCAAACTGCACACAGAAATATGAGCTGCTGAAGTTTTCAAAAGCAGCTGTCTAATTGAGAAGCAATTTTTACCGCTCTATCCAACTTTCATTTTTAAGGCAATGCCAAAAGGCATTTTAAAAATTTATTCCTAAAGCTCAGGTCAAGAGCAGACATCTGTGTGAAAACCTTGTGGAGTCTGCTGGAGGGTAAGCTGAACACTTTGAGCTGGTGACCAGTAGATGGTGGCATAAGCTAAAATACTGAAATATTTCGTGAAAAGATGGCAACAGTGATAAAATGACAGCTTTTGTTTTTACTGAGACTTCCGGTCTTTTATCTGATACCAGGATTCTTTCTGCTTTGTTCTTCTTATTGCAATTGCTGTCTTTGTTCAGTTCATTTAAAGTTGGAGAGAAAGGTGTATTTTATTGTCTTCCATCAAATATTAATTTTCATGTTCTTTGGTCTAATATTTACACTGCAATTCTATTGAATCAAAAAGCCAAGCCTTCATTTTCAAGACTCCAGATTAATCAGTTAGTTATTTATTTATCGCATTTAATGCAGGAATAGTAATTAAAAAAGAGCAATCCCACTGTTAGCTTGATTCACTCAGAGTTAAGCATTAGCAGGATGGGGCAGCATCAGCTTTGCCCTGGCACAGGCCAGAGGAGCAACAGCAGCACCAAAAGGACTTTACTACAGGTGTTTGCTCCACAGTGTTGCACACTGCAGTTCATAAATCATTCCTGTTCCAATACCAAGGAACAGTGAGAGAAACAAAAGCAATTTACTGTTCTTCATTTCGGACTTGCAGCAGCTGGGAAGGAACTGATAGATTTGGTGGGACTGGAGCGAGAGCAACGCTCCGTCACCATCTGTCCCAGAGTTAGGTAAACAGCACACAGGGTTCCCCAATATTACAGAAAAATTGGCTCTTGAATTAAATAAGTGCTGCCTAGGTGGATCAAGGCGAGATGTAAGTAGAGATAAAATGAGGTTTCAGAGCTCACCACCGTTTCTCAGGGCATCTATCAGGAAGCTGCAGAGGGATCTGATAACCGGAGGGCACCTCTGTGCTCTCCTCTTTCCTGGAGGCCGGTGGGAATGGAAGCGAAGCCCATCCATTGTCTCTGTTACTCAGAGCAAAAACTGCACTAATGCTTCACTGTAAAGAACTCTGCAGCGAAAACCTGCTATGAACAGGCACTAAAATACCTGGCACGCTCAGCAAGGCCGGGTACTATGCAGCCAGTGCTCTCTCTAACAGTATTTAGTTCAGGAGTGCTTAAAAGCAATACCTCCAAAGTTTCAAACTGCCCCAGATTTCCCTTACGCAGAATTACCTGCAAAAATGAGTTGCAATCTTGAAAGAAAGAAGTTTTGCTGTCGGATTTACAGCTCATAATTCACTTCCACACAAAGTGATGGCTGCAGAACTGTTCAAATTTAAAATAAAAGTCTTTGCTCAATTATGGCTCTATACACAAATTAAGATATATGACACATGCTCACAAACATAAACAAAAATCCCTAAAGGCAAGATACCTTTACAGTTCCACAAAATAATCTTAAAAGAGCCTTAATAATGTTTTTCAGGGTATAAATTCTAAACCGGACCCATCATTGTTATTGTTCTCGGATGGCTCATGCAATAAAGCTGATGCACACACGAAAGTTTCAGGTTTGTCCTTGTGCTGCAGGCCCATTTCCATTGTCTGCAAACAGGTTCTTGCACAATTCGAGAAAAAGATTTTAAATGTTGTGGTCTTTGTTAAGAAATTCAGTTTCACTAGGACTTTCCCCAAATTACTTCTATGATTGGGGCTGAGCTCTAAGCATTGTTCCTATGTAATTATGTAATAAAAACTTGAAAGGAAAGGTATGTCCACTTAGAAGGGACCAAATCGGTGATATTTCATTAATTCTTCAAATTTCTCCCAAGCACCCCCATTTACCCATATATAAATGTAAATGAATAAAAGTCTGCACTTCTATTCTGATTAACAGCCTTGAGAGAATTAATTATAATGTCAAAGCTTACAGAGAATGATTATGGTGGAATTTTTTTCAATACTTTTAAAGAATACGTGTATGATGTATTTAAACAACGAAGAATTAAATTAAATTAAAGAAAAACCCAAGCTATACACTGGGAAAAACGGAAAAAAAAATGCACTGAGAGCAGGAAAGATCATTGTGAAAGACAATACTGAACCCCTTTAAAATGTTCAGATGATAATGAATAAAAAGTGGAATGGCAACAGTGAAAATGTTTTAAAGTCTTTCCAAGCTGGGAAATATTTTCAGCCTGTAGTTCGTGTATTGAACGACATCAAAGAAAAAGAGCGTGTTCAACTTCCTGCAGTGTGGAATTCTTCCTCAGCCATCCACGAGGGAAAACGATTCATTGAGTTATTTACAGTGAGACCTAACAGAACCCTGGCAAGGTTCTGATGAAATACCTGTGTGCTGACAGGGAACCAGACAAGGGCATCACCAGTAATCATCTTTCTCCAGCCCTGAAGTTACAGCACATACTGTTTGCAGATATTCACTTTGTATAACTTTAGGGAATGACTTTGCCTCCAAGGAAGCTACTGTATGATGGAAGAATTAAATGATTTAATATCTGTTTATATTCATATTATTTCAAAAGTAGAGGTGGAACAGGTTAGCAAAAGCTGTTCTTATCAGAATTCAGTGCTGTTTGAGTTTCATGCCACTGCAGGGTGGTGGACTGACAGGAGCCCACACAAACAGGAGCAGAAGCTCAAGGGGCAGCAGGAAGACACAAATGTGCCTTTGTTTCTCTGATAAAGCCATGCAAGAGAGGCAGATTTACAGCCAGCACATTCCTAAAAATCACAAGTAGTTTTTCAAAATACCAATCCACAGTAAAGGAATAATTTCTCCGGCAGCAACAGCTACTGGAGAAGAGAAATGATAAGACATTATTTTTAATTATTATATGAGTTGGAATGCAATAATTGGAATGAAAGGATATTTTGATATTCAGCATGTTTAAATTTGCAGCGTTCTTCTCGTACGGTGGCCTTCAATGTGTTTCATACTTTGGCATATAAATGCAATAAATAGGTTGTTAAATAAAACTGTTTGTTAACACATGCACACCTGCAAATGATTGTCTATATTTTAATTCTGTTATTGGAAAAAACAAAATTTTAAGAATTTTTCTTTATCTAGGATAGTTGGGCATTACACAAACATGTTTCTCAAAGTGAAACAGTGAGAATATTTGGTAGCTGTAAGATCTTCTCAGGTAAGTCCCAAACCACTGAAGTTATCAAAAAGAATTCAAAAGTGAAATGTTATTTTTCAGTCTCTTCTTCAGTTTTAAATCTCTGGAGTACTTGGATTTATTTCTTCTTGTCCTGACATCAGAATATTTTGCCCAGTTATATTTCGAGCAAGTGAGCCTTGCTGCTTTCCTCTTAAAACAACCAGATTCCTATCTCCAGTGAATGGCCAATCTAATACTTCTTTTTTGACATTTCATATTTCTTCAAGTAGCAGAAAATGTCATCTTTGTCTTTTCTGATGCTGCAGTTGTTAAACTCTGCCATTCCCACGGAATTTTGCCGGGGCTGCTGTTTCCCCACACGCCCTGGGCGATGCCCTTTACCCCAGGTCAGCGTGTGCTCTGTGGCAGTGCCACCAAAAACGTGTCATCTGTCAACTTTACTTAAATGCTGACAGTTTATTATCCCCTCATGTTTCGACACAAGGGCTACAGTGAAGTAAAAGGTGGCTGCCTCACCCTAAATATCCCAGTGATTCCTCCCAAGTAAGTGCTGCAATTTTCTCTCTCTCTCTTTTTCCTTTTGTTAGCCATGGGATCATCACAGCAGCCACTCTCCACCGTTAATTCAAGTGGTTCGACACAGCTCCTGGACAGAGGATGCACAATTCACTCTAAATGGCAATATTTCCATTTGACTACTTTAGAGTGAAAAAGCATTTCTAATCTTTCGGAGCTGCCTGCTGGAAAGGATTACAGAAATTGCTAATGTAGAGGGATAGAGAAAGAAGAGGTGATAACTGAGAAATGAGGTAGCGTGAAGGTGGTTCCCCTCAGTTACCCAGTGAACTCTTTCTGATACACAATTGAATTTGTGCTATATACAAAAATAGAAAATAATCCGGTGGCTTTACAGGGAGAGCGCTGTGTTAAAAGCAACATGCAAATTTGAAGCCCCTAAAGCTTCACTGATCCTCGTGTTTGTGGTGTCAGCAAGTAAAAATACGTGACCATGTGAGAACTGGTGCAGCTGCGGGTTGGGAACCTCTGCATGCAATGCTGCCAAATCTCACAGGCTCGCCTGCCACCTTCCTACTTGCAGGAATCTTGTCCATTCCAGTGCTGACAGGAAATTTTGTGAGCTCATTGTGAAATGTTAGAGATCTATCGAAATGAATGCAGATAGAGGCTGGATGTGAGCAGTTTTTCAGTTGTTGTCCAAATCCCATCCAGCTCCTGGATTGCAAACTGTGGATATAGAAAAGGAATGGAGCAATGATTCAAAGTTCTATGTATTCACCGAGAGTAAATCACATTAGAAATGGAAAATTCCACAATCTAATCAAGAAAATCCACAAAACAGGTACTTAATGCATATAAATAAAGAAAATTCAGAGAAACTAATCACTACTTCTGATCTGCAGTGTAATTTCATTTTCTTTATTTAACTCCTCTTAGACAGCTGTGCACCCACAAGTATTCCTGGTATTTAGTTATTTTTCCTAAGGCTTTTTTATTATCTCTATTTCTTTTAAATTTGAACATTAACACAATTTAACTGCTACATCTTTCAGTACTTCACACGGTACCAAAGTAAACGGATTCAAGAAGGAAGCTCTTTTAGCTGCTGTCAGTCATTAACATCAGTTAATTTGGTTTTATGGTACCTTCCTCATTAGACTCTTTTTGCAAGTCCCATTCAAGTCACAGAATCCAGCTAATAGGGCTCATCAAAAGGTGCTAGGCCGTACTTTGTATTACAGGTATTTTTAAAAAATAACTCTAATCTTACGTAAATCTAAATTCCAGTTGATTATAAGCCCTTCACAAAGACAGATCCAATCTGCAAACCAATCTTCTGCAGATGAAAACGATTGCAAAGCTGATTTTATGCATGCTACACATTCTACTGCTAACTCTTAGAGTCTGGAAGAAAATAACTTGTTCCTTTCTATTAAAATATAATTGAAAACATACGGCATTCTTTCCCAGCTAATTTCCATAGAGCAGCTAATGAAAGTGCTGCAGTGAAACTGGGCTTCGGGTGGAAGCAGCATCAGAAAAGTAATGCCAGCGCAGCATGGGTCTAATTACTCAATTTTTAAGCTAATTCTGAGGGCCTTTTAGTAAATGCCTGATTTAATAGTTTTACCGTGCTTTGGTTAATGTATGACCCAGATGAAAAAGAGCAATTGTTTTTAAGCATTGTAACAAAGACTCCCTCCAGAAATGTATCCACCCAATCATTCTGAGATGCTTTTCAGATCCAGCTCTCTTTTCTACAGCATCTACAGGTTGGCTGTGGCATAATGTGTGAGAAGTTCTGCAAAGAGGCTGGGAAAATACTGAGGTCTACATGGACTTTAAGAGTTCAGGCATAAGTGATCCCTGAGATTTCCCTCAGCCTCTATATTTGATGGCTGTGCAACCCCTACACTTCCACTTTTGGTGCCAGAAAATCACGTTTCAACCTGGATTTAGAGCAGAAGGTCTGCAATAGTCAGGTCCTAAATAATGTTACTTGTTAATTATGCTGAAAGCACGACTTGTTAGGAGTGGAGTCCTTTAAAATATATTTTAAAAGAATTACCTAAAGAAATGACATTTCACTTTATGAATCTGTTTTTATGGAAGGGAGACTGCTGTAAAGTAATGGATGTTGCAGTTCTTTGGAAGCACTCTTTGGGGATTACTGCTTGCCCTTACACCGTGAAGAACTTTAATGTGCTTTAGCTTATACAGTGACTTCATGCTTTTAGCTGAAATCCCCTGGTTACACCATAACTCACTCTCACTCAGAGAGAACAGCCATATTTAAAAGGGGATACTTTTTATTTCCTGGACAGTGTATATCTTGCTCCCATGTGCAGATTTACACAAGGTTTCAGTGACAATTAAACAGGGGAATCCAGCTTTATTTCAGCATGGTAAGTTCTCTGGTGCAACATTTACCATGTGTGCCAACTCTTCAGCTCACCACATCCTGTTCTGATAACAAAGCTCTGAGTTCTCTGAAATCCTAGCACTAGGAATGCCCAGAAGATGAAATACTTGCAGTAGTCTCTGTATATATAATCTCACTTTTCTCTCAACAAATTGAACTGATATCTGATGTCTGTTTACATTCTCCTTTGAGACAGTGTTCTCTAATGATTTAAATGCATATTTTGTTAACAAGTGATAAACAGAGAATGGCTTATTCCAGACAATTTCTGCTAGAGGGCTCTGTGGCAAGAATCTCAGATAATTTTAAGAGCAATAATTCAATAATCTTGAATTGTCCTAATCTCAAATGCCTATCCCCATTCCTGTGCCCCCATACATCAGCAGTTGTTCTCTCTGAAAATCTTCCTGCTAACAAGTTTTTCCTGTTTTCCTTTATCATATCTAATCATCTTGGAATATTTTATAATGGACTGGATTTCCCTGCTTTCTCTTTTAGCATTCTGAGATTAAAAAAAGTCTGTAAAATAACTAAAATCGTGTTTTGCACAACTGCTGTAAAATCGGTGGTGTTGGCACCACGACAAGCAGTAGGAGCTCTGTGGGACCTACCAGGCCCCTGAGGTACCTGTTTACTCAGTGAGTAGACAACCTGTAGGTTTACCCCTAGCAATTCCAGATCAGTGAGAACACAAGTTACTGAAGCTGCACGGCACAACGGATTAAACCTTAAACATTCTGAGCAGAACTTGCAGATGAGATGCAGTTGGCACGTGAGAACCTTCCTGGGAGGCAGCTTTCCCTTTCTCCTGAATGTGTCAGGATTTGATGCTAATTTTAGTCAAATTTCACAAATAGCTAATTTGCCAAACATGCAGTCGGTTGGTAAGAGCTGTAATCATGGTGATTCAAGTGACACGAAACGTTTAAAACCAGTTTGTTTCATATTCAGTAGGCAATCCAGAAGATAATTTCTAATTTGTAAGTCTGAAATCAGTTCTCCTTGGGAAGCACTACAGAGAAATCCTTATCCTGCTTGCTGAGCTGTTATGGTTTCTCTGTGAATACACAGTGATTCTCTGCATAGACACTGAGAATGGTACACAATTAAAAATCACTGAACTTCTGAAGTGCCTCTGTTAATTGCATAGCAACTACAAAATCAGAAAGAATTCACAAATTCAAGTCCAAACATAGAAAACAACCTCTAGGAATTCTGGATGTTATTCTTTGGTTCCAGCACTAATTAGAACACACGTCAGCAATCCCTTTTCAGGTGATTCCCTGGCTCATCCTTCTTTTCCCTTTTTTGGGAGCGGGTGACAAACGCTTGAAGCACAGTGCAGGGACCATGCACCATAATCCTTTAAACAACCCTTTCTGGGAGATTCAGCAAGGAGAAACAGCTTCAGATTCTTCTGCTGGGCTTGGAGGAAACAAAACCCCTCAGGTCTGGCTGGGAGTTTAAGCTGAGCTCCAAGGCTGTGGAATCCCTGAATGAAGTGAATGGGGAAAGTCAGGAATCTCAGAGAGCCAAGCACTGGATCATGGATCGTTCCCTGGTGTGTTTTCAGTGTTGTCTGTAACCACAGGGGCTCTCATAAGCTTAGGGGGGGAAAATAATGAAAATCTTTCTAAAGTAGGCAGAAAACCCCATGCTGGACCACAGTTTTTCTAGAGGTAGCAACAGCCATTGCTGCTGGATATGGAAGTTTCTTGTACCATCATTTGTGTACTTTCAGACTGTCTTTCTCACCTAATATTTTTACTATCAAAATAGCAAGCAAAGACTGAACTTTAAGAAGGATAATACAAAAATATGAGTAAATCAGAGAGGATTCCTTGAAATTCACATTTTCAAAATTTGGATTCCTATGAACCACAGATTTCTTAAATTTAAAGGTTAAAATAAGTAGCTGATCTCCTCAGTAAATCAAAATTTTGTATCATCATAAACCCTTCAGCACAGAGTGTTTTGATTGCACTGTGCTTAAGAAAGGCCTTGCTCCATGGGCATGATAAAGAATAGGATTGTTAGTGAGGAAAACCTCTTAAAATGCTACAAGATATAAAGCAGCAAAAATTCTATTTAAAATCATTTAAATGTATCTCTCTATTCTATGATCTTCCCAACCCAGGAGGAAATCGCAAGCCCTTGTGTGCACCAATTTACAAATTATACTTCATGCCAAGGAGCAGCAGCCTGTCAGGGAGGATCTGATGGTGCAGGTGTATGAGCAGGAGCACGCACTGAAGTGTCAGCTCAAATAAAAACACAGATCACCTTTTTCCCCCCAATCAGTAAACAAAGACCAGTTATAAAGGGCAGCAGTACACAGAGGTAGAAGAATATCTTCCCTAAATGGTGCTGTCAGAAAAAGGGAGAAGGGCCTGATTAAAATCTAAATGCCAGGACCCCAGACATTCCCAGGACATGCAACAATTTGTAACAGCTAGGAGAAAAGAATATTGAAGGAGAAAATAAGTCAGACCTGTCACATAAGGGCAGTGAGTTCATGATTCAGCAATGCTTCATCGCTAGCCCAAAGGTCAAGGATGCAAGGAAAGATATTGGAGCACTGTATTGCAGCAAAATGCTAAACACACTCACAGAGCCTTAAAAGCCATAAATTAAAGCAGGATATCACAGCCTCCTTGCATTTTGGTGTCTGACTGCACTGTGACCCAAGGCAGCAGGCTTTTTCCTTTTCTCTTTTTTTTTTTTTTCTCCTCCTTTTTTTAGCTAAATTGACTCTGAAAAGCAGCCTGTGGCTTTTGGAGGCATCTGGCACCCAAATGCCAATTCTCGCTGCATCTTGATGCTTGCACGAGGTGCTCATCTTTTGAAGCTTCTTCCCTCTTCCCACCACCAAGAATATGAAATTACTTCACCGCATTCTCTCAGGATTTTGAAACTATTTCTGAATTATGAAAGGTTAAGTGTCGTATCCTCAAACTGCAATTTGCAGAAGCATTTGCCTTGATAAGAATATAATAGTGAAGTTTGTGCTGTCTCTCTCGTAATTAAAACAAAAGGGTGAGTAAAATCCTGGCATCTGACTTGGCAAATTTATTGGAACATTCTATTTTATCATTATAATGGAGACCAAACTTTCCTGTTAGCGAGTGGAAGGGTGGCACTGAATTTCCAGCTGGCTGGTGAGGGCTTTATGCCTCCTACAAGCAGGAGATTGGCACTGGACCCTGCTTGAATACATACATGTACCTCACCTCACAGATATTAGAGTTTATAAATTGATTCAGAGGCACACAGCAAACTGTGGCTCTGAACACAGGATAGTCTAAGTTAGAAAAGTAATTGGCCAGGAATCTACTTATTTAAATGTAGAAGTTTATGACTAGGAAAGGATAAACCTCACTGGAACTACTCGTAATATAATCAGGTGACATCCAGAGGAGGCATGATCAAAAGTGGAGTAAAATTATTTTAACTGGGAGACAGACTCACAAGATTAGCCTCAAAACAGTAAAAATGACAGGTTTAAAAGGACTTGAGTAATATTTGGTAGCAGAATTTAGCTGCAGGCTGTGATCCCAGAGATAATTATTCGTAATGGAACTCTGGTAAAACTTCTGTTGAGTTTTTGCACCTTTTTTCCCCAATTTGGAATGTAAGTCCTTTCTTGTGGACAAAATTACTGTCCACATTAAGGGTAATGAAGACAAACAGCTCCTCAATTACTGTTTGTAAAAAACTTATCATACACTTGCTTCTGTTTCAGTATTATGAATAACGAGACTGTCCCCATCATCTGTTGTAATAAAAGTTTGAACAAAACCTCAGTTATTGCTATAATTTTCAATGTATCTCCTCGTCCCAGTGAACTGAAGATCTGAATTCTGTTCTTATTTCCTGAAAAACCCACAGGATAGGGCAGCTTCAAAGAGAAATTGCTGAAATCCCCAATTTTGCAAAGCAAGTAATGAAACCCATATTTTGCACGTGTTTACTCAGTAGCTAATAGAGACCAGGCTGCATTCCTAGATTTTTCATTAAAAACAAACCATCTCCTGACCACAGCCACAGCTCAGCTCACACTGGTTTGTAACTGCACACACACAAGCTGAAATTAACCCAAATTGCATTTATTTTTCACTGATTTATTTAAAACGTATTAAAAACAATTTTACCATAAAATGAGCAGTGCTATGTCTATGTTGGACAATAATGAGGTTTTTCCAAAACTGACTATGCTAAAAAAGAACAAGGTCTGCTATACCACTTAATTCCAGCTGAATGGCAGAGCACAGCTAAACCAGGGCCTTGTGAAAGGATGAGAGCTGAAGTATTCTAAGGATGCAGATCCTTTTAGGGCTGAGACACAAAACCTCTGGTTTATTTTTTTTCCTTTTGCAGGTCAGGTGTTGGACTGCATTTATTCCAGGCTCAGGCTCTGACTTTCATAAAGGAAATAGAGTGGGTGTCTTGTAGCTGTCAAGGGATGGCACCAAGGTGATACTTTTACTTAGTTTTGGCCACAGAGAAGTCATCATTCACCACTTAAAATTGCAGTTCCAGCGGTGTGACATAATTTTAACAGTATCATCGTCAATAGCGACGCTGCAGTTCCATCTAAGAACCCACTGAGGTAAACATCTCATTTCTGAAGTGCCAAACAGGCAGCATCGTGAAGGCTACAGCTCCACACTTCAGTAGTAATCAATTCAACCAACAATAGAGCTGATTGACAGGAAGCTTGATGCTATTAAAAGCCAAACAACAAAAAACTGATTTTTTTCAAAGTGATGAAAAATGCGCGGACCATCGACACTCTCCTCATGTTGTCTTCCTGCAGGAAAAAATAGCAACGCACCTGAAAACCAAAGCAACCTCTTTGGCCCATCTTTAATTAACCACCAAGTCAGAACGGTTGCATAAGAGTAAGAACTGGCCAATTTCTAGGCTACATTTTTTTATGAGCTGCTGTTTCTGAGTCCAGGAGAACCTTCAAAGGAATCTCCACATTCAGATTTACGCCGTGGTTCCCACAGGTTAATAATTGCTCTTAGTTTGATTTCTGGAGCTAAGAAGCTGCACTCATCACTTGGGGTGTGAAACTGAGCAGTAGCAGAACCCCCCTGGTTGTTCTTACCAATAGAAATGTTTTTTGAAGTCACCCCAGTGGTTCGTTGTGGTGCTGGTACACAAAGCCAGAAAACAGCAAACAGGCAAACTCTGCAAACACAGTTGAACCTCAGACTCCTTCTCCAGCTCAGTCCTGAGGTGTGTTTTTCCCTGTTCACACTGAGAAATAAACCAAACAAAATCTGCCAGGGCAGCGTGAGGATCAGCCATAGAGAAACAATTGTAATAACCTGGAACTATTGTCTTCTCCCCTGACCTTAGAGGTTCACTGCCATTTCTCCATGCAGCAGGAATAACCTGAGACATTCCATCTTTCTGACGTGATGAATGAGCTTCGATTAAAAGGAGCTAAAAGAAGAAAAGCTACTAATGTGTTTTATACAGTCACTGATCAGTCCCTGACATGAAATATTTCATTTGCTTTAGGACATTAAGGAATGTTGTGTACCTAAAAACAACAGCTTGTGTGATAGTATATCTATCATTACATACATCATAAAAACAAGAAGGACATAAATTTGTTTCTGCCTGTTAAAGTCTAATTACCTGTAAAATCATTACTTGGCACTTTAACAAATTGACACAATCAGCTTAATGATCCTTAACATATTAAAATTTGCAATGTGTTTCTGCTTGCTGCCTGTCCAAACCACAGTAAATATTTGCTGGTTCAGGTGACACCGCAGCGAGGGTCAGATCTTAATTTTTTGTGCTAACTACGAGTAATTGCAGCACTGTCACTTGCCTTGGTGCCTGCGTCATCTCATCAGCCCCACAGCTTGGGATGACAGCAGAGAGAGCTGTGTGGCATTCTCTCTTTAAAATGACATTGAATATTTATGCCTTGTGTTGCTTTCTCTCTTAATATCTGGAAAGACACGCAAGAATCACGTCCAGAATGTGGCCTTCAGATAATCCTATTTATGACAGTACATCCACAGTGTTTGCTATCGCTTTCTTTTAATACCTGAGGTACCCACGTTACAAAACTCGTGATGAGCTGCCAGACTATTCCCCCTGACCACCCACCTTTAGCTCTATACACTGATTTATTTTCTTTACAGCATCATCTAGCAGTCCAAGAACATGACCAGACATAGTTTATTCTTTCCCACTGATATAAAAGTTTTCTCCTCTGTGAAAATTACAATATCCAGATCCTTGGGAGAAAACCAAACCCCCTCAGAACACATCCAAGCTGAAAATCTTGTGAGCCAGCATCTGCTATTTTATCTGGGGGATAATAACTTTCTACAGCGGTTGGTTTTAACTCTCAAAAGTCCTGTGTTCAAGGCTGGAATATGTTCAGACATGGAAGACTACTTAAAATTAATGAAGTGACTTCAAATAAAGTGTCAAAGTCATGAAGAAAGAAACTCATTAGAAGGAATGAAACTTCACAGGTGTTCTGATGCTATTAAGTGCATGTGCCATCCCTTCTGATTTCTAAAAACTATGCAGAGCCTTTAAATAAGTTCTTAAAAATTTAATTTTGATTTTTAGTTTCTTTAATGATCCTTTTCCTCATATTTAGAAAGTACAACAGAAAACCTTTTTAATTTTCTTTTGCTTGTCTCTTTATAGTACTTCCCTAATTTCTCTCCATAGAAGAATTTACTTCCCATTTTCATGACCATCCTATGAATCTTATTTATTTCTAATAGATATTTATATCAAAAGACATAATTAACCTCAAAATCAAGGGAAGACACTGAAGATCAAATAATGCTGAATGAAGGCACCAGAGAAACTGAAAAACCCGTTAACATTAAAAAATAAAATAAGAGCTGACAATACAGTTTATAATCTTCCAGGCTTTCTGTGATCTCTCTTTAATCATATACAAATGTGAGGAAAATTGCACTACCTCAAATTGAATAACATTTTTTAAAAGTTATTTTGAAGCTGTCGTACTACAAAAGTAACCTTCAAATTAGGAAAAAAAAGAAATAATTTGAAAGACTGAGTTTAAGATGGCAATTCTGGTGTTTAATCAATCCTTACACTGACATATTAGCAATGGATCTAACTAACACATGACAGTACCTTGATCAACAATCAGAGGCAGAAACATCAGTGTAAGAGGGTCATTATGACTGGATTGGTAACTTTCGTAATTTTTCATTTCTTCTTTATCTTCTCTCTAATAAAAATTATCTAATAAATTATACAATTTGATTAAAAGAATAAAGCATTGTTAGCCTTTTCTTGCTAATGGTGTTATTCCTACAGCTGTAAGAGTGGAAACACCTCCATCGAATTCTAGAGGTAAGAAAATTGCCTCTTTACCAATTCATCCTTAAAAGAACTGTGGGATCCCTTCCCTGAAGTTCAGCCATAACTTAAGGAAGCTTTTCCCCCCTCTGCTCCTACACAGACCTTGCTGTCAGCCCGACAAACTGTGGCTGTTAATGGCCAGTTTACCCACGCTTGTTCTCAACCCAACATTTATGCTTCATAAAGCTCTTCCCTCCACTTCCACTCGTTATCTTCACTGCATTCTGATTGCTGTTAGGAGGAATGAGTCTTTGTCAGGAGCTTTTTCACAGTCTGCTCTCTCCTCCGTACGTCTGGCAGTTTGTATTGTGTTTTAGGTGATTTGTCACCAAACTCATTTCGACACAGAGTAGAGCGCTTGTTCCTACAGCTGTACACATTCATCTGAGAATTAGGACAAAATAATTTAAATTCAGTGAGGAGGCTGACATTTTTCTTGGAGCATTCTGCTTTAATCCTATTTGCATGTTCATAAGAAGCCAGCTCCTGCTGAACAACAAGATGAGGATGGTACAAAGCCTCCTAAGGGGCTCTTTTCGGAATCCATTCATGAAAAAACTCACTCATGGGAAAACCAAAACACTGTAAAGTGTTCAAAATGTCCAAAACAAGAAAGGAACAAATATGCATGTAATGCTTAATGAAATACTACACTCCATGAAAATGTCAGAGCTTGTCCTTCTTTCCATTGGAACTGTAAAAATCACACTGAAGGTGATTCCCATGAGTAGTGCAAATTCTCACAGTATTTCTTCACATGGTGGGGAAGAGGAACCTAAGCTTTGGAAGACTCAAACATGAGAGCAAGGAGGAGACTTTCTGGCTAGGAATTATCTTCCTGTTTTGACAAGCTCTATCTTTTTTGTATAGACACATCTTAACACAAGTATAATAACAAAAACGTCCCTGTGTTACCCTGTTTCTGGCACAAATCCCAAACACAGCCCTGCACCAGCTTCTGTCCCAGCCCAAACCAGCACAAGTCATTACTGATTAGTGTGGGAATTACAACACCAGTGCAAAACAAAATGTTCTCCCCCATTTCTAAGTGGAAGTTCTGCTTGGTGTGTGAAAAGAAGGATCATGAAATTAATTAGAGGGAAGGATCATGAAATTAATTAGAGGTGTTTCCTCCAGATAAGTGCACGTGGCTTATCAACATGAATGAGAAAAAAGCCTTTTGTAGTGGTGGGAGAAAAATATACCCCACATGCAATTTGATATATATGGCTCAGTTAAAAAAACCCACCAAAACCCAAAATCTTGCTGCCTCAGTTTGTGTCATTTATGGACATAAGGACTAGGAGTGACAATTTACTCCCCAGAAGAATGTAGAGTGATAAAACTGCTGTCCAAGCTCACAGGAACCCTTCCTGCAATTCCATTTGAATTTTGCTGTAACAGAGTTCAGGCCTGCAGGCTTTAAAGCACATAATAAAGACACTGAAATTTGGAAGTCACGTTGCTTTCTAGTCAGGAATCTGACACAGAAGGCCACAAAGAATCAAAATCAGAAAGCTGAGGATGAAGCCATACCAAGAGTGGGCCTAAAGCTAGAGGCAGACTGTATTTCCACTTAAATTCTGAGTCAGAAAGGGCCTGTTGCTCTCATTTCTGTGATGACCCATGTTTTCCCCAGGCAATTTAAAGAGAATATTTTGATGAAGTTCCTTTGTTCCCTTTGGTTCCTGTTCTGTCTGTTGTGTCTGATCTCTCTCCTTCCCTTGTCATTCACTGCCTTTTGTTTCTCCTCCTACGATCAAATTATTCCACGTGAGCATTCCACAGGATACTAAGGCAGTCACTGGTTAAACAAATATCCATGAATCTAGAAAGGGGAGATCCTGGAGGCTGTGCTGGAGAAGTTGGTCACAGGAACTTGCATTAATTGGGGGAGGTAATAACGTGACAGCAACTGTGCACTGGAACTCCTCTTCAGCTAGCTGGGATTAAATACCAGAGATTCAAGAAAAACTTTTACAACTGACAGGAGTTGTGGCCGAAACCAGAAATGGCAGCTTCAGGCTGCTCCTGGAAAACATCAAAATGCTAGGAAAAGTATTTCCCTGCCAGTTTTCCTAACACATCAAATGTTGTCACAGTCCTGACCAGGATTATTACCAGGGATGAACAGCACAAAAGAACAGCTCTGACCTGCAGTGAATCCCAAGTGCATCCTGTATTGCACTGGAACTCTCATGTCTTTCAAAAGAAGAAATCACATGTAAAAAGGAAAAGAAAAGAGCTGTGCCATTGCCACAACCACTTTTAATCGTTTGGAGAAATATGGTAAAGTTTGAGAACTATCACTATGGGGGAGAAAATGGGGACCAAGAGGAAATCCACTTCCAGAAATGAGATCAAGTTTGTACTCAGCACTAAGGAAGGAGTGTGGCCCCTGTTTTCTGGAAGCTCTTCAGAGCATGCCAGATTCCAAAGTCTCTCTTTGCTATGACTGCAGTGATTATCATAACCTGCATCCCATCCTAAGAGCTCCATATGTGACATTTCCCCACTTTGCATAAATTCACAGGGAGGTTTCAGTTCATATGTTTCCTCACAAATGGCTCAGCGTGGATCTCAGAGATGCAGACTTACGTGGAATAACTTTCACATCTATATTTCATTCACATCAAATACTTTATTTCTTTGACATATATCACAGATCAGGCTTTTGGGCTTGTCACTGAACTTTCATTAGATGCCTAAGGAAAAGCTCTGTAAATGGTGCTGCATTTAATTTTACGCTATCCTTGCTCACCACTGCAACTGCACAGTAAAATAAATATGTTTTGTAGTTCTAGAACTGACAAAGTTGCTGTGATTTTAAACATGTGAGCAGGAAAAACAGTAATAAAATCTTTTAACCACTACTGTGAATTAATTACTTCCTTATTTTTATTTGCAATATTTTCCCTATTTTATTCATATATCTTAGGGAAAAAAAGTATTAATTGGAATCCGAGGTACCCATGTTCATTAAAAGTAGTAATACCACATGTCTATATGAATATGTATGGATGTTGTAATCATATCTTGACTACAAATCTCCATCTGTGTGTGAAATACAGTGTTCTTGCATTCTGGCTGCTCTGTGCCACGTCCCTGAGCTGACTGCCCCAGACTGTGCACAGGAATTCCAAATTCTGCCAACTCTGGAGTGGCAACAAGTCCAATGGCACATTGGTAATATCCATATTGCTGAATTTCTCACTGGCAAGGGATAAACTGACAGTGCTAAGTCATCCCCAGAACTCAGTGAAAATTATGTTTGAATTTACATGTTTAGAACTCTCTACTCAAAAAAAAACTCCCCGAAAACTTGTCTCCATTTAAATTCATGTCTCCATTTTTTTTTTAGTGTCTCATTTTCCCAGCGAGAAAGTTGCAATTCCTCTTTGTCCGGGTATGGAAAGGCACAAGTGATATCTGCAGCTTTACCACAATTCAAGAAAAGAATAAAAAATTCCCTGCCTCCAACCTGTCAGATGCACTATACATTTCACATTCCCTAAAACAGCCATAGATCTTAGAAAAGTCAGTGTGATGCCTTTTCCAAAAGAAATGTCACTTCAGAAAACACTCCTTTAAGATATAGTTATGCAAACATTAAGAAAATTACACACTATCAACTTCTTTTTTGATTAAGTGTTCTTTCAGAGGAAAGACTGTATGCAAACCAGTTCATACAATCAGATACAATATTTAACATCATTTCATCAAGAAAAGCAGTCCAAAAGCAATCTTCCTGAGATGATACCGCACAAATTACGCCAGACTTCCTTTAGAATTTGATTAGGTGAAGAGATAAATCATAATCAGTGCTTGTTATCTCTGTGCTCTATTTTTATTAACAATAACCTTCCCAACAGGGGCAGTAAGCAAGAAATCGGTGTTTACTGTCGGTTATTTTTAATCTAATGAGAAAATTCTGCCTTTTAAAGCATCATGACTCAACTCAGCAGCTTTCCTGTTTCTGTTGGGTTTAGAGTGACTCATTCCCTCTCAGAGGACAGATCCTTGTGACAATGCTTCGTTCTGCAAAGTGCTCGAGGTGCTGATGATCCTCTGCAAGGTTTATTGTTGCTTTCCAACAAATAAAACCGACAGACTGGATTTGAAAATCCAGATGTTTAGTTAAGGCTTAGATCCCACTGAATTCCAGTTCAATGTAGTCATTTGGTTGCTCATTACATAATAAAACAAACAACAAAGATTTGTTTTAGACCAACTTCCTCATTAAACAATAATATTGAGGGAATAATAATGAAAAACTCATTAAAAATTCCAACTCATTCAGCTGTTGAAATGAGCCAGATTTGAAATACTGGAATCTGCTGAAAGTCTGTCCTTTCTACAAGTACAGAATTGATATCTACTTAAAAAAAGAAAAATCATACTACTAAATTTATAAAGAATTACCTAGCTAATGTAAGTTTAATTAAGCATACACTCCTGGCACAATATTTTAATATTCTACACTGTTTATTCCAGTCTAGAGAGATTTTGTTTTAATGAATTGATAGAGATTTCTCTTGTCAAGAGTTCTGCTAGTACTTAATTGGAAATAATTTATTATATTTACCAAAAGTTGCAGTTAAAAATGGGAGGACCACCACATTTCTCACTAATCATAATATTAAAGTAAACCCTGGAGCACAGGGTGATGAGGAGGGCTTTTTGTTTGGTTCTTTTTAAAGTACCATTTATACATAAATATTTTTCTTTAAAATAAAAAAACTTCTGGAATCAGTTTAAAATATTCAATGATAAAATACTGAGATAAAGATTCTACCGTATAACCATCAGGTTTTTACAGTGATACATTAAAAAATAAACCCAGAAGCTCCTTTTCGCTCACCTTAAGGTGAAAGCAATTTGGGTCACACACGCCAGTAACAACTGCCCAGTGTTTCTGCTCCAGCCTATTTGCTGGTAATTAGGATTTTCATTATTTGGTATCCTAACACACCAGTTTTGTTCCACATGGAAAATTCTATTGAGGAAATACAATTACAAAATTCACCAGTTGTACTATTTGGGTGGCCTGTGCCATTTTTATTTGTAAAGTAACAGCTTTTGGTAACTTATTCAAATAATTGGAAGGGTTATTTCTACCTCCGAGGGAAGGAGTTCTAATCATGAGTGTCTATCTCCAGTTTAGTCCATTAATGTGATTCCTCACAGCCCTGCCCAGCCTCAGAGAGGAACAGCCGGTTCCCATTTAGTTCTTTACCAAGGGGTCAACCAGCACCCAAAAGAGATTCACTGTTCAAGGCACAACTTTAAATCTGCCCAATTCATAAACTCATCTTATCATGCAACTGTCTCTTAATTTCCAAAAGATGAAATGATCAATTTGACAAATAGTGCAGAGTGTAAACTCGGCCTCGACATGGAAAGACACCTGGAGCTGAACATCAGCTACAAAACAATTTTCGTCATTGTTTACACTCAGTTTCAGGCCACAAAAAGATCACTGAGCAAACCCACGTGATTTGAAATTTGATCACTGAGCAAACCCACGTTGTAATAGACACAATTGGGTTTGTTCACTAAAAGCAGGACTTGACCCTTGGACAAGTTCTTCTTTTCTAATCAAGTCCCTCAAAAGCAAGGTCTGAACCTTGAACAACATATTTTTTGTTCTCTATAAGCAAAATCCGAACCTTGAGCAAATACATGTTAGACTCAACTTCTCTTGCGGTTACTACTTAACCTTCATAGTTGCTTAATTGCTTAACTAGTTTCTCAAGCAGAGATACGGTCACCCTATAAGGAAAACCAGCTGCCAACTCAGCAGAGGATGACTACGAGCCTTCATCCACACGACCACCAGGGGGGCAAGAAAAGACCACCTAGCAACACGACGCACATGCGCAGAAGACTACACAGAGACGTCACGTCACAGGATGTGCGACTGGATAAAAGGGAACAAGGAACTGATTGCCTGCGCAGCATTTAGGGGGAGTTCAAACTCCCCGCTGCTGCCCAGCGCTGTGTTTGCCTTTGCCTTGCTTGCTGTAATTAATAAATTCAAGATTTGACCTCGAGCCCTTGTTGGTTCCCTCTATCACAACGTGATTTGAAATTTGATCACTGAGCAAACCCACGTGATTTGAAATTTGATCACTGAGCAAACCCACGTGATTTGAAATTTGATCACTGAGCAAACCCATGTGATTTGAAATTTGATCACTGAGCAAACCCATGTGATCTGAAATTTGATCACTGAGCAAACCCACGTGATTTGAAATTTGATCACTGAGCAAACCCATGTGATCTGAAATTTGATCACTGAGCAAACCCATGTGATTTGAAACTCAAGAACAGCCCCTGAGCTGGTGAGAACCATAGCAAATGTAATCCTTGCATTGATTCACCTCCGTGGCAATTATATGAAATTCAGTAATTTTTCATTCAGCAGTTCTCCCTTTCATATATTTGCAATGTTTCTTTTTTTCTTCTTTATGAATGTAAGTGCATGGACTCAATATCTTGGCAATGTTTTTAATGAAGTCTGCAGAAAAGCATTAATTGCTGAGATTTAATAGAGAAAATGATCTATGTTAAGCTCTTTTGATAATTGCTATGCCTGAATTAAAAGTTTCACTTTCTGTCTTGATTTTGAGAATTACTGGAGTGGTTTATATTTTATTGTTACATGTTTTTCCCCTGAAATTAGAAAAGCTGATTGGATCATACCTTTGTTTCTTGTGTATGCTTCACGCTATTATGATTACAGTTAATTTTTAATTTAAATTTGAGGATATAAAGTGTTTTCCTCTTAATAAATTGCCTTCAAGATTACAGCCCCAAGTTATGCATTTTAGGAGGAAATACTTGTCTTGCACACAGAGACTGGATCCACCATTGTGGGGTTAGATAAAAGAAAAAAACCCTGAAAAACCAAGGTGTTATTGAAGTATGTTAAGTAAATTACCATGAAGCTGTTTAATGGACAGAGCACTACCACTCAATCTTCCTCTTCTGCTCATTTATTTGCTTTTCATTATTACATTTCTGTCTCGAGATGTAATAATGAAAAAGCAAATTTTAGCCCAAAACCTCTCTCTGTAGCTGTAGTCATTAATTTATGTTACAAATATGGTATATGGGGTAAGCCTGCTGCTTTTGGGAACACAAAAATAATAGAAATACACTATTTTAACTTGTAAAGATCTGTCTTGGATGATCTTCTATGAGAATTTAAAAGCATAACTAAGAGGAAAAATCCAAACCAAGTTTCCCAAATGAGGGATGCTTAAATTTATCGGAAGAGGCAACAAAGAACTGGCATCTTCTCCCAAACTTAAACCAAGAAGTTGGCAATTTGGTTTATTTGCATATAAGTGCGAGAAACGTAAGAACTCAAGCTTTGCTTTAAGGGAAAACATTCGAAAGACCACTACCTGTGGAGCTGCTGAGCCCTCTGTAGATTGGGTCAAGCTAACCTTGAAATACTGATTAGATAAAATTAATAATGCATTTGCTCCTGTAATCCTGGTTATCCACACTTTAATGTAGGAAAGGCCATGCTCAGTGTTTTTATAGACTCACCAAGAACACGTATTAGCACAGCAGTCTGTCTGGCTGCAGCAGAAATACAATTATGTAAATGAGATGTGTGCTCCCTGAAGACTGCTAATAGAATGATTGACCTATATACCATTTAATTTGTTCTCATGCTTTCTCTTTATTGTCTTCCAGCTGCACCAGAAATTAAAACTTGTTAAACGGCATCGCTCCCCAATTATATATCAAAGGTGCTCGTGTCACTTTGTGTCAAAAGCAATTAATAGTTTGCACGCTCCTTATCACCAGCAAGATATTGAGGGTTGGTTGGTTTTTATTTTGTTTGTTTTTTTTTTTAAAAAACAAATCAGTGCCTCTATAGACCCTGTGTGTTAAAATCTTGGAAAAAATATCTCAATTTATAGTCAACAGTAATAATAATAATAACAAAAATAACAATCTAATAAAATTGTTTCTTAGAAATACACCAAGGAATGGGTAATAAGTTAAAAAGAGGAATCTTTCTTTAAAATAAAGTATGGAAATTGCAATGATTGCACGGGAAACAGTTGTTATTTAAGAGCTGTCTAAAAGTTCTCTGTTAATGCATTGGGGTGCTTTAGCTACTCAGAATATCAAAGTTCAAACAGGGCAAGAGAGAATTGCCAGCAGTTGTCAGTGGGCCATTGGTGAAGCCATCACTATTTGCAGGCAAGGCTTATTTTGCTTCACTTTAGCGATTTCTTAAAGCCAGATTTTTACAGTTGATTCCAATAAATATTTGGAAACAGGTAAAATGTAAGTGCTAAATGAGATATTAAATGAAACACACATTTAACTCTAGCTGCTAGTCAGAAAAGGGATTTGCATAGCATTTAATAGAAAATTTTATATAAAAATGACTGGAACAATTTAAGTGTGCCAAGCTGATAAATTATAACATGGCAACATAAGAACAAAAATATTATTTCTCTGATTTTACAATTTCTCATGTATATCAGCAATATTTAGGACCGCATCCCTCTGGAGGGATCTCAAAACACGTTCAGCCCTTCAGAATGCTAAAAAACTCTTCAGAAGTTGTGTGAATTACACCTGTCTTCTGAGGCTGAACAGGTCAAGAAACTAAAGCAGCCAAGTGGGTGCAAAATTCTCTCTAGTTTGGGGAGCTACAACACCCAATTAACTTTCAAATGGTGTTTGCACTTTGACATTTTAAATCTGCTGTCACTGACATTGGAGCCTGAGATCGATTGTCAGTTTCTGGCCCACACTACCTGGGATTAGTTGTATTTTTTAACCAGCTTTATTTTTGTGTGCTTGTTTATAGCAAATTTGCTTTTCTTAAGCTGTAAATATTTGATGGGAAACGAAAGAAGAAGTGAAAAGGACGTGCAAACACACACTGAGCTGCAACATTCAGCAGACCTCAGAGGGTGAAGAAACAGGGCACTGAGGTCTGACAGCAGCGCAAGGTGGTGCATGGGTTGGGTTTGTCTGGGCTGGTTATGGGGGGGCTCCAGGGGTGGATTCTGACAGAAGCTGCCAGAAGCCATCCCTGTGTCCAGCAAGGCTCAGGTCAGCCTACTCCAACACCCCATGGAGACTCATTCTGGAGCAGTTTGTGAAGGACTGCAGCCCGTGGGAAGGACTCACACAGGAAATGTTTGTGGAGAAGGCTGTACCCCTGCCTGGAACAAAGCCATCAACAGTTCTAACAGAGGAGAGGGTTGAAACAGAGCTGTATTTCCACTTGTCCTGAAATTAATGAACTGCAGCAGGTCTGCAAAAAAGGATGAAAACAGGAAAAGGAGATTTAACTTTGGAGGTCAGTGACAGATATCCCCAGGACTACCTTAAACTACGGACTTTAGGGACTTCAAAGAGAACCCAGTGTCCCGACCTTGCAGCCTGGTCACCAGGGAGATGAGCTCCTCGGGAGGGCACTTACAGCAATTTACCCTCTAGAAGATTCTCAGCTGAAGCCTCCCACTGAGCTGTGACATTTAATACTCTCAATATGTACTTGATACACATTCCCAGCTCAGACTAAGTATTCTGATTGGGAGAGAAGAATTTCAGATATTGAGATTGTAAGTGGAGGTAGCAGTTGAAAATGTCAGCTGCATCTGAAAGAAAAACCATTTGACAAGATAGATTCATTAACTCTTCATTCTTCTTCAATAAAATGATTTCCTGTTGTGTTTTTCAGACATTCACACCTCTCAAATACTGGAACTCATTAAGGTTGTTTGTTTTTTTTTCTCCCTCCTTAGGAAGACAACACTGACAGCAAAGCAGCTGCCAGCTCATGGGCAGCCTGAGACACCTGGCAAAGAAGCGTGTTCACACTGACAGGTTCTGAACAGGTCAGTGACATGTCACCAACATGCTGAGAGAAGGAAACGCTGCAGGCATTGCTGGGAATGGAATCTACATGGAGAGATCTGGCACAGAGATATCAGCTCTGCTGTGAGGGAAGCACGAGTGGAAATTCAGGTGTAGGCACGTGAAGAAAAGAGAACTGGGAGTCACAGGAACAGTTGTGAAGGACCTGCTCCCAGGACACCACTCAGAAACAACACCGGAGGGGTTTCCACGCCGTGGCCTCCATTCTGACACCACCTCCTGAATGGGAGGTGCAAGAGGATGTCAAAAACAGGAAAGCAGGTGACAGATGTACCAGTGAAACCCCAGTCTGAGCCAGGGAAGAGCCGACACTGCAGCAGCCTTTAGGATGGCTGAAAGGTGAAGGGCCTGTCCCAGCTGGATTCCAATGGGATATAAGTGAACTGTCCAGCTGTTGCCAGCAAAGAGGGAATGGAAACTCAGGCAGTGCTTGCCAGTTGGTGTCCCTTGTCCCCTGTGCTGTGAACAAGTTATCCTTGCTAAACTCCTCCTGTGCATAAACCACCACCCTGGTGATGCCATGATGATTTTTTGCTTTTTCTTTTATACCCCTTTTATACACTCTTTCATACAGCTTTTATGTATTCTCAGTGCTTTTAGCCCACACAGTTATAATTCTTTAAGTTTGGTAACTTCCCTCAGACCCAATATCCCGTTAAGCCAAGAGCCCAAACACCCTGGAAACCCCAGAGCCCGAGGGCCTCTCCAGAACACATTCTGTAAACAAAGCCAGGCCCAGCCAGGGGAAGGTTCCTCGCTGAGGGGTCTCACTGGAGTCCCTCCCTGGGCAATCTTTGATAGATGTGCTAATTAGCAAGGCCTATAATTGCACACACATCACATCATGGGGGCCATTTCTCCGGGGGGCATTTCGGGGTGCATTTCGATGTGCATTTCAGCGCCGCTGAGGATCCTTCAATAAACACCGAGGTAAAACCCTTTTTCCCTCTTAACTGTGTTCAGCTCTCTTAATTTTAAAACCAGGAAAAGGCGTCACTGGTACATGCAGAGCATGGAGTGGGTAAAATCAACTCACCCAAAGATTTTGTATAAGATCAACTTCTTTTTCATAGGATCTTGCATTCAATTTATTACATTAATTTCCCTGACGAAAAATTCAAAATATATTTTATTTTTTTCCCTGTATTTTCTCACTTCCTAAGCTCACCATAGGAATTGAGAGTTGTTAGTGGCCATGCTTGTAAAAAGTGAAATTTAGGGCAAATAGTTCAGTTTACTGACTGCACTGTCATAGTGTGCAGCTACACAATTATGTCAATTGTCAAAGTGTAATTCAGGCCATACTGTCTGTTACTGTATGAGTCTTCTAAATCCCACATGATTTATGCAGCTCATACTAAAAGTTTTGAATATTCATGACAATCCTCACAATCTGCAGGCAAAATATATCCATAATAATTCACAAATCATTTAAAATAATTAGTACGTTGGAGGATTTCCATTCTGTGATCAATAATTGAACAGTTAAAGGGGTAAAAATCTGCCAAATGAATTATTTATGGTGAATGTCTCACCCACTGCAAGCAGAAACTTCAAAGAACACAGCCCATTCTGCTCCCTGAGACAAGGAACAGTGGATTACCAGGGTTGCAGATCCCATGAGGAAGAGCTCAGGTTCAGTATTTTGTGGGAACCATACGAGAACTAAAATATGGCTCAGCACAGGACACACAAGGCAGGGTTAAATAGATAATAAACTTTATCAATAAACCTGGATTTGATGGCTCAGTGCCAATATTCTGCATTTCCATGTCTAGAATCAAATCAGATTCAAATGTAATGACCCCACTGGCAGACACAGGGAGTGCTGCACAGCCACTCAACTCAAGCACTTTTGAGCCATTTGCTGGGCAATATAAAGTGTGAAGGCTCCAGACCAGAGAACTAAGGCTTTATTTTCAGTAACAAATAACACCTCTTTCTTTTTTTCAATGCATCTTTGTGCTATAGAGATGTAACAGAGGTTTTGAATCACTTAACTTTTTAAATCAATTAACTAGTTTATGGTTATTTTATTTTGTTTTCCTCTTCCAAGGGCTATTAATTGTCATTATCTACTGATTAGATAAAGAGTACAGAAGTCTGGAATCCTGTGTTGGGGGTTCCAGATGTTTTTTTCTTAACTCCAAAGTAGTTGTAAATGTCATTTATTAACATAAAATTACATTTCAAAATTATATTATCAATAGAAAAATAGCTTGCCAATTAAGATTAATAGAATACCATTAGAAGACATGGATTTTCTAGCTTTATTAAATCAGTCTCCTAGGAGCAAATTATGTTAGGAGAAGATAATCTCACTGAATATTCCTATGCTTGTGTTGAAGATTATTTTTTATTAGCTCAATATATTAAGGCTACAGTAATGTGCAAGAATTAGTATCCTGATTTCTTATCACAAGTGGTACAGAGCACTGAGGCACTGCTTTGCAATGAGTGCTTTGCTGAGGAATATCTTATTCATGGTTTAGAGAAGAAGAAAGATGATTACAATTTCTAAATCGCTAAATTCATTTTAGAAGAGAAAGAAGAACACAGTCAGGAAGCAGAAATGAAAAATATGTAAGGCCTGTATGGTATAGCACAAGGTATAAATAAATCACTACATCTGTGAAAGCAGAGAAGTTTCCCCTCACCTGACCTCCATCTAGTCACTCTGAGGAGGAGATAGAAGCAAATGATAGATCTTTCCTCATCCTCACTATTTTCTATTTCACAGTCTGGAACTAAAAGATGAAAATCTCATGTGATGAGATTTTAATGTCCTGAAATATGAAAGACAGTTAAGACAGGAATCCTGATCTGAGTACGGTACCTGAAAACTCTAACACACTATTCTCCAAAGCTCACTGCAGTGGAGGAGTTTGAAATGCTTGTACGTAATTTGTACCTCTATTTCTGTTTTGGAGGAAATAGAGCTTGCTTTTAGTTTAATAAATTCACTTACAGGCTAAAAGGAAGCACCTTCAACAGAAGGTTTAAAGGAGTATTGGGAATAGCTGCTTACAGCAATGCACCTAAAATAAAACCTCGGTGAGGTGCTGAAATGCAGACTCTTTGCTCAGGGCTTAACCAATACTTTAGAGTTGGCATCTGTGACAAATTGGTTCTGGATTATTAGTCAGACTTCAGGCAATTGTTGAGGCATCAATCTCTCATTCCGTGGCATCTGCTCATTCACTAACCTGTGCAGCTTTGTGTCAGAAAGTCAATTTTTGTCCAAGGATTTGATAGATGTTAATGTGATTGTTTCAGCCACCATCCTTTTGTTCTAGTGATGATGGCTCAAGCAGAGCAAACTTTTAAGACTGAAGCTTGATTGGATAATAAGGCACAAGTTTTGAATTCATCTCCCCCTCTCTTCTGCCAAAGATCAGATTTCTCTGCTTAAGATACAATTCAGCAACCAAAACCTAAAGAAACTCAGTATAACTTCTCCCTGTGCCAAGCTGGAACGTTGGATTGTTGACAGATGTAGCTTTGGGATGGAGTGTGGGGCTTATGGATCCCACCCTGATGTCTCTGTGAGTCAGGACATTGCTGCTGACAATGCTTCTGGATTTAGATTTATTTTATTTTATTCAATATTGCATTATCTTTACTTAGATTTTTATAGTAAGAGGGATAATACAAGTTTTGGAAATGTTTTACTTAAAATGGGATGGATTTTTCAAGCTTTCACTTGGGTTATCCTAACCATACGGATATGGTTTAAAAAGAAAAATGATGATATGTTTCCCATTCTTTTCCATTATCACCCAGTGAATTAATTTCTGGTTTTAGCTATAAATACCAGTTGAGAGATATTTGATTAAATGACTAACCAAGCATTAATGAATTGTCATTACTGTATCAGATAAATTATATATTAACATAAGATTCTTTATGGTACCTGATCCCCTTTTAAAAACACAGTCTCTACTCCAATTATTTTTTAAATCAGTACTGTAAATGATAACTAATTTTAATGCTCATATTCAGCACCGTGAAATCAAAATCAAAAATATATAGTGGAAAAATAAACCTCACTTGAAAATTAGATTTGTAGTTAGACAAATTATGCATTTGATGGAATTCTTTCCTAAAAGTGAAGAACTGATCTTTAGATTTTTAAGATGAGACCTATTTCATGTAAAACGATGGTGGCTGTAAAACTGTGACACACAGAATTATTTTAGTTTTCAACATGTCTCAAACAGGGTGAAGTGGCTCGTGTGGATTGTGTGGTACAAACTGCGGTTCCAGGACAGAACTGATATCTCTCGGTGCTGTGGTCCCCCTAATTAGTATTGCTGCTATTACAGATATGTCAAACACAGGATGGACCAACAAAACCTAATTAGCTGTTTAAACTCATTTCTGTGCCATGTTTAATCTTGAGCTTGTCACATTTAAATTTCTTTAAACCTTAATAATATTCAAGATCATGCACTTGTGTTAAAGGCAACATGTGTTTGAGCCATAATGAATGGCTGATGGGGAAGTATTCATTATGACTCAGACAACTTCTTTTCTTTATTTATCCAGGTCAGTCATTTATCTTTCCTTTAAGATTTATGAGGTTGTTTTACTCAAACCAGTGGAAAACTGAAATCTAATAACTTGTTTTGCATTTAATCTGTTGCTAATTCAGCCACATTCTTGATCACTAATATCATAATTTTAATATAGAACATGTATCCACCTGAAAAGAAGTGCTTAACTTAATACAAATATTTAATTTGTATTTCACATTAAGCACATAGTCTATCTTAATTACATTCAAAGACTCTAAAATATCTGGGAAAAAATTACTGGAATTTCTTAACTTCTACATAAATATTTTTCAAGGTATCTGTAGGAGATGTGAAGCTACTTTAGCTGTCAATATCAAGAGGTAAAAACTCTCTGAAATAAACAGATATTAAGAATTGCCATACTTTAGCATATGCACCTATGATTTCACATGCTGAAAAGCAGCTGCAGATGTTTGCTAGTCTGAGATGTGCTCCCAGTCCATTTTAGGCATGGGTAATTTAATAAATATGTGTCATTAAGAAGCAGTGGAAGGTCATACCAGAAATAGAGCAGTGGTTACTATCCGAGTACAACACTTGCATTAAAGTTTTATACATAAAGAGGAGGTAGGAATTCTTGTTGGAGGGAAATTAAGCAATTAATTTTTAAGGCTGCTTAATGCTTTTGTCAAACAAAGCTGGGATGCAGAAAACAGGCAGGAGAGGCCTTCACAGGGCTTTTTGTAGGAAACTAATGATAAATTACCACAGAGCTGTAGGTCAGGATGTGACACAAGATTCACACTTGGGGATCTTCAGAGGCTTAGACCAGAACCTGAGATTAATTTTTACAAGTAACATCACTGATATTTCCAAAAGGTTTTGAGGAGCTGAGCCTTAGAGCTCGAGTCACAAAGGGCAGGCTCAGGCACAGGGAGGAACTTCATGATGCCCAAAGAAATGCAGCCACACTCCTGAGGCTTGTCCTGGTATGAAGAAGTGCTAATATACTATAAAAGGGCTGTTTCCTGTTTTCCTAGACAGCTCCTAAATAAATATACACCTGTAAAATTTTCACGCTCCAAAGAATGAATATCATTAGTGCCCTGCGGGGTCTGTGCAAAAAGAAATAAATTCTGGGCAAATGCTTTGTACATTCACCAGCCCGACACCCCCCCGTCATCTGTCACATAAACCCATTAAAAGACAGAAGGGGTTGTCTAAAAGGGGATCTTTTTCTCCTTTTCTGATGAGGCAGTAACATTGTACATCATTCTGGGTGAGGATATCTACAGGATGGATGGATGCCCTGCACAGGGCAGGTATAAAAATATTTGAAAAGGGATGATAACAAAATTGTAGTGTTGCACTGATTGAAATCAATCATTAGATATTTTTGCCTTAATGAAATGAGTTCATATATTCTACCTCAGGGTCTCAAAAGGAAGAGAAATATGATATTCAAAGATAGGCAAGGAGTATCTTCTCCGAAGAGAAATGGACGCAAGAAGATCTCCTCCAATAAGCTCAGAATTCATATTCAAAATGAAAAATCAGAGAAAATTTCTATTTTGGCATGGTATAATTAATGACTCATTTGTATTGACAGCAAAGTCAGGTTTTCTCATGTTCAATAAATCTTTTTAAATAAGAAAGATAAGGCAACAGTTAAAACACTTTTTTCTTCTTCAGTTCCCTGTGATCTGAATGGAAATTAACCACAAAAAATGTCACCATTAATCCTCTAAATCTGAGACTAAATTTTCCTGATACACCTAATATTGTGGATTTGAACAACAGAAACTGACACTCAATGTTACAAAAGCCTAATTTTTGCTTTAGCCACTGCTAAACTAAACAGGAAGACACCTTCACGTCACGTTGAGTACTTAATTTTTTCCCCTCTATTTTTCATTATCTGCCCTGATTAAAGAGGTCGGTTCCTATTCTAAAAATGATGTGTAGGGAATAAATTAATAATCTGCCGTGTCAATGCAATTCTTTTTAAGTGACAAGCTGCAAGTCCTTTTACACTGCTTTGCTGTCCAGATGATAGTACCCAATTTATTCAGGTTATCGCATTTTCTAAGCTGTTACCCCTCTGGCAGCTATCACTCTCCATCAGAATCACAGGCCTCAACCAATACCTGATTATTTCTAGATCTTTAGGCAGCTGTCCTGTTGATGTGGTTTCAAATGAGATTTATTCCTTCTAACAGAAAACCCAGTGTTGATTCATTCAACTTTATGGTCCTGTAATCAGCAGGAAACAGCTATCAGGTAGTCTCCATTTTATTTAAACTGGATTGACTAGCTCAGCTCATGCTTTTCTTCACTAAATGTAATGAAAATATGGAGTGAATAGTTTTCCTAGATGATTGCCCCATTTAAATGCTTAGGAGTTGGTAAGAAGGCTTTAAGCAATATTCTGAACACAGGCTGTACTAAATATATTGAGACACTCCAGTTTGGCTTTAAGATTGGAATATGGACTGATTAAAAGTGTGACTAAAACAGAAAAAAAAGTAATTGAAACATTTATTGTGTCCAGTGCTGTCAAGTCCCCTCCTTTTAGTAAGATATAGACTATGTAACAATCATAGCATTTTTCTTTTGTTTTTTTTTTCATTTCAGTCTGTTCACACATCTGTCTGGTGCCAGTTACCACAGAAACATGGAATGGTTTGGGTAGGAAGGGACCTGAAACACCATCTAGTTCCAAGCCCCCAGTTAAACTACCCAGCTTGAAAACTTAATGCACAAAGCCATTATCTGCTATATTTAGGGCATAAAAAGCCATAAAACAGTCTGTTTCCCTCAAGTGCAGTGAGCTCATCCCCACTGATGCTGAGCTGGATGTCTAGCTGGTTCCATCAATAGACACGGAATGAAGAAAGCACTACAAGATTTGTGTTTATAGTTCATGTAGCTGCTCCAAGGAGAAGGCAGGAAGTCACAAATAAGAGAAAGAAGCAAACCAGGGTATTGTAATTGTGTGTGATTTCTTTGGGCCCAGAGTATCCCTCACGCTGTACGAGTTCCCTGGTTTAAATCCGGCTTTTAGTGCACTCCCCCTCTGTGCCAGCTTGGTAAATCATATATTCTTTCTCAAGTATTACTTATAAGTCGAGTAGCACAAACCCAACTGGAAGAGTTGTGATGATCACGGGTCATTTCCTCATCCCTCCCTTCCTGAGCAGAGGGCTGGAGACACGAAACCCCCACCCAAACCATCCTACTGCGGTTTTGAAAGTCATGGGAATTTTGCATCTTCCTTTCCTCTTCCCTGCCCAGGCTGGGGACACAAGGAACAAAGAGGCAGCTCAGGAAATCTGCACTGCCACGTTCTAGGCCCACACCCAGGCTTCTAAAACTGTCACAAAAATAAAACAGCACGTGCATTAGAATACACCATGCTTCTTGGACGATTTCATCATAATTTGTCATTCATTCTGAGATATTCATTTGTCTGAAAGCAATTAAAGCTTAATTGCTGCATAACCTGAATAATTTAGAAATGCAAATTAGGATAGGAGGCAAGCAAGTATGTGTTCATTAATTTCTTTGTTATCACCATCTGTTTAATTAAAAAAATGAGTTTTACTGAATGACAGCTTGCTAACTATATAAACGTTTTCCTTAATTGAAAATGTCTTTTGCAATTGAGGTCAGAATCTGACAAAAATTGTTTGAGCTTTTTCAAAAAACATTTTCCCTAAACAAATTGTTGTATTTTTAAATTCACATTAAAAAACATTGCCAGCATATGCAGTGTAATTCAAAAAATGACATCTTCACTTCTTAGTGCAAAGCCATAGTTTTATGAAAAAAAATCAGTGCTTTGGAAAAGTGATGGTTATTACATGAAAGGTATATGCAATTTACCATCTTTGCTATGGATTATTTTGAAAACTTTTATAAAATCCAGACTCAAAATATGAATTCTTCTGGCAAAAAAAAAAAAACCAACAAACAAACAAAAAACTGAAGAAGGAAGGAATGTTTCAAAAGATGGATCATATGATGCAGTTTTTTTGCTTGGGAAATAAAAGTAAAGTAGTTTTTCAGGTAGAATCTTTATAAGGAAGCTAGTTCTTTACACGAGAATACAACTCTTCATGACTGATATTTATCAAACTCCTTTCATTCAATCTGGTTTTATTCCAAATGCCTTCACTCCATCTGTAGCAGTGTGGGGAGGCCCTGGCACAGGGTGCCCAGAGAAGCTGTGGCTGCCCCTGGATCCCTGGCAGTGCCCAAGGCCAGGTTGGATGGGGCTTGGAGCAACCTGGGACAGTGGAAGGTGTCCCTGCCCATGGCAGAGGGTGGAGCTGGATGGGCTTTAAGGTCCCTCCAACCCAAACCATTCAGTAATTCTCTGATTTATATATTCAGGAAAAAAGGAAAATCATTTGTACCATGTTAACTCATGTTTTAATGTCAGGGGTGTACTGGATCTCACATTTATCTTGAGTTGGTCTAAACAGACAAAACTGTGACACAGAGCCGTGAATAAATAATGCACGTGCCTGCAGGCCCACTGTGTGTTAACCAAGGTTTGAGCCAACAGTGCCGTGCTCTGTATGAGGTCAGTGAACTCCTTCATGACCTGGGACTGGAACCTGGAGCAGTGCAGAAGGGCAGTGTTGTACTCCTGTACTACAAACTCATCTGTTATTCACCTCGTGTTGTTTATGCAATTAATTATATTGCTTTGCTGTAATTTAAGTTACGCTTGGCTTCTACTGTCTCTTACTGCATTGAACAGAAACTTTATGTTGTGGCTTCTGTGTCAGCACCAGCATATTTCTGGAGTGCAGCAAAAGGCCTTTCTGCGTTGAAGGCAACAGTGGTGATAAAGATGACAAAGCTTCAGTGATTTGCACTGAAAAAAATCCCCAAGAATGCACTATCTCTTTGCTGTATCCCCTTTTGTAGTAAATTACTGGGATAACTGGGAGGTGTGTCTAATGGCTTTTAAATAGTTTGTTACTGGACTTAAAAAAAAAAAAAAATCATGCAAGGTCATGGTTGTTCCCCCAAACAGTTAAAAAAAGTGACCTGCCCAGTCAAGCTGGGTGCCAGCACATGAAGACAAAGTCAGGGTGACACTGCCAGGCTCAGCCACATGAGTTGGGAATTCCCTTGCATGAAGTGTCTCTGTCCTCATTTAAATGGTCTTTAAATTTCCTAAGTGTTGTATAAACATCATCTGACACTTGCAGGCTCTTCCTGAATGTGGAAACAAAAATTAGCACTGAAGCCTTTGGGTGACACACAAAGATTAAGCAACTTTTTCATGACAGAAGAACCCAACAGAAACTCGTGAGAAATCCCAAACCTGTGTCTGTCAGGGAGGCAAACCTCTGGTGGGACTCAGGTGTTCATGGTTACTGTGGGCAGATCCACAGTTTTGTGAAACAGGAAAATGCCTTATGAATCAAAAAACCCCTGGTAAATCGCTGCAAGACATTTTTATTTTTTTATGCTTTGGAGCTATTCGAAAGTGAGTGTGGATATGAATGTGTTTTAATGGAATTACAGTGAAACTGCATGCAAGATTTAGCAGGTAACACAACACAAACACTCCTGTGGAAGTGGAGGAGGGGGGAAAAATTGTGGAGAAAACCAGCAAAGATTCCCACTGAATATACAAACACAAAACCCCAATCAAACAAAATCAAACTGCAAGCCATGGGCGTGGTGCAACTTTGACAAACCAGTCCCAGCGTTCTGAGGTGTTACTTTGTCAGTACCATATTAACATTTCTGTGCATCAAAGGATTATTTTGCCTGGATATTTTTCGTCCTTTCACTAGATGGCAATATTGTATTATATTCCAGTGTATAAGTAATGTTTAAATAAACAAGGCATGAAGATAGCCAAGTAAACTGTATCAGTGCATTAAAGAAATTAAGGGATAATTAAATTTAAAATTTACTTCAATAGCTTGTATTTCCACAAACTCTCTCAGTAAGAATATCACTTAGGTTTTCTCTTTGATAAACCACGTGCCACTTCTTTGGTGGTAGAGTGAGATTCAGCACTTTTCACCCCCCCAGATGATATCAACCCTCCCTCTACAGTTCCCACTGAGAGGGGTTGCCAGTTCCTATTTCCACTCACAGGATAACTAAAGGGACACCAAAGGCTAAGTGCAAACACACTTAATCTTATTATTCAAAATCATTAGCACAGTTCCTTCATTACTCCTGTATATGTGGTGGCATTGTTTGGGATCCCTACTATGTGACCTTTCTAGTCCTTACAGCTTGCTGAATTTTTCCTTACTTCAACAAGAAATCACATGGAATTAATTCTTCTGAGCCTCAGATTAAAGATGTGTTTGTCTCCACTCTTTTCCTGTATCTTTACAGCAAGAACCAAGTGAAGCAGCAAACATTAGATGAAGCAGAAGACTGATTTATTGGTTAAAGGGAAGGAAAATGTATTACTGAAGAAGAACGAGAAAGCTGCAGTGACAGAACCTGCTTCTGAGGTGTGTTCTAAACATTAATTGGACCAGGAAGCAGAACCTCAGTCAAGCCGGCATGCTCAGGTCATTAAGCAAAAGATTTATTTGTAGTTTTTTTCAGATTCACTAGCTGTGTAGCCTCGACAGGAATGATTGAAAGAGTTTGATTTCAGGTGACTGAACACCCATTTGCTTCGGGCATGTTTCTGGTTGGTAGGAAATAAGGTATTTAAGATTCAGCTTTTGAGAGCTGGCAAGAACTAGTGCTAGTGCATACAACCTGCAGAGTCTGGAGAAATTGTTTTAATGATGAAAGGTGATTAAGAACCAGTCCTGATGGCAGCAGCCTCATTTTTCTTCCACAAAGCTACTCTTTTCCCCTAGTAAACTTGTATATGGTGGCAAATCAAAGCAGGCTGAGAAACAGTTCCCTGCCTGCTGGTCGTCTTGCTACCAAAAGGGCTTGAAAAGTCTCTTTGACTTTGAAAAAGTCATCTGGTGTGATCTGAGCAGGTTTGACTCTGGTCCTGCAGCTGCAGCATTTACTGCAGTAAGATCCCCAGTGCTTGTCAGGAAGGGCAGCACTTGAGGAAAACACCAGCAGACACACATCTCTCCTTCGGGCACACTCCATGGATATCCAGACAGAGAACTCCAGGAGACATCCAAGAATTTTCAGTCCAGCCCTGACTTACTAATGACTACACATGTAACAGCTGTAAAGCACAGCAATAAACCTTATATCAGAGCTTATTATAAGCTATTCATTTCCTGACTCAATTAGGAGATCATTACATCATCTAAAAGAAATGAAAATTTCAGATGTGAATCTCTAAGTAGCTCATTCTAGATACATATCACTGAAAACATTCTGTTGGTATGAACCAACCCTACAACAGAATCCATTTCAGATCTTTTATTGACCTTCCCTCCTATTTAAGTCTTTACTCAGATCATTGCTGCTTTCAGGACATTCACTCTAATTAATTTTAAAATTGTGTTTTATGACATAAAATGTTTCGTTTTTCTTTTTGAATTTATGTCTGCATTTGGTTTTAGCATTTCCTCCCCCCTCCTTCCTTGTTCCATCAGGTCTAATCAAAGACATTAGCTCTGCCTACAAACCTTATCCTACTAAAGACTCTTTGTACCAGCAAAACACCATTGATACCTCTCCCTGGAAAGTGATGTAGTGAAAATTCATGAAAACAGAATATACCAAATCTAGTTCCTTACTGTTATTGCCTCATGCAATAACATCATCCATTTGGCCACAGACTAACACAAAGGTAATTGGATTTTTGCTCTCACTAATTCCAGTGGAAAGCTGTAGAACCTTACTACTAATCAATTTGAAACATCTTTTGGCTTCTAGAGATATTTTGTACATGAACAATCCACTTATTTTTCTCATTTGATCAGTAGCCTTTATTCCAAGCTTCTGCAGTATTCAGGACAAGCAGTCACATCTTACATGGCTGAAGAAATTGTTGGTTTCTAGGCTGTTTACATAAAATTTTGTGTATGTATTCAAATTTATGCATGTTCCAGTTTGCATCCATCCACATTGAGCAGGGGACACCGGTTATAAACCGTGTTCAAGGTCCTCTCTGCACTTCCTGTGCAATGAAAGAAATTCTTCCACATTCCTGGAAGGAATAATGTAACTAATATGGCTTCATATCTTCATAATACACTGAAGAAACAATGTAGAAATAAAGGTTTTTAGGAACTACTTGTTTGCCACAGTGACCTTTGCCTATTATTTACTACTGGACTGTGCCTTTGTGACAAGCACCAGAAAAAAGGGATGGCACATAGCTGTCCCATTCAGGAAATAGTTCAGTGCCTGTGTTCCAGTTCAGGGTTCTAATGCATCATCACATCAGCTTCAGTCATGGAGGGTTATTTCATTCTAACACCTTCTTTTTTCCTCACTACTTCCTGTTTTCTGATGGGAGGGAAAGAGAAGAGAAGGGAAAAGTCCCATGAATTGAAAGGCTAAGGGTATGTTTTGGTCTTTCAGGGAGGGTAGAAGAAGGTGAGGTTAAGGAGTAAACTTAGTGGATCATTTTTAGTATTCTAGTTGAATAAAACTTAAATTAGATTAAATGTATACCACGACAATACCACAGTATTTTTTGAACTGCAAGATGCAGGATACTATTGAACTCCTCCATTGCTTATTGAATTGGTGATAGAATAACAAAGGGACAAATGCATCCTCATTTAAACCCATATTTAGTATGCAAATCACTAATAATGAGGGTTTGCAAAATCTCTGATGCAAATTGTGTATAGACTTGTAGGGTGAAGTAATAAGTGAAAAAATGACTTGGGCTTAAAGCACTTTACAGCCTTTTACACCAAACTTCAACACATAGTTTATCACGGCGGTAAAACATCATCTTTACACCTGCATCTGCTTCTAGCGCACACTGGAAATGATTTCCACATATCAAATATTCCCACATCACATACAGATGGCGAGTGGGCATTCTGGCTGGAATATGCACCAAGAGAGCGCTGCAGAACTGTGCCAGCAGCCTCGTTATTTCACAGTCCTGACTTGTGGCTACCAAAGGAGCTGGGAACGCACCCGACAGCTCAGAGTGCTGACTCTGGATATTTGGGCTTGGGAAGTTACAGTGACTCAAAGCAGGCTCCAAGCAGAGCTCTCAGACATGTCTTGTTGGCTGTGGATAAATGGCAGGTGTCAGAGCAAGCAGCACAGCCCTTGCTGATGTAGAGCAGGACGTTCCTGTCCTCTGGAGAGGCCGGAGTGACCCCACGGCTGAGCCACCATCCCAGAGCAGCCCTCGGCGAGGGACAACTGCCCACTGGACAGCACCACCAGTGACACTGCAGGGAACGGTTTCATGCACCCTTCTGTGGGCAAAAGAGATATCTGAAAACTTCACTTTTCAAAGAGCTACCACCTCAAGATGTAAATTTAACAATTACCTTTCAGAAAATAATTAAGAAGGGCTGTATTTTTTATCATATGTTGGATCTATGATGAGTTTTTTGGGAATTCTCTGTAATCCATGACAAGGGGCGGGAGGGGAAGTAAATCACATTGCAGTCAGCTGATCCCATGACATTTCTTTCATTTAAGGTCAAAACCTCATTATTTCAATATAATGAAATCTGGAAGTAGACATTGGTTTCGATTTGCCTCTAACCTAAAATTCCACTCGGAACATTAAATGAAGTCACAATTTAATAGTGGTTCCTCATACAAATGCTAGAAAACATGGATGACCAGGGAAGCAAATGCCATGCCTGATTTTTAAGATACTCAGATAATATTTATGAGATTCTGAACTGAGTTTGATGTATTCTACTGAGTTCAACACTGTTTCCTTATCAAAAATCAGTTCCTTTACTACAGTGATAGGTCCTATTCACAATGTGTATCTGCTGATCTTTTCAAGTCTCTATTGACAAAGAATATTTAATTAGTGGTTCAAGCAGCACCTTTTTTTTATTCCAAAGTTGACTTCTCCAACCTATATATTAAATTAATTTTCCAGTGCTAAGGGATGATCCAAGAAACCATCAGCTGCTCTAAACAGCCCCCCAGAGCTCCCACTCATCAGCTTTTGGCTTTATCCTCATAAAAAGGCATCAGACAATCACTGTGTTCTTGAACTCCTTGGGAAGGAAGGGGACAGGAGAGCAAAAGGAGCCAAAGAGACAGAGTTCACAAATTAAATTACCAGGTATTTTAAGGCAGCAATGTAATTATATATTATGGAACTTCAAAGCTCAATACTCATGTAATCTTCCCCATTCTCCTATGAAATATATTTAACATTAAGAAAAGTCAGGGAGGTCTCTTACTGAGGTCTGCTAGACTTCAAATACCTATTGATGAGGGTGACCGAGGCATTTCAGCGTCTGTGGCTGTGTGGTGCTCAGGAGGATCATATCAGCACCCTGGCTAAATACAGCTCCACACACAGCTTCCTCCCGCTGTTACCCCTTCGTGTCTGCTCCAGCTTGGGCAGCTTTCACCACTTCTGAGGGAAAATGCTGCACTCTCAAAGCTGCACTTCCTCTCTGCCCCTTCCATCCATCACATTTTTGTTACCTCCCCCAACCTCAACTCCTTCTCAATTAGAAATTAATGGAAATACAAACCCCAGAGTTTTAAGTATTAAAGTGTGAGGAGCTTGTGATGCAGGGTTTTATTTTTAGTATATCTAGCAGTAGCTGGGTTTTCCAGATGGAAAGATGACGCTACAAAGCACAGCACATATTTGTCTTCACGAATTTCCGTTGTTATGTCTCTGGCTGAATATTCATTACGAGTTGATCAGCATATTTTATTGGTACGTCTCACACAGATTGTTTCTGGCTCTTGCTGCCTATCAACATGTTGATTCACCAACTGGTAGGCCATTTAATCAGCTGTTTTCGGGGCTAATATTTAGAGGGAAAACAAAGCACAAAAATAATTTAAAAAAATACAGATAAATGCAAGAAAGCCCTTACGAACTGTTGTATTCAGTAGCACAAAGAAGTGCATCACTGCCCCAGCTCAGCCCGATCTGCACCCTGCAGCGCTGGCAGTGCCACGTTACAGCACAGCTTCAGCTGACCCGAGCAAAAGGGCGTGAGGCAGCACCTCCTGTCTGCCTCCCCCAGACAGGCAGAGCAGGAACAATGCTGATTTGTTTATAACAAGTCTCTTAACTTCATATCCAGAGTGTCCTGCCTGACACTCAGAGCTGCTGCCATAAGCCAGAACATAATGCTGGGCCAGTGTGATGACCTCAGATATCTGAGGTTTCAGCATTCCTGATGGCACTTTCAAATATAAATGTTTAGAAAAGTATGCCTCAAAGTCTGCTTTTGAACCATTTAAAAACCCTGCCTTATTATTTTTACCCTGTTTTCTGCAAAGACAGAATGATTCTAACCCATGTAGCGCCAAGTGTTACACCACTTTCCAGGCAGTCAGTGATCTGTGGCCCTTGACTATTTTCAGTGTCAAATTACAGTCAGATTGTACACAGCCATCACAGATCAGTTGATGTTTTGTTGCATATGTCTCCAATTCGTGCTAATTAACACCTCCAAACTAATTCTCCATGCAGTCAAACCTTTTGCCATCAGGGGCCCCCCAAATGAACCTTGGAAGGAAACCTGTTATTTCCACAAACTTGGAATTAACCTTCCCAGAAGCAGAGAGCAGATGCTCAGGGGTGAGTGTGGCAGACCAGATGCTCAAGTGAAGCTGTTACGAGTCTGGTCAGAGCTACAAAGTTCCTTACAAGTCTTCACATTAATCTTTCCCAGACGAAAAAAGAAGACGTTCAGGAAAAAAACTGGAATTATTTTAGCCCTGGGCCTAAACATTAGAATCTCACATTTTGTCCTAAACTCCTAAGAAACTGTCTGGGGAGGTTTGGTCAATGGTTGGACTCAAAGACCTCGGAGGTCTTTTCCAGCCTTGATGGTTCCATGACAAAGAAGGGCCATACAGAATTGTTATTCACATGCATGGAGTACAGACAATTCTTATTTGCACAGAACACAGTGAAAAACCACCCAGCTGAGAGCTGCTCTTACAGCACCAGCTAAATGCTATCAGCTGAAACCTGTTTTATCTAGGGATTAATTAGTGAGGTATTTAACTCACACAGGAGAGCCTTTTCCAATTCGAAGGGTAGAGGCCTTGCATAAATGAAAATGTGGTGTGACTTGTCATTTAAAAGACTAAATTTTAAGGACCTTTTTTTCTTCTTAGTGAGTCCCGCTGATATTTCTGGTCTCTGGCAATATGGATACCCTTCCAGCAAAAGCACCTGGAACGGTTAGGGAGAAGATAAAGGCCAGTGTCAAAAAAAGCCAGTCATCCATTGATGAAGTTTGTATAGTAGGATGTATAAAACTAATCATTAAATTATGCAGAACATGTCAATACACCTTCATAAAAATGCAGGGAAGTTTGAATGATAAATTAGAATGACTAGAAAGCCGCTTCCATGAGCAGCTCCTTATTTAAGCTTTTCCAGATCCCTGTTCTCATGCACCACAGCCCATTAGGCACATCCTTTAAAGGTGGGTAATTGGCAGTATTGAAAACAGGGTCACTGTCCAGACCAAACCTCCCTCCCCAGCCCACCCCGAGCCCTCAGATCAGATTTCCAGACAACCTACTTTAACGACCCTTTAATTACCATGTGTTTTCCCTCTTGGTGGCAATCATTTGAAATTTTGTTTAATTTGTTTCAGCTTGGGTTCATGTTTCATGTGAGAGCTCAGCAGCTTTGCTGAAACATTTGTATAAAGTCAGCCTTATAGAACAACAACTGAAGATTTTTTGGAAAAATTGTTATGATTTGGTATTTTATGAGTAAGCAACGCTTAAAAGTGAGAGCAGTAGAAGGTTATGCCCAAAGTCCTAAAATTGCTTGCATGTCTTGCATATAATTCAGCTTTAAGAATTGATTGCTATAGCAAACCATGAAAATCCAATATTTAATTTACTCATAAAGAATAAGTCACAAAAGCTGATACATTCTGCAAGGACATGTGTCTGTTGTTACACTCGCAGACAAATCAACATTTTTGTATGGAAATAAGAAAAAGATTTCTCCATCACGACAGTCAATGAAATCCTCAAAATATCTGATGGTTTGGTTCTTAAATATTTCACTGCTCCAAGCTCTTTTCATATAGAATTGTATTCACCTTAAATTGGCAAGGGCAGTGGCAAGGGGATGGAATCTGATCCTTTGATCAACAGTGATGAGTTGCATAAAAACATACAGAGAAACTTGAACATTAAAAGGAAATTCAGTGATTTTCCTCAGGTGAGTCTTGCAAATACTTTTCAGCTGTACTTTTCTGCACTAAAATTTACGTAAGAATATTAAATAATAATAATAAGTAGCGCATCTGCAGCTAAAATACAGATACATATGACATTTTGTACACACTCAATTCACTCTGGAGGAGAACATACAGAATCACTGTCAAGAACCCTGACTTGTTACTTCACAAATTCTAAGCAGTGTGTTCACCAGGGAGCAAGAGAGATGAATACCTGGAGTTAACTCAATTAGACATATGACAAACATTTAACAGTGTTGTGGAAAGCCAGTTTTGACTGCTTTATTAATATTTTTCATTGGCAGAAATATTCAAAATGCCAGCTGCAAAAGTTACATTTTACTAATAGTTCCATTATGCGCTTGAAAATAAAAGAAATTGTGCACGGTGACATCTCAAAACTGAATTAACCAAATCACATCATTCTAGGAACGTAATTTCTGGAGAGCTGAGATGCTTCTTGACAGATAAGCAGACATAAAAATTTAATACCTTCCAGCACTTGATTCTGCACAGGAAAAATTTCAGGATCTTGTGTAACTAAACAGGGGCTACATTTGTAATAGTGCAACAACTATACCATCACTTTAAATGTCAGTATTGTTATTCAGCATGATTTCCTCCGTATGATGGCTCAAGTCAATTATAATGACAGATAGCATCCTACTGGCTCATCTGATTACCTCTGACCTTTTAACAGCTGCAGAAAGCCAAAACAGCCCGAAAGAAGAACTCATGCATATATGACACAAAACTGGAATTTCATATCTGAGCCGTAGTCAAGAACTCATTGAATGTCAGCAGATTTCTGACAAAGCCTATAGCAAATAATTTCTTGGATGGTTTGGCACCACGAGAGCCTGTCATTTATTACAGCTGAGTACTGATGGGGGACATAAACTTGATTAATTTTATATCAATACCTGATGTGAAAGTCATTATAACATATAGTCCATTTTAAAAATTTGGAATCCACTACCCAAAGTAACCATTCGTTTTGAGTATTATTTCTCTTATCAGAAGCTTGGTTAGATGATTTAAGGCTGGGCTTTGCAGGGAAACCAATGTCAGTATCAAGTGCAATTGTAGATATTCAAAAAATGTGCCTTATTTTTGAACAACAGATTACTAAACAACTACTCAGAGAAGTCTCTCACCACTCACATGTCCTTTTTCATTCCTCAGATGTGATTAGTCAAATGTGACTCTGATAACTTAATCAAAAGCTTATCTTTGTGCTGCTAAAAAGCCCAGAAACACCCAACCCATTCCTCATACTGTTGTGAAAAAGCCATCCAAAATGGAGCTGCACCTGCCTTAGATAATAAGCTGAAATTAATTTAAATTGTCTTTAAAATCTTCAATTAATGTTCATGGAATTTTTCAAACTGACAATATTGGTTAAAAACTGTTTTAAATTCTCTGTATGAAGAAAGCTTTCAACTCACCTACCAGTAAAAGAATAATAGAACAGAAATTTGACAGTTCCACAACTGAGATGAAATCCCAGCTGTCCTTGAGAAAACACCACTTTCACCATTATCTGTCCCTGGAGCACAGTCTCACCCTGAGAAATCGGTGGTACCGTGAGTTACCTCTGTTGGGAGTCAGCTGAGAGAATGAACAGTACAAAGCAGCTCAATGATTACATTTAATGACAAATGAACTTTAAAGATGAAAACCAAAAATACCAGAATCAGGTGACTTCTAAAACTTATTGACAGCTATATTTGTAGTATCTGGCTAACTGAGAGCGAAAAAGAGAAAAGCAAAATATCTACAGGGGTTTTTTGTCCTGCCTATTGACTTCTAAAAACTAATTATGCCAGTTCATGCTTCGGAAGGAAAGCTGTTATTTTGTGGTTGCCTGCTTTAATTTACAAACCTTTCTTCGGGAGTTCATTTTTAAAAGAGGGTCTGCCCAGGTGCTCCTGAAGGTCCCATCACACCCACATCTCATTGTCTCCCCCTCCTTTGCACCAGCTGCACGTTTCTTGGGGCTCTGGCAACCCAAGAGCGTCATCAATCCCTTGCCCTGAGGACTCTGCCCTGGTCTGCGATGTTCCCACAGCAAAAACAAGGACACCTGACTCAATGGAATGGGGACCTTCACTCCAATGAGTTTCAGGAAAATAAATATTTAAGAGATGAAAGAATGCAATTAGGATAGTAATACATCTCAAACAATGTTAATAACCTTTAGAAGCAGAGAGAATACTCAGTTTATTCAGCTATCATAAAACAAATATTAAACTTACTCTGGGAAAAAAGAAAAGATATGTAATTTCTGCTCAGAAAAGTAATTAAAAACTGAACAGAATGGCTTGGCAGCTGCACAGTAATCCCCTCCAATATCTCAAACAGCCCATATTGGTGAAAGATGCTCCACCCAGCATCACCAGATAAGAATATTGCTGCAATCAATGCAATGAGTCCAATTTACTCAAGGTCTTTCGACTACAAAGCAGAAATAATACAAGTTCAGAGTCAAAATTTGAAATATTCACATGTTACACCTAAAAAGAGTAACTACGGGATTGTGCCAGAATACATCGTTTTGTTTCTTCAAGAAGGAAAACAAGAATTTACTGATTGTGAGGTCTGATGCAGTCAATACATGTCTGCAAGAGTTCAGCAGTCTCTCCTCTGAAATATGCTGCAGGAAGGGACTGCTGTTTGTAAGGCTCTGTGTAGATGCCATTACATCTATTACAAGAGAAAAGTCAATTAATGTGCAGCCCAGACCTTGCTTTGGAGTTTATCTGCACACGGAATAAAGTCAGTAGCAGTAAGAGTATGCTACTTCCTCCAACAGTGGAGAAAATGAGGATGGTTTAATCAATATTATGACAATTTAAGTTTTTGCTACCCTACTAGTCAACTCAGTAAACATTTATTGTGCAGGAAGGCCATGTATGGGAAACAGGGTAGTCAGAGGAGAAAAGACCAGTTAGTGGCTCCCCAGGAAGCCAATCCTGTTGCATATTCCAAGGGATGCTTTACGAAAGACACGCTCCTTGAATGCTGGCTGTCAGATATCCTCAACACCAGAGCCTTTAGGTTTGTATTTGCCTTAGAGTTTTTATTTAAACCCCTCAAGTTTTCAGGCCAAAAGAGCCTGCCCACCTTCACTCTGTACATGCTGAATTTCTCCCCGAACAAGTGCTGAGCCCTGAGTGTTTTACCAGTGTTTTACAAAGATGGAAGGTGGAGGCAGGAGAGGTCACGGTGGCACCAGGGTGCAGCTCGTTGCTTCTCTGCTTGGTGCAGGTGAAGCCACCTCACGCTCACAACAAACACCGCCGAGAGGAAAGTTTGTTGTGCTGTGGTCCTGCACTTTGCACCAGTCACCCCCACATGCTTCCACTTCAGTTTAGAAGCCAAGGTTGTGTCTTAGATAAAGGCCATGAAGAATCTGAGAGCCAGTTAGGTTCTGAGGACAGCTGAAACACGGAGCCGAGCGTGTAAGGTTTGAGCTGCAATACTGAGGCCTGCCAGCTTCGTTTTCACTCCTCGTGCTGAGGCGTGCAAAACAGGGGGAAAAGCTTAAAACTACAGCTAAAGTGGAGAATGGAAAATGGGTCCCAAAGTGTCTAAACTAACCTCATCCTCCTTTTAATAATCTCCCTAGGCTTCCACAGAAAATACCTTCCTCTGTTTTTAAACCAGAAACCACAAGACAATTAATGCTTTGTGAAAAAAAATGTTGTTAAGGTTGTTTTTCAAACTTAAATGGCGATACTTTACAGTAAATGGACTTTATTTAATGCTCAATTAAATTTTAATTGCTTGGTGACACTATTCATAATCATCAAACTAGCTAATGTTTATTAATAGCCGTTTCTGATGGGGTATAGCACCTCAGATTTCCATGTGAATTTGAGAAGACAAAAATAAATTTGAAACAGTTGCCAGCTAAACAATCACATTAAACACACCTCCCTTGCTTTAATGCTCAGGTGGCTTTCAGATATTTGAAACTTTAAAACAAATAGAGTACAGATCTTGAAATCACAGAGACAGGATCAGAAAATATACTGGAAGTCACTTCACTGCAAACACTATAAATCATNGCAACAAATAAACTACAGAGATTAGGGCAGAAAACATCTCACAAATCTTGAAATCACAGAAACAGCATCAGAAAATATACTGGAAGTCATTTCACTGCAAACACTATAAATCATTAAGGAATTACTACCTCATAACAGCTTCTTAATATCAGACATTTTAAACACCCCCATCCTGATTTAACAAAGTTATTCTGTGACAGCCACACATTTTAGCACTCACCTCGCTATCAGCAGGCTTTCCTCATACATTTCTCCCATGGCAAACTCAAATCCTCCTAAGGAACTTCTTCCCTTTCTGCCCTTTGGGCTTGAGGCTTTCCCAGAAGCTGCTTCTAATTGGTAGCTTGATGCTAATGGGGGGAAGTAATTAAGCTCTTCATCATTCCCTGCTGACCTGCTGCCTTGTAGGTCATGCATTTCCCACTATGAAGATCAGGTGTTAGTAGAAAAGTAGAATAAAGCGAATAAGCATTCGAAACATGGATTTAATGTGTGGGTATAATCAACATAGAAAATTCCAGTTACCGTAGTTTTTAACTGTAGGCAGCGTGTGTGGGCTGATTTTTTTATTCAGTTTTATATTGTGGCTGGGGGGACTGGGGTGATGACCATCCTCTCCTCTACTGTAAGAACTGTGCAGAAAGCTAATTGTGGCTTTGAGCAACTCAGCTCCTCTGGCAGTGTACATATCTATCATGGATAGGCATGAGAGGAGGTCATCAATTGGTCTGGAGAGAAGGGAAAGTCTTTTTTTGTCATCAGTTTTCCAGGTTTACACAGCCTTCAGCTGCTCTATCCATTCCAATGCACAGCTTTAATAGGAGAACCATCCTGCAATTATTTTCCACTCCTGTTTCACCACCCAAAGGAGTAACAAGTTTAATACTCAGCTACCAAGAAGTTTGCTCTCTGTGCTCTCTTCTGACTACACTTCATGGGAGTCCCTGTGTGTAGCTCTCTGTAGTGACCAGTGCAGTCTGGTTTTTGGGTGTCCCAAAGGGATGCCAATGGAATCACCTGCACTTGACTCACACGGGAGTTTCCAGGTGCACATCAGCAGGCCTAGAACAACACAGAAGAAGTAGGAGTGAGAAGATTTAAAGGAATTTATTTGGCAGTTGAAGGGGAAAAGCTCCCCCCCTCTTCCCACAGCACAAATGTCCTTTAAGGCATGAACCATTTCCACGAAGGTATTTTCATGTCTGTGGTGGTACTTTAGCAGCCAATAGCAGCGTAATGGGAATGCTCCATTTCCTGTTGGAATGCTTTGGTGTGTCCTCTTCTGAGCCATATTTCCTCTGGTCCTTCCACTAATTAAAATAATCTACCAAGAGCACTCTTTCTTGATGTTAATTACGGGCTTTAAACTGCTTCCAAAAGGCAAAATTAAATTCTCTGCAACATTTTATGTAATAAATCCATTATTTGATGAAATTCACATCTAACTCAGAAAATAATCTTCAAACTTCTCCAGAATTCATTTGGCAAAGTTTAGTCTGGAAATCATATTCTCATCTCTTTAGTACACATATTGTGAACACTTAATTTTGCACACTTGAGCAGTCTCACCTTTACCAAGTCTACTTCTTATTTATGTTGCCAGGTAAATAACTCTCAGCATGAAATTATCGTCTAAATACTCCGTCACAAATGTTATAACTTTATTTTTTAACATGTGCTCATTCTCTTAAAATTGGTTCTTTAATAATTAAAAGTGTTTAAGACCCCCTCTCATTATTTTGCGATTCTTGACACAGAATTTAAAGGCACCAAAAAGTTTTCCTTAGACTCAGCATGTTGGGTCAGGAGTTAGAGGGGCACCATCCTCTCAGATGAGCTCTGAAAGGTGCCCTGGACAAGGTGCTGGTTATTCAGGACTGGATAACCTGCTGTGTCTGGATTTATCTTAAGGAGTTGTTGCATTAACTTGATTAAAACACCCAAGTTGCAAAGGGAATGGAAATGCCTGAGTCCTCATTTCCAGTGAGTTCCCTGGGAGTTGCCTCCCTGCCCCTGGAGTGCAGGAATACCTCAGATACTCCGATAGCTGAGACAGAGCCACACGAACCCAGCACGTAACACAGTCCCCAGCTACATTTAATTAGGATAACAAGTGTATGTATATGTTTTTTCATTCTGTTAATATGTTATGATTGAATACTTGTCAACCCACAGCACATTTCCAAAAGTGGCTGAAGGTTATTGTTGTAACAGAACAGCAGGTTATATGATAGTCTTCCACAGAGCTTGTTAACACTATCAGAATTACTGGTGAACAGGAAAAGTTATCCCTCGGGTACAGGATAAAGGAGTGTAAAATGCTATTACCTTCCTTTTAGTAGCTCTTTCAATAAAGGTCTTTTTAAATAAAGTCAAGAAAATGACATAGCTCTTTTCAGTTTTCCTGTGAAGTAATTACAGCTGTAGATCCTTGACTTTTGTGTAATTTCGAATGAAAATTAACCAGTGTTAAATATCGATTGCTTTTCTCTGTCATTAGGCTTAATGAACTAAGCATTAATACTGTCAAAATGGCATCTGGTTCCTTAAAAAGATGCTATAAGTATGTGTCATCAGCTATTCCAAGGGCTGTTTTACACACAATTTATGAAAAATATAAATACCCGACTATTTTCAAACCCAGCAGTTTTCTGTCACGCCTTGGAATGAAATCACAGCTTGCTCTTTCCAAAACGAGCGGCTGAGTCTGGAGGTGGCACTGTTTCCCTTCAGGAGGAAAGTCAATCCCACAGCGAGATCGAGTCCAACGCACCCTGGCGCAACTGGTGAATTTTTGCAAGGGGCACAGCTCTTAAGGAACGTAATTAAACTGAGCATATGCCTGATATACACTCTAAATCCTCTGATATAGTCCCTCTATATAGCATAGGTTGTGCCATCCCATTTCTGTTTGGACTGCAAGTAATTTAAGAATTTGAAGATCAAGACTCTTCAGCAGATTTACATAGATTAAAATTTAATGAATTAATGAATTTAATAACCTTAATTGGCAAAAATTAGTTTAAAAGACACAAGAGAGTGTATAATTCTTCAAACAGGACTTGCTACACCCCTCCAAAGGGTTCCTGCAGGTAGCTTCATTTAGGGTATGCCTTTTAATTATAATTGCTTATAATTTCTATTATCTTGGCATGTCATTCCAGCCTACATCCATCCTTACCTCAGGAATAGCGACACAATCACCTTTTTGAAAATAGAGAAGGCAATTTCTCCACCACCAGGCACTGGACAAGCTAAATCCTAGGAAATTCCATCTTCAATCCTGCTCTCTGACAGGACCCTCAAAACATAAGCAACCGTTTCTCTGTAGAACTATTTTTTATTTTGAGTTTTCTTCTTGTATATTTTTCAGTCCCTTTCTCAAAGTGTTTACAGGTGGTTTGCATGAAAGAAAACAGGTTTCTGTCTGTCAGGATAGGGACTGACTATGGATTTGTGTGACTTAAGCAGCTCAGATTCCAGGTGGAAACTTAAAAAATGTGCTTTCAAGATATGCTTTCCTTCAGAAAGGAAGCCATGTTCTTGATGTCACAAGAGCATCACTCAGAAAATGCAAAATTAGACAAATAGAGCCAGCAATGGCAGAAGAAAATGAGTGTCAGCCTCAGGGGAAATTAAAGGAGACGTGCCATTCTCTGGCTGCACAGATCCTCATTAAAGGCGCTGAGAAATGTGTTTAAGGACATGTCTCAGTCTGCTGCTTTTTCAGTGTCTGTCTCTTGCCTGCTGTTGTTTTTGTGGAGGCCCCAGTGCAAAGCATCCTACAGTTCACAATGCTTTGGGGCCGTTCCCTCCTTGGTTCCACTCCCGGGCAAGGGATTCTGTCTCCAGAGTTGCTGTGAAGATGATTCCACCCTCCACGTTTCATTTCCCTGGTTGTGTGAGCAGCCAGCCAAGGCCAGGAGGGGGAATTGACAGAGGTGGGACATCGGGAACCTTCGCTCTCGTTGTTGAAGGACACAGAGAGTGGCTGGAGGGGCAGGGGAGGAGACCAAGACAAGTCCCAGCCGCTCCAGCAAGGACCTGCTGTTAGATCATTTATATTTTGTTACAGTACCTGATATGATGTATTTTGCAATTAGAAAACCTGCCAAGGACCTTTGCCCAAATCTGGTGAGCCAGGCTGAGAGATCCTTGTGTGGTCCTTTTGGGCTTGGGCAGTTTCAAATCGACCCCTCTGTACTCACTGGGCAACCTGCTAAACCCACACCTGTAAGGTGAAGTAAAAATAAAGATTATTTTCTCTACACAAACACAACAGGTGAATATTTTCTGTAGCTAGAATTAAGTCCATGCAAATTAATCCGTTTCAAATTTTAAAAAAATGGAAAGTAAAAGCATTTCAATGCTTGCTTCCATCAAGTAGGAAAGGACTCCAACTTTCTTAAGAGGTGTTTTAGTTGTGTTTCTTGATGCAGTTTATTGAGCGAATGCATTCTGAGAGCTTTAAATTGAGATTTATTTGTCCTTTTGCTAATCATGAATCAACCTTCTTTTAGATCAATTAACTAAATCACTCTGGAGGCAGCTCAATGCATTCTTTATGGATGAAAACCTTTGTTCTCTATTGCCCATAATATCTCTCCACCCCAATAAATACAATTAATAACCTACTTGCTCACTAGTGTTTGGAACTTCCAATGTTTCACAGCAATTCATTTCTTATGACTTGCTAACAAAAATAGATTTGAGTAAAACATCAATATTAATCCGTGCTTACGTTCTCCCTTCTGTACTTTCAAAAGTATTTCGTTTTCACGGAGAAGTTTATAATGGTATTACTCACGTCGCTATAAAACCTTCATGATATTTTAAAAAACAAGTCAAAATATGTGACTACCTCAATACATACTAGTGTTCTTTTTTTTTTCCATATACCATACATAAACCCAAAATAAATTTAAAGTTTCCACTCTGAAATTCCCAACTAGAAAAACTCTATTTAATTACAGTATTTATTAGCACAGGAAAGTACCTGGTCCTAATTTCTTCCGCAGTTTCAGCAAGACAGGGCCCTTGATGTATTACATTTCCTGGAACAGTACTTATATTCTTCCTTTTGTTAAAAATCATCCTGAGCTGATAATTATTCTAGCCAAGGGCCAAGGATTCAATAACAGCTGAGGCAAACCATGGCCTGCCAAGAACTGGGCTGCTTTGCTCGGAGAGCCTTTGAGTCAATTTACATTTAATGAAAGAGGCCAAAGGCGCTCTGGCCATCTCGGAATGAGGTCCAGCAGCCCCAGAATCGGTGCTGCCACACTGGCCTGCAGTTGTCAGGGGAGGTTTTAGAGATTTTAGAGAAAATTTCTTCCCCCAGAGGGTGTCGGGCACTTCCCAGGCTCCCCAGGGAATGGTCCTGGCCCCGAGGCTTCCAGAGCTCCAGGAGCGTTTGGACAACACTCTCAGGGACCGGGTGGGATTGCTGGGGATGGATGGACATCCAGCTGGACTCAGTGATCCTCATGGGTCCCTTCCAGCTCAGCATTTTCTGTGATTCTATGATTCTTTGCCCTTTTTTTGAGGCTCCGTTTGTGGCACATCAGATGTGAAGCCACCCATGGCTGAAGGTCCGGGGCAGTTCCTCAGGGACAGGCTCCCCCAGGAACCCCCCTGACCCTCTGGTGCCTCCAGGAGAACTTGGGCAGGAGGTGCCAGCACTGCCAGGAACATGGACAAGGTCTGATGCCAGAGGGAGATGGTTTTGGGCCTGGAGGTCTGGTTTTGGCAGAGTGGGGTCTGCAGTCTCCCCTGAGGAGAGGCCGGGGGCTGCCCAGTGCTGGACACAGCTCCAGACAGTTCCATCCTGCTCTCTAATGGCCCCTCCACGCTCAGGGCACAGCTGATAATTCGAAAACTCTGGGAAAACAACTCTGAGGGAGGATGAACCAGAGCCTGACAGAGAGGTATGAGGGGAAGAGTGTGTGTGAAACAGCCCTGGGGACAGCAGGGCCAGGGCAGAAGGAGGAGAAGGTGGTGAGAGGAGCAGAGAGATTTCCCTGCAGTCCATGGAGGGAATGTGAAGGAGCAGATGTGTCCCTGCACCCACAACAGGGACTTTTTGGTGGCTACTGGTAAGTGACCTGCTTGTGTTTTTCTTGACTACAAAGCTACTCTGTGGTATTTTCCCTCTGTGCTGCTGAGGAGGGGGAGTGTGGGAGCAGCTGGGTGGGCGTCTGTCACTGGCCAAGGGCAACCCACCAACGAGGAGAACCTACAGGTCCCCTGTTTCCATGGTGGAGGACCAGGAGGGGGAGCGAATGCACAGACTGCATGGCACAGCATCCTCTCAGCTGCTGTGGGGTGACCGAGGCCGGCTGGCTGGTGTGGCACCCCCGAAAAGGGGGTGGTGGAGCATCTCTCCCCATTCTCCCACCGTGCTCACCAGTGCAGGAGCCTCCCCGACGCCCTTCCCTCACCCTGTCACCAAGAGACAGCACACCCGTGCAGGAAGGCCTCTGAGGGCCGAGGACAGCCATTCCCTGTCCTGGTGGGGGCTGCCCTGTGAATCCCGTGGCAGAGGGATGGGCTGGGTGAAGCGGGTGCAGCCACAGCCAGCAAGTCCAGTTTGTGTCCCTGCTGCTGGAACGCCGTGCCCGTGCGGCCGGGCCTGCCCGCTGCTGCAGGTAAAGCACGAGAAAAAGAACGTACACCCAGTGCAGGATGAAACACAAAACTCCCCTCAAATACTGCTGATGTTATTTTGCCAGGCTGTGTTCGCGTGCGTTGCTCCACACTCTCATCGCTGCCCGAATTCTTTCCTCATCTGAAGTTAAATGCTTCCATTATGGTCATTACTAAGGTTGCACTGAAAACTGAAGTGAATGGGGATGGTTGTTTTATTGCCTTCTTTATTATTTAAAAATAATACAAATTATTTCTATTATTACAAAGAATACAAAATTAATGTTTCTGTTTGAAATAACCACGCTGAGGGCTCAACAATAATTTCTTTTTTAAATCTTTCAGGTTGGAAAAAGTTATGATCCTAATTCTCCCTTCTACTGTGAAATGAGGATAGGAGGTAATATATTTGTTTCACAAAATTTTATGGGATTTCTAAGGTTCCTACAGCATTTGAAAACAAATTTATTCATAAAAATAGATATACAACATATTGTATTTCTTATGACAAAACAAAGTGCTAAAAATATCAGCACACACTGAGCTGTAAAACTCATAGACATTAGTAAGGTTCAATGGAAAATTCTTACATATTTCTGGGAAGAAGAGAATACAAAACTCTAACAAAACTCCCTGCTAAAATCTGAATGGACAAGTAAGTGAAAGGTTTATATAATAATAATAACAACAATAATTCATAATATTAATATTAATTATAACAATAATAATAATAATAATAATAGCAGTGTTGGAAAAACAGCCCAGCCACAGACCTCTCCATGGTTGCATTGAGACATCTGTACGAATAAGGAATTTTACTGTTTTTGAGATACTCTTTGTCATGTCCCTTTCCAAAAGCTATCAGGCTCTGGAGATTATTAACTTTTCCAGTTAATTAACCTAATTCATCATGCAATTTTAATGTCAAATGTTACACTATTCTTAACTCCCATTTCAAAGACTCATCCAGGAATATATTAATTTTCTCATTTAACTTGTGTATGTTATGGTTTTACTATTTCTAGGTATTCTCAGGATTATTTTTTCATATGTCTGAAACATGAACACCTGAGATCAATTTACTGATTCCCACAGGGACAAAGACATTTGTATATACTTATGCACTGTTCAGTGCCTCAGGTTGTATTTAATGTTGGTCTTTATCTTGTGTATACATCAATGAAATATTTTTTTCAACTCCTTTTTCTTTTAAATCAGTAATGACAAAATCAGTCCATTTAAGGTGAATATCCTAATTTTATGTAAATCCTTAAACACTAAAATCAACACAAATAGGATTAAATTTTCAATTCGAATTTCTCTATTTGCATCAATGGCTTTGCTTGAAAGCACCTATTTATTTATCTATCTATTACATCATACATTACATATACATCACACCTATTTATTTAAATAATTTCCAGAACCTTCTCTGCTTGAGACCGATTTTTTGGTGTTTTTATTGTCATTAAGGGTATAATCTCAACCTGACTGCTCTGTGCACTGCTTAGCTGAATAATAATGAAAGAACCACTGGAAAACAAAACATCTCCTGCTTCATCGCTCAGTACAAACACTACAGAGAGAAATATCAAAGGTAACACGAGCTGCGTTTCAAACCGATCATGCGAGCGGAAAGTTCACTTGTGTTCTGTAAACTTTCAAGATGGCTCTGGGGCACCACTGCAGCACCAAGATAAAAGAGCAGAGATGATTATCTGCGCTTCTCAAAGAACGCTCTACCTGGGAGATGTCGGGAGGGTTTTGACCATGATCAGTGTTCTGCAGATCAGATGCCTATCTCTGGTAGATAAAATATTTTTGTTTAAATGAAGCTTACTTCTTTTGTTTCTCGTGTGGAATTTCATTTTAAGTCTCTTGGTGTTTACACCCTTGATACAGTTTACGATGTATTTGCATTGTGATGTGTCTGCTTTGTTTTTCTGAAAAACTCCAGGAACTCGTTATTTATTCACTTCTCTTATCAAAAGCACTCATGTTCTAAATGTTAATTTCTTTTTCCTACATCTGTATTTTCCCTTCTTAAATAATATCTATGAACTACAAAACAAGGGATCTCTGGGCAGATATTTCACTGAATAGATTGGACAGTAGTCGAAAACGTGAATCTTTTGTGATTAAGAACAATCTCCGGGTTCCTGTGGTGATGTAGAGGTATCAAACACTGTGCCAGCACATGTCCAGTCCTACGAGAGCTTTCCAGGCTACAAACTTCAGCATGATGAAAGGACAGTGTTCCCAGACTCGAGGAGGAATTCTCTTCCTCTCTGAAGACTTACCTCCTGGTTAGGCAGGCTTGTGATGCTTGCCTGTGGAAAATTTTCCTTTTTATCTACTTCTAATTGATGGAACAGGAGCAGCAGGGAGCTCCCACAGGGAGCCGAGGTGGGCAATGCTGGCTGACTGGCTGCTGATGGATCCAACAGAGAGCCTGCACCACCTTTCCTAGGATTTTTAATGCTGAGAGGAGATGGTTCTATTTGCAGGAAAATAATTCTGGAGAGAGGGAGAAGCAGAGTTTAATCATCCTTTTATCTGCGAATCTCATAATTGTTTACAGTAAGTTTGCTCCTGTCCGTGACAAACCCCTCGAGTTTGGCACTGTCACTTAAATTGTACTGAAAGCTGCACACGAAGCTGTTTACAGGGATTTTTTTAATTCAAATCATTATGACCTAATGATCAAGCCATTACAGCAAAGTGCTAAAAGCAGAGACATACCAGCAGTAAATATAACTTGCATCTATGCCAGATTTGGTTATCTCCTGCACTCTGTGTTATTGCTACAGTGAGCAATAATGTGAATCATCTGATTAGAGTCACTAACAAAATTCTCAACATCAAAACTGATGAAGTCAGTGAAAGCTCTGCCAGGATTTTACCTACTGTATCCAGCACATCGTATTTGCATTTTTATGCAATGCAGGATGCAATAGCCGCTTTTCAACCATATGCTTTTAAAAATCAAGCAAGCCCATTTTTAGCAAAATGCATTTGGATTTACAGATGTTCCAGACTAAGCCTCTGCTCTACTCAGGAAATGCTGTTCCTGTTATTATTGCATAAAGCAATATAAAAGTTTGAACAACAGTTGTATACCTTGAGCTACAGTGACTGGATTCCGTGTGTTTATAGGTTAAAGCTCCATTAGGGAGCCAAGCACAGAAAAATTAGAAGGAGCTTTTTATTTTTATTTGTCCTTACGTTTTTATTTCTGTATTTTACAATTAAATTCCTTGTTCAACCACATCCACAATATTACAAAACATCAGGTATCTGTGGTTTTATTGTCAGTCACCCACTGTTTTCCTGCTTGTGGAAGTCTCTTGGCTCTGACACTGGTAAATACCACAGAATAAACTGTTTCTATATTTAAATCTATAAGCACTACATGGTTAGCAATAACTGTTACAAGTATTGATTTTATCTTTCTCAGTTCAGGATAGTAATTCCATTTTCTGATTGCAACTTTGCTCAAACATTAAATTAGAAGATGTAGAAAAGCAACCCATTGTTGAAAAGCAATTTGGTATGGTTTGGGGCTTTTCTTTTTTTTTCATTTGAAAGCTTGCTTAGTGCTTGTAAATCAGCAACCATACTGAAAAGCAGCACACACCTGTGATGGGAGCAAAACCAAATGACTAAGAATAAACTGCTCTAATGTCAGCCCACTAAATGAATTGAAATTGGGAAATATGTAGCAAAAGTTAAAGAGAAAAGCAAATATCCAAAGGTTCAATTTATGGCACAGCCCCTGTGACAGCATTAGTGAATCCTAGGCTGCAATTTTCAGGAATACTTGTGTTTGCAGATCCTGTTTCCTTAGTGCCCTATCTGTCTTAGCCTCAGTCCCAGCAGCTGCTTCACAGCTGGATATTCAAGATAAAGGAAAATTTCTCTGTGCCCTGGGTGACCCAAGTGTCATCATGACCTCATACTTGAGCTGCAATGAGGAGAGCCAACCACACATTTATCAATGATCCTATTCTTGGAGGAAACAGGAGCCTTTAAAGCCCAGCTCTGCTCTGAGATGTCACTGAGTTTTGCTTTCAGCTGCTTTTATTCCCTTTGTAAATAACTTACAATGCATTTCTTAGCCTTGAAATACTAAACTGGAAACATAGAATTGAGCTGGACCGTCTTCTAGTATAGAGTGGCAAATTCACTTATTTACAGCTATGCAATTTGATTTTAAGCATTGTTTCAAACATACCCTGAGTCAATTTTGTTGATAAAATGGAAGGAATAGGTTATTCGTCTGTTTTACAATAGTAGAATTAGTAAGATTTTTAATATTTTTTTGTGCATCAATCATCCATGTGTACAATTTGGCCAGTCCAAAAGTACTGACAGAACTTCAAAACTGATTTTTATGTGGTGCAGTGATCAGTTCTTCCATCAGACACCTCCCATGACTGGATGAAACAGTGTGATTACACAAAGCTCCTGCAGGAGCAAAACTGCTATCTAAATAAATCTGTAGCAGAATTAGCAGCTCTTGAAAGTGAAGGAAGAGAACCCAAAATTTCCATCTTTGTCACGAACACCGTCTGTGACTACAAACCCCTAAAAATTATTTACCATAATTATATGTCAGAAGAAAATTGAGTAAAAGGTGTTCTAAAGTGCAGCTCCTGGAACCAAGAGACAGAAGAGCTGTGCAATGGATACCTAACAAGACATAACCAAATATCTCCAGCTAATGGTGACATATTATAGATTTGGAAATATTTATAGTAATCAGAAAGCATTTTTCTAATCCTAACATGAAGATAATATTTCCAGTTTAAGTACCATAGGCCACAATTATATGTGCCCTTAAATGACAATAAGCAATCTGAAAGCTTATTACCCTACAGCAATGGTCTCTTTAATTTTAATAAAAATAGAACTGTGACATGCCTGACCTTATAAATAACATTGATGTAATAATTTTAAATATTATTTGAATGTCATGGTGATAATAGCAGCCTAACTGGACCCATAATTAATACAAACTATGAAATTCTGCTATCCTGCTCGGTGTCTGGAAGAACACCAGCACAAAGAGTAAGTTAAATGTCCTCTCTGACCCTATCTCTACACCAGAGTATGACAAATTAAAGACATAAAATGTTTAAATGACATATAGGGTACACAGAGTCTTTCTCCAAGAATAACAGGAGAAAAATTAACTTTTCTGCATTGTGGATCCAGAACCATTCGCTGTGGAATGTGAAGGAATTGACATGTGCTCCCATTGACTTTAGTAGTACAGGACCTGTATTTCAGCCAAGTAATTTATAACTCTTTTTATTAATAATGACAACTGACAGTATATCAGCTCCACTGCAATAAGAATCACTGGTTGCTCAGTGATTCTCAGGGCTTATAAAACCTCTGACAGAAATCCACTGATTCTGCTCACTACTACCTGCTCCTTTCTCTCATTAACCATTCTCCTTTCTCTGCTTGACACAATTTCTTCTTTCAGGGACTTTTCTTTTTTGAATACAAGAATAAGACATATATAAAAAAGCCCCAAAATATCCACTCCATCAAAATCTCTAAATGCAAATCTCAGATGCTGAGTGGCTTAGTAAGGTGAAAAAAAGAGGTTTTCTCAGTTTGCATTCACTGTTCATTAATGAGGTCCTAGAACATCCCCATTTGTAATAACCACACATTCTGCAAACAAAAAAAGCCACGAGCTGTGTGGAAACGTTCATGGAACTCCACGCTAGCTTTCATATTCACTGTAAAATCCAGATTACAACGGAATGAAAATAGAAGCAAATATAACATTTATGAGAAATAAAGAGGTAAAGGCACTCTGCATTATCACACATAACAGAATGACAGAGCTGTAGCCTGTCGGATACGTGGCTGTTTAAAGGCAGTGGGAGAGTAGCAGCAATGAGAGGTAATAAACTGGGGAAGATGTATGTTCCTTGGTGTTAGATGCACACTTGTTTGATGATGCAGCAGACTGCGAGGCTCTGGGGGAAAGGTTTCAGCGAATTCAGGGGACCGCACTCAGGAATCCTGAAAAGAATTCCTGTCTCACACTCTTTGTCCCAGCCTTAAGGACCGAATCTGCTGTGCTGCACTCACAGCTCTGGTTTGCAGCACAGGTCTGCAGCTTCTTCTTTCTTTTCCTTGCTGTGGATAGGATTAGCTCATAATAAAAGCAGGGGCACGTGTATCGACCGTAACAGCGCAAAGGAGACGCTCAGATGCCTCCAAACATCCTCAAAGTTCCTGATCCGGAATCCTGGCCTGTGTGGCATCAGGTAAGGTTGACTTGGGTTTATAAATTCAAGCTCTGAGCTTTGAACATCCAGTTATGTTATTTCTATACCCCAAGGCATTTTGGCTGTGCTTTATGGCTTCACACAGAATTGTTCCTCTGCACCTTCAATAATTCAGAGTTCTAAAGAGCTGCTGTAGGTAGGGCCCAGCAGAGGCTAAGTAAGGACACCGTGGCTTTGTCTTTGATGCTAATGAGACACAAACATGTTTTTCCCCCAGTGATTTAACTAATACCTAACAGCATGTCACTGTCAGATCCTGGGGAAGGCATCAGTATTTTTTCCCTCTGTACAGAGTCAAAGTCAGCTCTGCCCTTGTTTAAGTTTCCTCATGTTCAAGCTACTGTTTCTCCTTCATATTTACTTGTGTACTTTATATTTAAAGAACAGCTTTCTACAAACAGTCACAGCAGAGCTCACCAGAAACAACAAAGCTCAGTTCAGTAGAGACAGCAACTTATTTCACTCTAATCATTTTTAATATGAAAATATTTGCAACACTGTTGATTTTCTCAAGCAATGTTTTTGCGAATTATGTACAAAAGTGCCAAAGGTTCTTTAAGTACTCAGGCTTAAAATTTGAGTTTTCAATTAGCATGACAATGGTGTCAGTGTTAATAACCACTAACCAGAATTAAAGAGGACATCCTGAGGCTCTGGGAAAACAAAATGTCTTGATGTGTAAGAATTTCGAGCATAGTACATACACATCTAAAAAGATTTAAAAAATAAACAAAATGTGGGAAAATGCCTAAAATATACAGGCTTTTCTAAACACTTTTGTTTAGCTTTTTATGCTGATTATCTACTTATATTCTTCTACTTTTTAAACCATTATAGAACTTCCTTTCATTACGTATCATGTCTCCTTCTCCACTGACTTGGTGGCCTAAACCCCTTTTCATTTCACTCGCCATCCCTTGGTGTTTTGTTTCCCTTTTGAGACTGTCCAAACACAAGATACTCTCCACCCTTCTCTAAATATTTAATTAGATGTTCATTAGTAACTGACTTAATTACTGTCTTCTGCATGGACTTCTTTCCTGTCTCCAAAATTTTCAAAAATAAACACCTCTTTCTTCTTCTCTTTCGTCATCAAAGGCTCAGGTCTCAGCTATTTCATTGCTTTTGTTTATCTTGGGCTTTGCACTCAGTGTGGTAATTCAGTTGTTCTAGGAGTAGCAGTATGCAGACAATACAATAGACTGCAAAACAAAGAAGTGCTTCTTGGTGTATTTGTTCCGTATTTTTATCTTATCTCTCCAAGAAAACAAGATAAGTGCTTTTATCAGATCTGTCCTCAAAATTATTCTGAAATGATTCACCAATATCAAGCCCATTAGAAGCTGGAAAAAGAAGGCACCTCAAAGACCAAAGGTCCTGGGAGCTTTACAGAAATCAGTGGCTGCAAGGAGTGGGAGATATAAATCAATCTTTGCAGTGAAAGAAGACAAGTGCATCTCAAGCCATCAACTCTCCAGTCCTCCTAAACGTGCTGGCCAGCCACAGCCTCCATCCTCCATCCTGATCGTTTCCCGGTGGGATCAGTGGGAAGATGGAAAACCAGATATTTGATGGGCAGAAAGGGCAAGGTAACACTTTTTTGCACAGGTCAGCTGTTTAGTTTTGTGCAGAGGGCTGTTTGTACACAGATAAATCTGGCTGTCCATCTGTCGAACAGGTAAAAAGTTATTCCAGAGTAAAATATTATCTGAGCAAAGCAAATGAAATGAATTTTGAGAAGGAAACACACAAAAAGCTGTGTGCAAAACTTATAAAGAAACCCTGACTTAAGCCAAACAATTCCCAGCTGATAGCTTCATCGATTTTAGGAGATGAAAGGCTTTTAATAAGGTGGAAAGGAAGAAAAAACCCATTTCACACAAAAGCTATAGGGAGAGAGTAATAAATAAGCATTTTTCCCACAGCCATGACTGATTTAACTTGAACTGTGTCCAGGTATCTGAACTCAGAGAGTGATAAGCAAATTACTGAGAGCTCCTCCAATTAATTCCCTCGTTGCTTTAGGGGCAAAGCTTGTTTTTGCTGTTCTGGAACTATGATGAAATTAGGTATTTTTTAACTGACTCCATGTAATTACAGTACTAATGTTCCTCTTTGGGTTAAAATTCTTGTATGGATTTGCATACAGAGCTCCTCTACAGAACATCATCTGTACAAAAATGCTTCTCTCTGGGGGCTGTGTGTCCTATTTGGACAAAAAACCTTTGTGCAAACGCTGAAGCTGGATTCTAAGCACCTACCAGCAATTATTAAAGATTGGAGAGAGTCAAGACATTTACTTCTGCCTCCAAAAGTGTGATCCCATTTCTCTGCATTCCAAAATTCTAAACAGAGCTCTGAGAACCTTTGGCTGCCCCATTCCCACGGATCATCACAGACACGGACCAGGGCACATTCCAACCCCCTTGCAACAGCTCCACCTTTCCATTTTCTTATGAAAGGACTTGAAATGCAACAGCACATCGTGGAAAGGGACATCTTACAATGGAAGAAACTGATGATGGTTCTCCTTGCAGCTGTGCTGTATTTTCTCTGGAGTCAGCAATGTGCCTTGTGAAACTCTGGTCCTGTCTGTGCCTACAAGAACTGTTCCCTACCCAAACACCTGCTCTTTTTTCTCTAAAATTCCCACCAAAACATTCCCTCACTTAGATAACTCTGTATACAATTATTCTACTACTGTCAGCAGCTGATATCATCCCTCATGCCGATACCTTGCCTGAAATTATTTATATTTATCCAGTACAAAGTGCATTGGCTCTGGGCTCACCCTGAGAGCCGGGACTGACAAATACATCAGTTTTGTTGCAAAGGTGGTTTTTCAAGCACCGAGTCAGTTTGCTAGGTATCAGGTCACTGAAACATTTAGGTCCCTTTTGGAACCCAGAAGTGCTGGAAGGAAAAGAAGTTGCCAGTCTGGTGGGGTCTTTGTTCTAACCCAGAAACCAAATCCAGCCTAGTGACACTGCATAGCCAAAATGCTTTGTCTGAAAGCTGATATTGTGTTTGTGCCAGTGTGGCAGGAGCACCCTCACCCCTCCCCACCACCGTGGGGTTGTTTGTTAGTTTTGGCCATTGGTTTTGGTAGTGAATTAAAGTTTGCCTGAGTTTGTTCTCTGTGTGATGTTGTTTTCTGTGACTCAAGCTGGGAAGAAATGGAGATTCCCGCTGGAAGGAGACGCTGAAAGGTCAAACCTCAGTATGAGAGAGCTGTGAGGAAGGACCTGGTGTGGAAGAGATGGTGAAAATGTGAAACTGAACAAAGGAACATAAAACAGCCTTAAGGAAGGAACGTGAGACTTGATGAGCACAAGACAAATCAAGTACAGGCTTTGCAGAGCTGCTTGCTATGAGTGTCTCTGGGATCTGAAGCATTTGCATTCCACTCTAGTCCAGCTCACTGAAATCCCACACACTCATAATGGAGCCTTTTCTTTATTTACCATTTCCCAAGCTGGGTACCAAGAAATTTAGAAAGGGATATTTTCATTTTTGTGTAACAGACATGTAAGAGAAGAGACAGTCCCCCTAAGGCCTGGGGAGCACACCTGCTCAGCAATTTCTTTTCATTTTCAGGCTTGTCACTTGACTTCTTTCCAATGTATCCCATATGTGTCTTGTTGATTTTAGATCATTTGAGTGTCTTGAATTTCGTGTGGAGCAAAGCCAGCACACACCTTACAGAGTATTTGCAGTACAGCATTAAAGCTGTTGTCATTATCAGTGGAAACTTTACCTAAAAGCTCTAAAAGTTGAAAAGCTCTGGGGAGGGGGGCAGTTTAAGTCTCACAATTTAGGGCTTTTAAATACTCAAATATTAAATAGAATATGACAATTCAGAAGCTCAAAGAAACGAAAAGTTAATTTTTCATATGCCTAGTATGCCTTTTATTGCTAGAACAGGAATTCAAATTAAATTATGTGGAATCCAAAGCAGGGAAAAGAAATGGCATTTTATGAATAAGAGACCTTTTAATTTTTGTGCAGTTTCTTTCCATGGTATGGACACATCAGATATGGTCATGAGGTACTGAGTCCTGGAAGTACAAGACAGTTTATTTTTATGATTTTGAATCTTCCGTCTTTCTGTTTGCATAAATGAAGTTAATAGTCATTAAAGAAGCTAAGCAAAAGAGATCTTCAGATAAATTAAAAAAATATTAGCTAAATCTAGCTATTAGTGTTAGATGATTTATTAAAAACAACCATATTTGTAAGCTACTTATTGGACTTAAATTTTTCTTGATATTGACTTTCCGTTCTATCTTAAAATATTTGGATATGACATAAACTTTAATTCCATGATCAATAGCTTCAGTTTAGTCAGAAATGTCACTGTGTCTTAAGGGAGTAGGAGTTTATTTAAGCAAACAAGAAGGTAAACACTGAAACAGGAAATCTACTTTATCTCTCATAAATATTTTACTTTGTTTCATCAGCTGTGCTGAAGAGATTAATTGTTAGCACTGTTAATTCTTCTCCTCACTTCTTACAGCACAGGAATTACGCTGTGATTATCAGTGGTCAGCCAAAAGCAGCTTACGCCAGAATGTTCCATCTAACTTCACAATTGTTTATAGAGTTCTAATCGGGATGGAAAACCTTATGAAGATTATTGTGTATGTTTTACTTTTTGTCTCCAAAAATACCAGGGAGATGGTAATAACAATGAGGAAACTCACAACACTCTCCCTGTGAGCTGCCTTGGCACTGAACTCTCAATTTTTGGCTTTTATAGTGAATGTGATCAAGAACAAGTGATTGCTTAAATGCAGGGTTTTAATATCATCCTTTATCTGAAATATTCCAGAGACTATGGCTGGGATTAGGTCCCAGAATTTGCATCAGGATGCTAAATCCCCCTCATTTTCTGGAGCAAAGAGAACTTTTTTTGTTTGAGATTTAGGGCTCAGTGGCAAATGACTGATTCTATCCTGCTGTTCCCCATAGGGAAAAAGTTGAAAAATATGTAAAAAAAATCTATGTTTAAACTTTTATAAAGCTTGGTTTGGAAACTTGCTGTTATATATGCCCAAAGCTTTCCACATTTTTGACATAAAAATAAATTATGATCAAAATTAACAGAAAAAACATGTATTGAGTTGTCTAAGCAGGAACTGAAGTGTAATGCCAGCTGTTGGACAACCTTACCTCCTATGATTACAGTCAAATATGAATTCTGCTTTAACCAGGTCAAACAGAAGAAAAATAAGTCTGAGAGATGGTTGTGTGATTTTCACTGTTCATTTGAAATACATCTATAATGTTAGTCTATAAATCCCCCTTTTTTTTCTTTAAAACTTAACGGGAACTCACCACTGACTTGCTAAAAGAGCAGCACTTAATGCCATTGAAATGCTACTTTCCTCCTAGCAGGACCTCAAATCTCAGCCTATTGTGTGCTCTTGTCTCAAGAGAAAGGCAGAAAACCAGAGGAGCTTTCAGGAATGCTTATTTCCAAATAAATGCTTATTTCCAAATAAACACCGCTGTTCTGAGGCCTTCCCACTTACAGCGTGTTAAAACACGACACTGAATTACCTCTTTTTAAATGTTCGTAAAAGGGGAAAGGTTAGTGATGCTGTAAGGTAAGGAAAAAATGCGTTTTAGGCAAAAAAGCATGAACATTTGTGTCAGGAGGTGTAATGAGAAGTACATTTAAACAGCCACCAGAGCCGCTGCAGCCTCAGCTGAGGCAGCCTGCACAGCCCTGTAGCACACACGGAAATATCACCCTGAATCTGCCCATCTGTCCAACAGCTGTAATGTGCCATCTCTCCCTCTCTCTCTCCCTAACCTACAGATAATACATGACAGAATAAAAAGGTACCTGATAAAATGGGATTTTACATGCTTTGAGCCGACACACAGCTTTATTTCTCTCGTGACCTTCTCTGAGCCTGCAGAGGAGCATCTCCACACTGCCTGGAGCTGCATCTGGGTCCCTTTTGGAGCCTTTGCTGTGACATCAAATTCATTGCAGGCAGTTCAGAATGGTATTTTTTTGCTAATAGTCCTGTCAAGGAGACAATAAGCAAGAAACAGCGCCTCAAACCTAAGCTGGGGAGATTTCAACTGAATTTTATCAGAAAATGTTTTTTTCTGAAGGCAGAGTTTTCAGAAGGCATTATCTGTTGAATTCCTGATCCTATACCTAATGTATCTAATAATTCAGCATTCAGATGCAAACACTGAGATTTTTTTCTAGAGTAGGGAAAACATTCATAGATTAAACATAATCTTAACGTCTGGATCATGACTTGACAGTTTAGAAAGAGAATGAAAAAAGCAGTGGAGGCCATTTTTTTGTACATAACATTTTCTCCACGCTCATTCTTGTGTTCTCAGAGCATCACAGAAGCTAATGAGGTATGAAACACTATCAGTCTTGGGTTATATTTCCAAGGCAGACATGAATAACTTTCCCCACGAACCATTGTTTCAGGAAGAGGCTGAGATTTGTATCTACCATCACTCAGTGTTTCCTGTTAGTTACACCATACAGCTCCCAAAATAAACTCTTGTGAGCACTTTTAGACCTTTCAGCTAAAGGCAATTTGTATTTTCCAGACACTTCAAGAACTTTATTTTAGCAGATTCATAATTCTGCTTCTATCTATAACTCAGATATATGTAAGACAATGCATTATTGCCTCATACTATTTTTATTCTCAGGAAGGAAGCTGAATTGAACACTGCACCATAATAAGCACAAAATTACTTAACTGATGCTAAACACAATTAAAAAGAATATGTAGGGCAATAGGGGAGCTAGGAAAACACACTGAAATAGTTTTTATGGGTCTTCATTACCGCAAGCCTTGCTTTGCTACCCAGTGCCATCCCCAGGATGAAGGAGATGAGCACTCCCAGCCCTAATGCAGACAATTTTGTCAAGGTCATTAGGTGTTCGACAGTGTTTGGTAAAGCTGTGGAAGGATTGCACCTGGCTGCCTCTGCAATGGTTTGTACGGCAGGAAATGGGAAATGTCGTGCAGATTGGTTACAGATTATTCTGGGGATTAGTTCCACTGCTTGCAGATGCATTTGCTAGGGGTAAAACTGGGCAGACAACAGGTTCAGGATCGTCTGCTATAAATTCTAATTTTGTACCAGGCACAGGCCTATCAATTTGTGTCTAATTATATTCTTCCATGTGAGATATAAAATACCTCAGGGTTTCTATAATAAAGGCTCATTAATGTGGACGAGAAATAATTCTGAAACTCTTTCTACCAGGGCTAATGTTAATACAGATTTTAATTGCTCTTACAGGATATTAAAACACTGATTTTTTTAATATCAGTTTTAACCTAATCATTAAATGGACCATTTTTGTAACCCTATATTTTCAAGTATTTCATCTTACACCGGTAATTGCGTCATTACCAGTCATGTTGAACCAGAAAATAAAAGATGAATGCAGAAAAGATAAAAGGTAATATCATCAAAGATATGGGAGAGTCAATGCCCTTCGATTCATTGTGGTTCCCTATTCTATCTTTAAAATATCCTTTTCTGGCTTAGATCAGTGAATATCCTCAAATATACTTGTAAAAATAAAACAATAATATTGTGAATAAAAGAGAATTAGTATTACATTATTCAAAGGAATTTAAGTTTTTTCTCCAAGGTAAAAGCCAAAAGCAAAATCTCTCCAATGAAGACTTATACTTTTAGAATTAAAATTGTTAACCATTGATCTCAAGGATGTAATTCTTCTGAAGCTACTCTGAGCACCAGAGGGTGCAAAACAAGCAGAATAACCTCCCAGACCGACATTACTTGACTTCAGGAGCAGGTAACCAACATCTCTGTTCCCATGTTTTATGGATGCTGAAGAGAAAAATATTATTTTGCCCACAATAAAAAGCAAATTCTCTGTTGTCAAATTCCTCAAATACCACTGTATTTCAAAAGCCTTTTGGAAACAGCATTCAAGTATATATTCTGTGCTGAGAAAGGATAATATTCATGGACTCAGTGGTGATGGAAGAGACACTTTTATGCACACCTTGTCAAACTGCAAAGTACCCCCAGCCTCGGGACTGCTGTCACTGGAATAGATGACAGGGGCATTTGTCACAGGGTGCAGCCTGGACTGCACAGCCACCCGGATAAATACAGTGTACCATGGGCAAAAGGGCCCTCGTGCTCTCACTTCTGTCAGGAGAAGGGGGAAAAGACAAAATAACTGAAAGGTTCACACTTGGCTTTCTGAAACACTCGCAGATAGAAAAATAAAGCTGATCTGGAGAAGCAGTTTGTGTGATAGAACTGACAGTTCCTTTTTAAGAGGGAGCTGAGCTAACAATACACTGATAAACAGATTCATAAAACCAGGGTGTGCGTTCAGGAAAGTGAGAAAGGGACTTACAGATGTACTGAAGTTTTCGTCCCATGGATGAGAAGCAGAGAAATATAGGTATTTTCTGTAATATTGTGCTTAGCAACATGAGGGGTATATTAAGGTATCTTAAAGAATTCAAGTTAAAATTTTATCAAATATCTTACCTAGAATGTCTTCCTCTTTTGACAATTGCAGGAAAATATCCTGAGAATGATATTTCTAAAAACATTTCTAGTGAAAAACTCTCCTGGGAGTCTTAGGAGAATTTGCTGTCTCTTCTTGCAGGCTTAAATAGAACACAGATCCACCAGCAGACCTGAGTGATGTTTATCCAGCACTGAACAGACCAGGTAGGATAAACAACAAATAAAACTGTGAGAGAAAGAAATCAGCCAGTTATTTCACACACCACAATTAATGCCCAACAGCCTTTCTGCCTGGGGGATTTCTGCTTTCAGCTTTAACAGCTCAGTTTTGGTAGAAGACCCTTTCAGTGGTGCCGTGAACTGATTCCACTTAAGGGCTGTAAAATATATATTTGTCTTAGAAAATGAACTAGAGAGAAAGACTGGTGAGTTTTTTCTCCTTCAGGTTTCAGAGCCCTTCTAAAAACCTGGTTGCCCTCACAAATGTCAGTGCCTTAATTACCAGGTGAATTCATTTCACCATTAACACACCATTTAGAGGTATGCACCATTAGCTTTCCAGGCTTCACTTTAGAAACAGAACGTGAGTGAAAATTAAATGACCTAAATATCCTCCACATAAAGAGAAATGGATGGTACTGGGAGGTGACAGCCTGAAAATAAGAACTGAAATTCTGGTTCTGCTCCCAGAAACGTCTCAGGGCAGACTCATCACTGCGAGTGCGGCAGCAACCTGAGGGACAGATTTCTTTCCCCAGGCTCCAGAGGCCATCCCAAAGCACCTAAATACATAAATACAGCACATTTCTAACTTTTAGCCTTGGATTTACCTTTAATAATCTTTGGAGACCAAGAGAGAGGGGAAGAAAAAGGAAGATTTATGACAACTTTCACGTGAAAGCAATGCATTTTTTAAAAATTATTTGGATAATTTACAAGCTTGATTTTTAGTATTAATACTACTAGGGGATGCAGTCTTTCCTTTGTCCTTCTTTTTAAATGTTGTTACTAAAACTAGTCAAACAAAAATAGTAAAGAATACATATTTTTGAGTAATAACTGCTTCTGTTTCCTTAAATATCCTGGGTTTATATTGTTGTTTGGTATATGTATTTTAAAATGATTTATCCTCTTCTTTCTGTTTGTCCTTCTAAATATTTACAAGATTCTCAAAAACAAATTAAGAATGATTTTTCTAACAAAATAATAACATAAATGTATTAGAAGTCATTCTACAGGCTGTAGTCAGTTCCAAAACGCACCAATTTTTGTGCAATGAGAACAGATGTATGTATCAAATCAATAACAAACCTCCTTTAAGAGCAATGAAATTATTAAACAAGTAATAATTTCTAATGAACACCTCAGTCCTGGAAAGAGCTGTGACGCTGATATTTATGTTTGACTCAAGGCTCACAGGCTGCACGAGGGCTGTGAGGGTGCAATACCCGCATCCAGCCATCACTTCACAGAGCAGGAGTGAAAAGTTGAAAATGTGTAAAAGTAGTGGATTCATTTTCCCTGTTAACATGAAATTTTCCTGCTCTTCTTCTGCCCAAGAGCTCTGCTCTTCCCATCACGTCCTGGCCAGGGCAAGGGTGTCTGTCAGCCAGCAGCTGAACACTCAGAGCCTGAATAACAAGCAAACAAAAAGCAGGTGTGACTAAATCAGGAGACCTCAAAATTCCTGTGCTTGGAACGTCCTGCCTGAGCCTGAGATCAAGTTGTCAGTTCTCCATAAATGTTTCTTCAAAATGTATTTTTCAGGCTATTCCAGGACAATTCCTGGTAGAGGTTTGCATGCTTGGTGAGCTACAACTGATGAGACCCTTTAGATAATTGTCAAAGAAACCTCCATTTCAGAGTAAAAAGTGTTTTCCTTTGACATTTATAATTGTTCCTACCTGTGAAGAGAACACAGGAATATTTCTTTACCAGCCACTACTACAGCACACACGGGCAAATCAATTTGGATAGTACACGTTTCTGCTTTGGGGGGGTTTTCGTGGGTTTGGTGTGCTTATTTGTTTTTCTGTGAGAATTGTTATATTTGTGTTACATATTCTTTCAAACAATCTCTTTAATCTTTGTAAGCACACTATGAAATAAACAGAAAATCAGAAACTTGTGCTGTAGTCAGGTATTTTAAAAGCACAGTCGTAAAATACTGAAACCCATTTTTTTGCAAGATGAATTTATACAGGATTGAAGAATAGTTCACTGTTAATCAGTTCATTTAAACTGGAACAAAAAAATCCCAGTGAATGTGGGATTTTTACCATTCACCACATGCCTGTATTAATTACAAAAAGGCTGAAACAAGTAGTAGGGTTTTTTTTCTGTCTTAAAACCTGGCAATGCATGAAGAACCAGACGCCAGCCACGAGTCAGAGAGATTTCTAAACCTTCAGGGTAAAATATTTAATAGGATAGGTATGCTAATACAAAGTTTTATACTTGATGAAATTAAACTGAATTATAGGAACTTTAACAGATTTTGTGCAACATGAAAGGTAAATAATGAGGGAAAGAGTCATGGCTTATGGGCCATACTGACGTATTTATGTAATTGTCAGCTGGTTTATCACCCACATGGGAAAGATTTGAATTTTTAATAGATTTTAAGTTCTTGAACAGCTGTCCTACAATCTAGTGGTACTTAAAAGAGTTTATACATTTTCCTAGCTGCTTTGTAGGAAGATGTTTGGCTGGATGTAGAACCCTGAACACCACTCTGAAATGCCTTCTGTAGAAAATGAAAGGTACTTTTTATTTGGACATAATTTTCTTCCTAGAGTTTTTTAGTTTTAATTTAAGAAACAAATACTCAAAGAGAAGTGATGGATTTTTGCACATTCCTAACTCTGTGCATTTTAGCTTCTGCTCCTCTTTTGGGCGGTGACTGCTAAGTGCATAAAGATAAGAGGATGGCTCAGACCATAGGCTGTTTTAAAATTAAAAAACTATGGTGAGCTTCAAGATAATTTTTCAGTCTCTCATGATCAGAAAATATGTTGAATTAACACATAGATTTTTACTAGATTTCAGAAAATAGAGAAAATCTGTGGACCATTATTAAATAAACAAGAATTGAAAGTATGCCTATTCAAAAGTACTTCTGATCACACAGGTCCTATAGGTAAGGATCTAAATTTAATGACTAACCAAAAGTAACATTTCAAAATCAAGATTACATTTGGTCCTACTTCATTCTGGAACTATTTAGTTTTTTTAATTCTCTTTTGGAAGACTTGTGCTAAAGAAATAGTACATGTGGTAGGTATGTGTAACTTCTACTTCTCTGAACATACAAAATCATAAGGACATGCTTGTAAATAATAGAAATTTTTTTTAGGAACATGAAGGACATAAGTGAATAATTTATAGTTTCCTAATTCTCTGTGATGGATTCAGGTCATGTTTTCTGTTATACCAAATGTGATTGCCAAATTGTCAGCTCTAATGCAAATCTCAGTTTTAATCTCCCCTGCAGCCCAATTACAAAACTGCTTTTTGATCAAGTTCCTAGCTCCTAGAGTTATCTTTTCATGATAAATTGGAAAACTGATGTTAAAACTTGCTTTCTGTTATTTAAAAAATAATAAAAACTACCTCTTGGAGCACCAATAAAAACTGCAAGCAATTCTTAGAGGTGAACTGAAACCTTCCCATGTCCAAACTTTGAAGACCACAAAGTTATATAGTGCATGTAAGGAAAGGAAGAAATAAAAACTTCGGTGTTCTCCTAAAAAATGCTCTTAGAGAAGCAAGGAGTTAACAAAGAAGAGTGTTACAACTTTGTGGATACTGTCTGGGCCTAACCTATCATTTTGTGACAGGAATTAAGCTTCATCTGGAAAACCGCCTTGCCTGATGGGTGTAAGAAAGGGACACAAAAATATAGGGAAAAATAATTGATATAATTATTTGTTATTGAAAAATAACATTGATAATAAAGGGGACATTCCTTTTGAAAAGCAAAATATTGCCATTGGACCATTCGAGAACCAGAAGACATAGGAATGTGAACTTGCAACAGATAGGCATAATTACTATCACTAATATTATTGTTACTATTATTATTGTGATTATGATTATGGTTATTATTATTATTACAACTGTTACTTTATCTATAATGGCATTCATTGACAATGTGCCCCTCTCAGCCCTAGCACAGCCTGGCTTCCACACAACTGCCAACAGCACATTTATTTTATGTCACTGTCAAAAATTAGTTGGTGGTAGGATGGGACAAATTTGCCTTTGTGCTTTGCAAACCTCACACTTGGCACAGATACCCACTGGATTTACATGGTTTACACGATATAATCAATGGCCACAGGGATCTTTGAAACACAGAGCATTCACACTGTATTACGAAAGAATAAATAAAAAAACCCACTCTAAATTGGCAGACAACTTTAAAATTATTCTCCTAATAAATGCTTGGGATTTTTTGGCTTCAGGTCTATTTCAGAAATGAGTTATCTGATGAACGAAGAAATTGATGTATGCTTCCCAAACTTCAGAAGAGAAGAAAGAAATTAATCACATTTTTGCCTCTCAGTTGTTATAACAATGATGAATGATGTACTCCTCGAGAAATGTTGCTGAATCATCCAGTAAATTGTTTGCTCTACAGTAGGTCTCATCCACAGATATGCTGACCTTCAGTGTGTTCCTGACAGGCTCAGTTATCAAAATCTGTTTTTCTGGCACAAATTCTGCTCTTCCAAAGCCGTAACTTGTTCATTTGTGAAAAAAGGCTGCCAGTAATTGGGCCTGTTTATAACCTCTCTGTCAGGACTTCTTCTTTGTTTGACTCCAAACAGAAGAATGTTACACAGATTCATAATGATGCGTTTAGTGAAGTAACCCATTATCAGTGTCATAAACACATTAGGAACTTAATATAAAACGAGGGCAAAACACAACTGTTCTGCATGGTGAAAGCTGATCGTTCAGGAGAGTAAAGCTCTTCATCATTTACACAACTGGCTGAAAAGGAACTAAAAATAAAAAATTAATACCTAGTGTTTACCATACGATGCACGATTCTTCTCCTAAGAGCTTTTCTGTCTCTCACCACCAGCAGCAGCACCTTTAGAAAGGGTGAGAGTCCCCCTGGGCCAGGACTGCACGGAAAAGGCCACACGAGTGGCCACACAAATTCCACTCTGTGGCACAGCCCTGCAGCTGCACAGAGGAATGATTCCTTCTGAGGTGAACATTCAAATACTCATTTCATTTTCAAGCCTATCACCAGCTCTACTGGATGCAGAAAAATCACTTATGCTCTTTGCTACTACAGCCCCTGGATCCTTGTGGAGAAAAATTGATTGCAGACAGCACTTGGGTGCATTTTTACCTGTAGGTTGAGCAATCACAAATTCCTTTGGAGCCACTACCTGGGTGAACCAGTCATGGCTACTCCAGTGTTATTTCTCTTAAGGGAATGGATAAAGAGTTGATTATGGAATAATATCCTATAGCCAGAAAGAGCTTAGGCTTTTAATTTTACCTGAGATAGCGTTCCTGGCATAATGTAATTGCTATACAAGAAAAATATATATTGCTATAGAAGAAAAATGTGTTTTGAATAGCTCTGAAATTTTAAAGAAAAAACCTATGATATTTTAGCTGCTTTTTAAAAATTGCCTACCTTTCTTATAAAGCGAATATTTGACTGAAAATACCTTTTTTTTTCTACTTCTAATTTTAAATCAATCTAATTTTTACTTCTAATTTTGACTCAAACAAACTCAACAGGTCTGCAAGGCGAGACAGACAAAGCTTCCAGGAAAGACTCAGCTTAGCATACGGCATTCTAATTCTCTTCAGCTCCCCGAGGAAGAGTTTCTCCTACTCAGGTGGGAAAAACCATACCCTGTGGAGAAGCTGTATCGCAGAGTGGCTCTGAGCAGCAGAAGAGAACAAACATCAGATACACCAGCAAGAAGCTTCACTGCTTTCTGGCAGCAGCACAAGCAAACAGCACCACGGCTCCAAGGCTAACTGAAGTCGGTGAAAAAACCCCAAGAAAATAGGGAAATGGCACTGGAATGATATGAAACCCTGATTCAGCAAATATAAGACCAACAGCTTAAAGCAACCTCGGAATTTGTCGCTGCAGGAAATGCCTTGGAACACTTCACCTTAACAGCCTCAAGAGATGTGGTAATTGCGTGGTTGTAGTGGGAGCATATTCACCACGCGTGAAAAGATCTGTTAGATGTGTAACTCCAAGGGATGTGTTTTGCTACTCTATATACTTAAAATGTAAATGACACCAAGGGCTTGTCGTTCATCATTGCTTATCATCAGAACCACATTATCGTTTGCAGACAATACTTTTTTTATACTTTTTTACGACCACCTTTAATGATACAACAAACTAACAAGTTTTTCGGAGCATTAACTCTGTAATTGCCTCCTTTTTTTCATGTGGTAACAGATGGGCGTTCATCTCTTGGGAGAAGAGAATCGGGAATCCTTTATTTGCAAAGCGATTTTCTCTCTCATTGTAATCAATACCTTTTATTAGGTATGTATTAAAACCTGGTTACACAGCAAACCCAAATGAGTCTATGTACTTAAAGAGGAAAAGAAACTGAATAGGTGAAATGGTCAGTTGAACTTTTTCATGCAAAATGGTGAACTCTTATTAAAAGCTCTCATTTCATTATCTATTTTGATGAAGGGGTGAGGTCACAGGAGAGGCCGCACAAGTCCCAACGTAGTAGGGAAGCAAAATCATCAGTTTCCAGTATTTACTCTCATGATCGTGGTTCAACAATTTTTTGACAATGGCCCAATTCTTGCTGAGTGATTGGGGAATACAAATTTTTGAGCTTCGCTGCTGATGCACACACTTTTGAACAGGAACAAGCTCATCTTTGTCTTTTCCAGTCCAGAACTGTACACCTTGATAAGATTCCCAGATTATGTGTTGAAGAATTTTTGACAAATCTGAGTGACCATGATATTTTACTTCATCAAGAAAGAAAATGAAATAATTTTTTTTATGATGGTAACAGTGACTATTCGGTAGTGTTGTACAAGCAAGTAGCATAAATTGTCGGAGGGAACTAAAGACCGTGGAAATGGGAAGATTGAAGTATTTCCTCCCTTTTCTTTGTTAAAAACACTCTAAATCCACCTGTCATGTCCTGAGCTGTAGTGGGTTACTGTTCTTTTGGAGTACAAGCTGCATTTTCTACCATGGTTTGACCATTTCACCTCTGAGTAAGTGAACCAAGTATTCAGATTCAATTTTAAGCAAACATTCTTCTCCAAGCAAAAATTACCATCTCAGTTAAAGAATTCCTACTTCATGTTTAATAATACTCCTTATTTATTTTTATATCTAAACAGAAATAAAATGCTTTCTTTCTAATGACACTAGGTTAAAAAGTCACCCTTCTGAATTTTAAATGGATAATCTTCAATGATCTAGGTTTCTTTTTCCTTAGTAAATGTCGCTTTTTGATCCTCATATTTTAGGGAACTTGTAAACATATTATTTGACATTTTAATTTTTATCTTTAATAAAGACCATAATAAGATCATCAATTCACTCAGCAAAGACAGCATTGGTGTAAAGACTTCCTGTTTATATTCCATGGATATTTGTGCAAGTGACTAAGGATGAAATGCAGACAATTGCTCACAGTCAGGTCCATTTTTGTGTTTGCAGTCTCAGAGGAGTTGCCTCTGAACAAAAGCAGATCTATTTGAAAGACAGTCAGCAACGATAATCACAGGTAAAATCATTTTACTGAAAAAAATGAATTATTTCCTATTCAACAGCTGGTCCACTGCAATGATATCCCATTCCTGTTATTGCTCTGTTTGGGTCATTGGTAGCTGAAAGCGAAAATAAACTTTTGCAATGGCAAAAGAACAGATTCTCAGGACAATCATCTACAAGACAAAGATTTTGGCTAAAGTTATAGCTGCAAACCTAATATTTTTAGAAGTCTACCTTAGCTGATCACAGATACTTTTCAGTCCTATGAATTTCTGCAGTGAATAACAAATAGCCTGGATTCTTTATTTAAGAGGTCATATTGATTTTGGAACCAGTTGTAGTTAAGGGGATACATTAAGAATGCATTGCATCTTAATTATAATCAACTCAAAGGTGCAATACTTTTTATTGACATTAAACAAATCAATCAGCATAAATTAAAAATGACAGAGGCTCAGAACAGGGGATGCTGTGTCTGACACTTTGAGTCTATAAGTGGATAATACAACAATAACATGAATGAAAATAAGCTGCTGGAATACAGTGGCTGTTAACTGGAAGTTACATTATATTGCTGCAATAACCCCATGAAATGCAACCACTTGTATTGCTAGGATGAATTCCCCACCCCCTTTTTTTTTCTTTGTTATAATGAACAAGTTAACTTAATGTGTTTTTCCTAATTCATTTCAAGTTATGCCAATGCTACATGATCTGACTAGGGCAGAAATAGTTAATGTTTTAAATATGGACTAAAAATACATAAGTGAAATAGCATCTACACATCTCCTAATGACAATAAAATAATTAAAACTAATTTAAATAATAAAATAAAAATATTTAATAAAAATATAATTAAGTGAATCAATGAAGGTATAATGTGATCATACGTTGATAGAAGAAAAATATGTTTTGAATGGCTCTGAAATTTAAAGAAAAATCTATGCTATTTTAGCTCCTTCTTTTTTTGAAGTGCCTACCTTTCTTATAAAGAGAATATTTGACTAAAAACACCTTTTTCTTTTTTTTTAATTTGGAGTGACAGGTCTTATGTCCATGATCAAGATTTCTTAATAACAGCCAATGTTTTGAAGAGAACTTTAATGAAGGACATTTCCTGTTCTGTGCCATTTTAATATTTCTTGCCACAATGTGATGTTCTGTAACTTGGTCAATTTTGTTTTCATTCCAGCAGCAACACTGGTCACATAAAATAAGCTTTTAATGATTTGACCAAGCCTTCATGAAAAGAATTCATATTATTTTATTAACATTCTTATCCAGCCATTTCTCTTGACGCAACAGCTTTAATATTTGCAGTGCCTTAATTCCAAAGGTTAGTGGAAGCAGCAGTTATTACATCTGACCTAAAATGAGAAGCATTTTCAACTTCTCTGTTATCCTGCTCGAATATAAACTACTCTGGACAAAACAGATTTGGAAGGGCTCCCTTTGCAACAACTGCATTTTTCCTGCCCTAAATGCCACGGCAGTGGTGGCCACCTGCACAGACTGGCTGCCAGCTGTGCTTACAGAACGGTAAATAAGTCTCATGTAGCTCAAATTATTTCCATGGCTGGTTCCTAAATCTTGTAGCATCAGAAGGCCTTAAAGCAGATATTCTGAAATAAAATAAGGCACACCGAGTGTCCGAAGAAATTGTGCCTCTTTTATCACTAATTACCTGCTTGATTAATCCTGTTCCTCATGATATCGGCCTTAGAGCCATAAGACAGAAATATTTTTGCCTTTGTCAGATTTTGCTCAAAGCCAGACAGAATATAACAGTCAAAAATTAAAAAAAAATAATAATAAAAAAAAATCTTTGAATAAACAGGTACCAGGAGATAAAAAGCTTTTAAAAAAGAACATAAAAATCCTGAATGATGTCACCAGGGCCCGTGGCTGGGAAGGACCTGGCGGGGCTGGATTTTGACCCCAGCCCTGGTGGGGCTAAGCCGGGCTTAGGACCGTGGGTGGGGAGGAAGCTCTGGGCCATTGAGGCCCTGAAACACTCTCAGGGCTCCGACACCTTCTGTACTCACAGCAAATCAACAGTTGATGTTATCAGAACTTGGCCATATAAACAACCTGTCAAATGAAGTAATTAATCGAATTAGATGAGAGTTCAGCTCGATGGTTACGCCGCGATTCGGAGCCCAGGTCGAGCAGGATGTGCAGCTCTGCTCACCCTCCCTGCGCTGCTCGAGGGTGGCCGTGTACAAATAATGAATTCAACAAAAGAAAACTGCTACAAATCTGCTTTTATTTCTTGCTAGATTTTAAGTGCATTGAAATTAAACATTGAATTTGTTCCAGCGTTGCGTTCTTTGACAGTTATATACAAAATCCTTTTGGAGCAGCTCCACTCTTAGAGCATTTAATGATAATTTTGATTCCAGAAAAGCTTTGGGAAAATGATAACATGGGAAGATTTTGTGGGAATAGAAGGAAAAATTGAGACCAGAAGTTGTCAGCATTAAGAAAGATAAAATGGGAGAGGTGAAGGAAAAAAGCAGTTAGGCAATAATGTTCAATACTTCGACTCAGTTATTGCACCTAGGACAGGAGTATTAAGGGCTAATCAATACAGGAGTGACATTCTGTAGCAATACATTAACAGTTGGGTTACTTCTGCAATTACTTCCTAGCAGAGACAAAAATCTCGATCCTTACTTTGTATTATCATCCTTAATTTCAGAAGAAACACAAAACAAGTTTTATGCTTAGGAAAAGTGAGATCTCGGATTTCCTTATGCCAGTGCTGGGAAAGGGGCTCACTGAAGCATCCTGGAGACTCTGGTGAGCCATCAGGAACAACCACTTAAACCCATTTATGATTAACAATAGATTCATGAAAACGACTGTTACAAAGGAAATGAAGAAGTGGCGAGAACTGCTCAGATTATATCAGTCAGCAGCACTTTTTAAATGTGTTTCAGTCAATTAAATCATATCAGTGACTTTTTATAGGCGCTGATTAGAACCTATGGACTGGTCTTTTATCAGGAGCAAGTTTAAGCATACTGTACTTAAGCAGAGCTCCTGTTCACATAAATTTTAATATTTCAGTGACTTAGAAGATTAAGTGGTTGAGCAGCTGACAAAATAAAACAATTTGATGGATTACATTTAAATCAGCCAAGTATATTTTAATAAAAAGCCATTTTAGACTCGGTTGCATTTGAAATACTCCACACATTTTAAAACTTCCGTAGACAGAGAAGTGTGTGTAAACATAAATATATCCAGTATGAGCAGCTGGATGAGGTCACTGCCTGAGGAGTGACATCACTTTCCTAAAGTTTTAAGCATCTACAAATGGTATGTCCTTTTTGTTTTGTTGGTTTATTTTTTTTTTTTTTTGAAGACAATCTAATTGAAAGTGAATTAATGAAAATTACAGTACAAGGAAGTTTGTGGTGCTTGGGGATATGGCGCTAGAAAGGTTTAGGGTGTATTTTTACACACATTTTTACAAGCCCACTGAGCAAATCTCAGACTTCAGCCATTGTTTTTGGACATGAAAGAGGTTGAAAATCCTATTAACATCTTTGTGGAGGTGCTCTGGCAGTACTGCTGCCACAGAATAATGTATTTTGCATTATCACTTATTACAGCAAAATCCTAACTTGTGAATCCAAGGGAGTTCCTGAAATCACTTCTGCAAAATTATTCTCCTTTCCTTGCAGTATTTTCAATCGCATGTATTACCTTATTGTGAAAATATAATGGAGTGCATGACACCAGTCTCTCTGCTTTTCTTAAAATAACACAGTTTTGTGCAACTAAGACAATGTCAAATTTACTCTTTGTGTAGTTGTTCTGCAATCTTTCTAAATCACTCTATTTTTTTTTCTCCCTGGAGTTATTTAACATCTCCACTTTGAATGAAATTTGGCCTTTGAGCAACTTTTAGTTTCAGTCTCAATTACCAAAAGACTTTACTAATGGAAAGGATGGATTTAGAGAGAACTTTCAACAGCTTTTCTGTTTAACAAAGTAAATCTCAACTCTGTGCATATGCAGCAATGTACAGAAGAGAGAATGTTTCTGATTTTCAGATCCAAATCCTGCTGGTGACATTCCTACCCATTTTGAGGTCGATCTAATTTGGCTACATTGAAGACTAAACCGCTTGTAATCCTAATCAGAGGTTTTATTAAAAAAATAACTAGAAAGAGAATTTTTTGGAAAAGAGAAAATTCAAAGACACAAGGAAAACACACAAGAAGGGAGACCCACAATGTTCTCACTTCCTCCTGCGTCCCTGCAGGTGATTCTTGCTTTCAAGTTCGATGCAGTCAGCTCAGTGACTTTCTGAGATGCAGTAAACTCTGCCTGGTCCCCAGGAAAGTCTCCTGGTCATTTCTGTGGCCTGGCTGCCCCTGCCCAGCTCCTGCAGGGCTCCCAGGCTCAGCAGGGGCTGGAGCAGCCCCCCAGCTCTCTGCTGGCACCACGGCCTTGCTCACACCTGGAGTCTGAGTCCCTCTCTCTCTCGAGCTTGTCCCCTCACTCCTACAGACACAAGGTCAAACTTCCCCCCCCAGCGATTTCTGCCTAACCAGATTTCTTAAAAGAGCACCATAAGGGAGAAAAAGGAGGGAAAAGCACCAATACACAGATACATATGATCACATTTAGGCATCGTGCTGTGTTTATGCACACATGGTGTTTCTCCTCAGTTGAATGAGTTCTATGTTCTCTTCTCTTCAGACCAAACTTCCTTTCTGGCAATCCCTGAACTTTGCAGGTATCTAAAATTCAAATGGAAAAACTCCTTTCAGAATAATTTACAGCTCCTGTGAGAAGTGTCTCTTGCTCCCCGCGCCTTAAAGCAGGCGTTGTATTTCCAGCACAGACATTTCTCTGCGGCAGCACAACTTCTCCGCCTCGGGGAGAGGCAGAATGAATCAGTCAAATTACTGAAACTCTGAAAATCCAGCAGGATCTTCCCAGGTGACGGAATGAGCCACATAATCCATTTGATAATGTCTTCTGTTACACCTTGAAACATCTCACAGAGAAAAAGCTTCATGGTTCCACTCAAAGAGTAGCAGCTCGGAGCAGCCAAGTTATCCCAGCTTCAGGAAGCAGAGCAGGAGCTTTGGTTTCCATGGAGCTCTAGGGATAACCTCACTTTAACAAAGAGCTCATAACTGCATCCCCAAATTCGGAATGACCTCCCCAAACACTCACCATGCAGATGAGCAGGCAGCAAGGCAGGCCAGCCCCAGGGCTCATCACTTCAATCAGGTTTTCCAGTAAGGACTGCAAGGCTGGGGTGCTGTGTTTAGAGAGGTACATAAATCGTGTAAACCAGAACATAGTAATCAAATATCATCATTCTTGGGTGCCTTCTTTCGTGTTTAAAAATATTATAACGACTCAATCTGGAAACAGAGAGAAAAGACATAAAAAACCACGGGAAAGTGAGTAATGGTTTGGAGATGTTCACTGCTCCTGTGCTCTCTAGACAGGTAAGAGAAACCTCTGCTTATGCAAAAGTAAGCAGCCATGGATGTGAATTAACTTCTACAAATTAAATCCATCATATGACTTCATTTTCATCTTGTGCTTTTGTTTTTTCTCCCAGATAAGCAATTACCTTTTACATCTCAATGCCAGCAAGAATCAATTTAAAATTTGCAAACTGTAGAAAATTATGAAGGAATTTGAATGTTAAAAGCAGATTAGAACAGAAAAGATTTAATATCAGGTTGGAAGACTAAAACACAGCTGGAGAATAAGTTCTTTCAAAAAGAATCTACAAACTCATGTAAAAGCTGAATGTAATTAAGATGATGGTACTTTATAATGTTGTTGGTTCTATTCCAACTCTGAAATCAGCTGCTAAATCCTTTGTGGGCTTTGGTGGCTTCCACGTCTTCCAAAAGCTTTCATCGAGGGGAAAAGGAGATGGAGAAAAGGAGGCAAAAATACTGGAAATGCTTCAGCAGCCAAAGTTGTGCTTGACACGTCTGGGCTAAGCATGAGAAAAACAATAAAAAATTTAAAATAATGTCGAACTTAATTTAGAAACTTTAATCAAGAGTAAAAAGTAAGATCCCATTTATGGGCATCCTTTAGCAAAATGATTTTTTTTGATTGCTAGTTTATTAGATGTCAGCTCTAATTTTTTTAGTGTAGGAAGGAAAAGCCACCTTGGATATTGAAAAATTGTGCTGTGGCTGATATAGAAATAACACCATGAAAGGAAGAGCTCCATTGCTATTTTAATGGCTGTGAAATCACCTGCAAGTATGTGCTCTGTTAATGTCCAGTGACTGAATGTCAAAAATCTTTCCTGTCAAGGCCACTGTCCCAGATAGCACAGCTGAGCCACTGACACTCCTGTGGAAAGGGAAAGGAAAAGTTTTACCAAGTTAATGATCCCACACAGAGGAACTTTCTAAGTTCTTTATGAATAGAGAGAGGCAAACAGTTTCCGACCTGTAGGAGTGGATGTCGTGGTTCATTTGCTCTCTTTTGTCCTACATTCAGATGAACAGAAACAGCAGATTTTTCTCACCAGTCATTTCATCCATTATTTATCTTAAATTTATCCATCAATTTCATTTTAGAAAAAAAACTACCTGTGTCTTTGGGACTGAAAGTCAACGCTAAGCAAAAGGTAGGTGCTGCCATTGCTTATACAAATTGATTCTGCTGTGATCAATAGTTTGTGTTGTGGCCTAACTACAACAGTCTGGGAACCAGGAGAAGCTACACACACACACACACACACACACACACACAGGGTGTTTTAAAACAATCTGTAGTAGATTGAGGCAATCTACATTTAGCTATTCACTGATCTCTAGTGTTGTCACATTGGACCATCTGGTCCTGTTCTGTTTCTGCCTCATGAACTAGGAAAATGAGTATTCCTTTTCCAAATCACGAGTCACAAGACTTAAATATTCTGTGATGAATTACTACAGAAAAAATTAATTAATAGAACATCTGCCTGCCAAGAAGATAGAGTGCAAGGAACTAATCTGTTACAGTTCCTGGCCCAGATCCCCCCATTATCCTGGCAGCTAACAAAGACCAGAAGGCAGATGGGTCAATCTGGCCAACAGTTTTTTTGTGATGGTGTAACTGTCACCTGGCAAAGGGAACTCGAGCAACAACCTCTCTCTGTCTGTGCCTGCAGCAAGCTGGGTGCTCTTCCAAACCCCTCTCAGCATCCATCACTGTCTTTGGAAGATTCTGTGACTTTGAAACTCTGGTGCTGAATTACCAAAGTACACAAGTCCCGTTGTGTTATAAAGGGTTTAGAACGATGAAGCCACCACTGAAAACACTTCTCACATCCCATAAATTGGTACTGCTGATGTCAAGCAAAAAGGACTGGTTTTGCATATATGGTATGGTGACTTCAGTGCAATAATCTGTAAAAGTGAATATCTCGCCTAAGAATAATTAGCTTCAAATTACTTTTTTTTTTTAATTGAGCATTTGGAATTCTTTTATTCAAATTAAATAAGCAATGCTTTTATTCCACTGCATCTTTGCATTTGCTTTGAGATGTCAAGTGCCATTTTTACTTTGGCAAGAGGTCTTTTGATTAGCAAGATAAAAGAAAATGTTTGTTCTGAATAAATTCCTATTTTTCACGTTACAAATGACGTGAACGGAAAACTTCTACTAATGATACACTTCTCATTAGCAAACGGATCCCTTTGCTGTGGTAATCAAATAAACTTTTTCTTCCAGTCAGTCATCACCCATTTTTATAATTACCATCACTGCCCCCATTTTTTTTTTTCCTCTTCTGAAGCATAACTTGAAATATACCTCTGTGAAATGTTTCTGGTGGGTTTGCCATAAGGAAGCTGATGGACAGGACTCCTGGTGGGGAAATAGAACTTCTCCAACCACAGAACTAAACCCTCAACCAGACATAAAATCATGCAAAGAGAAGGCCATTGCCTGAAGGGAAGAAAAAGAACTGAGACTCACGATTGTGAGTGATCATCATTAAATACAGAATTCTAGTTGGGGCTGCAGAACTTGTGCTTTGTGCTGTATCAAAGTAATTCGCTATTGACATCATGCAAGCATCGCTCAGTCACTCTAAATGAATTCTGCTGAGGGCACAGCCTCCAGACAGCTCGATGGCAAAAGTATGTATGGGATCATAAATTGACCTATTATGTATGAAATGAAAAGAAACAGCATAAATGGGGGAGCCTGCAGTGAAGGAGGAATATTTTGTGAGCTGAAATGGCACCGGAAATCAATATGGCACAATGAATATGGAATCTCAGAGCGCTGTTCCTACACAGATGTAAAGAGCAACTATTGAGGACCAACATTTTCTGCTCTGCTCTGCAACCTTTTAAAAAATGCCTTGTTTGGCTACACTTGAGAGATGAGGCCTTTAAGACATTGGATTTTTAAACACAAAAGCTACGGCATCTCAGCCCAGGTCTGAGGTCAAATCTCTTTCTGGAATTATTCAGGACAGGTTTGCAATGTGAAGTGAAAGAAATTAGGGCATTAAATATCTAATATGGCATTTGCAACAAAATTGAGAGATTGAGTTTTGACCAAGTCAATATTTATTTCACTGACTCCTGATATAACGTGGGCCTAAAGCATTCCCAGCTGTAAATTTCTCCAAATTCGGGGGTGAATGCAGTAATCCCCATCCCTCCCAAACTCCAAAGCTGAAATTTAACAGGATTTTCTGTCCCAGCTGGTCTGGTCAGAACTTAAACACAACCTGGCTTGACATCACCTGGCCACTTGCAAAACAAATGTGCTGAGAGATGCCAAAACCACCTACTGAGAAAGTATTGTGGGAAAAATCAGGCGATAAGAGTGTTTGAAACTCTGCGGCCACATCAAACAGGCAAAACCACTGACTTTGGTGAGTTGGGTCAGAAGAGAGAGAAAAAACACTGTTTAAAGAAGAGTAAACTATTTTTCAACTTCAGAATAGATTGTTTCAGTTGGAAGAGACCTACAATGATCATCTGGTCCAAGAGCCTGACTTCAGCACTGACCAAAACCCCAAAAACAAACAATAACCCCCTTACAACCTTTACTGGCAAGGAAGCAGCCCTTCCTCGCCATTTGGGACAACTCTTGCTCACCTCTCGAGATAATTTTTTGTGCCTGCCATCAAGATACAGCAGCAAAATATCTGAAAATATCAAATCCTTTTAGTTCATCCTTTCAAAACCCAAAAATGTTTAAGAATTCCCCTTTGGCTTGTTTATAGCAATGATGGAATAGAAAACCATGTTTTGTCCTCTGTGTTTCTTCACAGGAACCCTTAAAACTTCAGGTTCAGGAGGCTGAACACATTGTGCTCAGTGACCTTTTGCTGCACCATGTCATTTCTGTCTCCTGTGCAGAGGCTTTCTGTTCTTTTCCTGGGAAGTCTGGGGACAAGGTTTCGCAGTGGGAACTGGTGATTCCACTCAAGCTGGAATAAGTTAATGGAAAAAGTCACTGCAATGTTCCTTTCACTCTATTTAAAATACTGTCCCTCTTGAACCAAATAAAGGAAATTTCCATGTGAAGATCTTCTGCAATAGGAAAAGTTGATTTGTGATAGTTATGAAAATAATAATTTCCATGTGTTGAGAAGAATCTTTGACAGACAGTGATTAGTTTGCTGTTATCACTCAAGTTATCCCTGTAAGAATCTGCACTGCAGAAGTTTAGAAAACTCTTCAGAACCGTGGTTTGTGCCAATTGTTTAGGATTCTTCTTCACATACAATTACACCTCTATTATCATATTCAACCAACACAATCACACAAACAGCCTGATAACGGAAAGAAATGCAGATTGTATTGTGCCCAAACATAAGCACCTTATACCCTGTCAGAATGCTTATAAATCCAGCCTTGTTCCTGGAGCAAAAGCCCTGGAATCAGCAGATAAAACTTCTGTTCTTTTCCTTGCCATACATTTTGCAGTAATTGCATTACATCTTCATGTCTTGCTTTATTCACAAGTACATCACGATAATTTCCAGCTCACTGACATGGACAACCTAAAGTATTTTACAGGCATTGGGGAATTTGAGAATCTAGAGAGAACTGTGATGGAGATGTAAATTACTGTTATGCCATGCATGTATTCTCATTTTTTACAGTATTATCTGATGCATTTTGTATTTTGAGCTAACTTCCACGTTCCAGGATAATTTTAAACACCACACTTATCTATTATGTGGACAGAGATAAAAAAGTTATTTTCAAAAGAAATTTTTTTTTTGTTCTTTTCCAGCCATCTCATTTATATGCATAAGCAAATGATATTTTGGGATTCAGAGCTATTTTCTCCCTCTTTATAGGATCTCCTTAATCCAAAGACTACTGAAGCCTCAGGATGAGAAAGTGGGGTCTATATCCCATATTTGTCACTGCCTTGTCACCTCAAATAAATAATTGTAGGAAAAACTGGAAATCTAACATATAATTCTCAAAATCAGAAGGTTCTGATGACTGGATGCAGATGTACAAGCAAATCTTAAATAAGAAAGTTTCCACATTTAGCCCTATCAGGTTGCCTCCCCTCTTCACAGCCTCGTGGGGCTGACATTTACCAATGTTAAGTCAAACTCTACAAAAAAAAATAAACCAGAAAAGGAGATGTTGGAAAGATTGACTTCATTAAATGGCATCTGCATTCAACACGGACTACAAAGCGACACAGAAAGGTATCCGTGTTCGCTGCTGGTGCTTCACTGACATCTGAAGAGACTTCTAAGGCATATTAACCTGGCAGCTTTTGCAGCAGCAGAGTTTGTTTTTCTAAGTTAAAGCAAAGAAACTCAACGTTTCTCTGCTTAGAAGGGGAAGTTGTGTGAAACGGGGGGAAAAACTGCTCTGGGCAGCTTCTTCCTGCAACTCCCCCCCTCCAAGAACACCATAAAAATATTATTATTTAGAAAAGCTTGTCTAAGGATATTTTGGCAGCAAAAGTGATTGATTCTTGCCCTTGGTGAGCCTAAGACACTTTTTTTCCAGCAGACAGCAATATTCTGTTTGGCAGCAGCAGTAGCAGGAGGCTGCATCCCTCACATCCAGAACCTGAACTTGGTGTACGTGAGGCAGCAAACATTCTCCCATCGTGGCTGAAAGAATTCAGCAACTCAGCTGCAGCCAATCTATCCCAAAGTTCCTGGATGTTCTCAGCCTCCAGATTTCAACTCTTTCTCCAAACTCCCGCTACTTTCAGCAGTGCAAACAGGAGATTTTTTTCTCAGATGCAGAGCACATAGCTGAAAGAAAAAGATTGCTACAACTTGTGCACACATAGGTCACAGAAAATGAGGAATTCAGTCAAAGCATTGTCAAAAGAATAACTTTTGAGTGATCTAAAAAATACCAGGTCTTCTGATCTCTCTGACAAGACTGTTCTGTGAAAATACAGTCTTTTGTTTTTCCAAAATGTAAAGTACATGAGATGACAGGTAACACACCCAGAACAAGCTTCTAAACTCTACCCCCAGAAAGGATACCTTCTTCAAAATACCTTAAAAAATTCAATTGTTCTGTGGAACTAACAAACAGAAAGGTTTCTAGAAACTGACAGTAAAGCCACTTTCTCACATCACATCACATCACATCACACTCTTTTTCAGAATATTAAAGGTTTTTTACCAGACATTTTAATTAAGTGCAGACTCCCTTCACAGTCCTCTTGGATGGACAAGGGTTACTTATTCCTTGAGACTAAAGACTCCAGTTTCACTGAAAGAAGGTGTCTGTATGTACCTAAAGATTAAAAGAAAAATAAAAAATCCGTGGAACATACAACAGCACCAATATCAAATTGTCACTGTGGATCTGTGACAGAAGAAAACATCCTAATGAGCTCACAAAAAACCTGAAAGTCCCAGGGAGAGACACGTGGATGCTGCAGTGAGCGTGGTGAACCAAATGAGACTGGATTCCTTTAAATTGCTGTGTAGAAAAATCCTGGACTAATAAATTTGCCAGATGGGAAAAATACTGAGTGGCTGCTGAGTGGCTTGTGAACCCCTGAAAGTGTGACCTGGAGATGAAAGGAATCACAGACGTTTTCTGAGTGTTGTCTGCTTATTCCTGGTGGTGCCGAGTTGGAGTTTGGAGCGCAGCAATGTTCTGGATAATTCCTGGAGGAGAGAAAGAAATCCTCACTGACCTCAGGGCCTTCAACAGGCCTCACCTCAGTGTGTGAAGAGCAGAACAAATAAGAGGAAATGATGAAAACATTATGGCAGTACCTTTCCAAGGATTTCTCTTTAATTATTCATTGTAAACCCCCCCTATTTCTAAATACCTAAAAGTCATTTTAATATTTCAGTGGATCCTTTTGCCCTGTAATCAAAGCCCATATTTTTGCATAGAAACAAATCAGATTTCTGTAATTTTAAGGGGTACCATATCCATTATTGTGATAGATACAAATGAAATTGTTTGTATGACTAGCAATAAAATTTTATATGATTAAATCCAAGTTGTGGAACACTGAGGGTAATACACAATATGAACTACTCTCAATGCAACAATTGAAATTTGGTTCTGATAAACAGGAACCTTAACCAACAGTAGGTGCTGTGGTTTTTCTGGTGAGGAATTCTGGGAAGAAGACAAGAAATGACTGTTTCTGCCTTATATTTCTTATTCTGACCACATTTTGTTTTATCAGGAGCAGTGTAAGGACACAAAGGCTGTTTGTAGGTGAGAAATGAGTAGTACTTCTTTTTTTCTGCTCACAATTCTGTGGAAAAACCCAACCAAGAATATTCAACTGCAGCTGTTATCTTTGTTGTGCAAGTTATTTTTACAAAAATGTGAGCTTCTTGTGTTTAAATAAATTATTTAAAAGAGGACATGTTAATGGGCTATCATAGTTTGTTTTCTAACATCAGGGATTCTCCATGGGTATGAAGAAAACATAATCACACATATGGTGGAACTAAAATGTACTATTTTTCTTGAATGAAATTCTCTTGTTAACTCAGCAGGCACTGCATGAGATCACATATCATTTTTCAACCATCTGCACATCTCACAACATTATGGACAGAAAATTTCTATTATTCAGCCACTAAGACTTTATGCTGGGTGACTTTTAAGTGTGGGTTCCCTGTAGCATCTTTCATCACTGGAGGCAAATTTGGCATCCCTGCAGATGCCACTTGCATTTCTATGGATTTCTATTCCAAGAATAAACTTCAAGTCTGCCCTGTGCCACTCTTGTTTCTGATACCTGATGGATCAGATGCCCCAGGTAATTTGGACACATGACCTTTCATACCTCAGGCAAGTTAGGAAAATTCACGGCTCAGATTTCAAAGTGAAAGACACTTTAAGAAACATCAAGAGCCCTTGATTGTGATTAGCTGTTTGATAAAAGAGAAACATAATAAACCAAATAAAAAACAACCCCCCCCACCCTTCACATCAACAGCTTTGCTGTCAAAAGATCAGAAGCCAACATGTTAATGAGCTCTTTTTTATGAAATGAAATCACTGCTGTTAGTGTTCAGTGACTTCTGATTAACTCAGGGATAGTTTATCACTCTACAGACTCAGTGAGTTACCCAATTTAAGGACTGTACCAGGAATTTCAGAGCATGCCTCTCCTTTGGTGTTGTTGGCTGTCAAGGGGACCCCAATCCCCAGGCACTCTGTTACTCTGCCTTTTGTGACGGCTTCTGTTCTCAAATTAGAAGTCTCAATATATACACTAACAACAAGATGTTTTTCAGGAAGCCCTGACACGATATTCTTGTTTATATAAAAATATTGTGGAGATTAAATTCATTTTAATTTCCTGAGTCTGTACAGGCCTGCTTTTTTAGTGGAGATATAGCACCTAATCTTTGAACATCCTGAAATTAATTAAGAATGTGATGAGTTTTACATGAAAGGGGTTTTTAACCTGTTCCTAGGCTTTCATTATTTTAACCTGCTCCTTAATATTCACAGCTGACCCATTTGGGAGTCATGGGTTTTTTTAGAAACACACTATGGAAATTCGGTTTTTAAAGGAATATTTATATCTTGCTGCAGCTAAGAAGTTGAACATATGAAAATCAGGAATGGAGGGAAACACTCAAGCCTTTTTTTTATGATAACAGCTCATGGGTTTTCCAGCTAGCCCTGCAGAATTCCCTTTGTGCTTTCATGGTCTGCACATGCAGCATTCATGCAGACAATGGACAGCAGTGGACTTCAAGCAGACCCAGTGCAACATCAAAACAAGGAGGAAGGAGAAAAACGTTACCTCAGCTCCAGAACAATTGAGAGCAACCCGATTCTTTTGTTTTCCATGAGCAAAGCACATTGATGAGGCAATCGATGCTCTTTGGGGTCCTGTCACAGAACGATATTAAACGCCAGGAGTTAAACCTTAGGTGCACCAGCAGAAACTGCTGGATTTGGGTAAAGACCATAGTTTGAGAAAAGCTGATATTACTGGGTTTTTTACCAGCCAACTCCTCAATATTACATACCAAGTAATGGGGTCAGGGGCAATGCTTTTGTAAAATTAACTTAATTTGTAGCCAAGAGATCTGTTCAGAGGGATCCTGCAGCCTGTCAGCTGAGGAGGTGCCTACTGTTAAAATCCTCCTTTCTTTCCCTTGCCCTCCCTTTCTCTAAGCTGGCTACTTCTCTTTAGGTTTCATGTAAACCATACTTTGCTTTCTTCTTTCCTGTCAAATTATTTTGTTTTGCCCTGCATACTGTGGCAAAGGAAGGCATTAACAGAGCCTTGATTTGCCCGTGGCCTTCTTGGTGATCCTCAAATACAGCGATTTTCGAAAGAGGTTTCCACTTGTGTGGGTGGACGTGCGCAACACTCCCTCTGTCCTGCAAGTGACATTTAATTTGTCCTTTATTGCCTGTCCCTCATTTTTATCTCACTTTCATCTGGCTGGATCAGCAATGTTTTTTCCAAGTTTCCATGTAGACCTTGGCCTCACCTGCTCGTGTGAGCCACTCTCAGGTGCTGCTCTGCAGTGCCTTCAGCCCTGCTCCAGCGCTGTCCTGGCTCCGTCCCTGTTCCATACATAATGCCATCTGCACCCTGGAAAAGTGCCCCTGCCGCTCCTTCTCCGCCTCTTTCACAGCTCCACACACGCTCAGCGATCAGTGCAGAGCAGCCACAGCACTCTGTGGTCACAGGCTGTTGTTCTGACGAGCTTTGAACTGAAACTCACAATCACTGAACTTCCGACGAAGCACAGCGTGGCTTGTACAAGCCAGTGACCCCTTTGCTGTAGATTATCATTAATTACTACATCATTTTTAATTATCACATGAAACTGTAATGGCTGGTTATTTGAAAACCTAATTTAGTGACCTAAGACTGTCAGGAACCATATTTTTTATTATTTTTCATTAGCCAGTAGCTGCAGCTGGTTATTTTACCTGTGGAGGAATAGGTGCTGGTTCACATCTGGGTGCCGAACCTCTGGAACGTTTGCAGTACACTGGGACCCATTCCCGGAGCACTGTGCATGAAGAAAACCTGGAAAACTGTGCCCTTGATTTCCAAATTTATTTTCTGCTTGGCTCTTTTCCAGCCATGTTCCCTCCATCGTTACGGCTATCTTTCTTAAAAAGGTGGCAATGCATGCTTTCATAAATCATGACAGATTGGTTCAAGAGCTCTTGCACGATAGTTAAAGATTTTTTGCATTAAAAAATCCAAGTTTTATCACTTTTTGACTTTATATGATTTATATGTGGATTTTCTTTCCCTTCAACTCGATCCAACCCCTGGCTGACATCATCTTTTCCCCTTCCCAGTCCTGTTCAACATCTAATTATTACCCATTTCCCTGTGCAATACAGATGTTCTGTAGAGGATCTTCTATTCTGGCTAACACTGAAACATTAAAATTTCAGGGCTAGAGACATCCCAAAGAGATGGTAACCAGGAGTCTTTGTGCAGCTAATTACAGCTGTAGAATATATTCCATGATTAATGCTACCTTTCAAACACAACAGAAGTTATATAATGTAGGATTATAAAGAGAATGTTAGACAACAGTATTTTGTCTAAATACTTAAATAATTAAAAATGCAATACCACCTTTAAAGAAAAAAAATTTAAAATAACATCTATATCATGTGTTAATCTAGTTAAGAATTTTATTAGCACGTTTGTTAACTTCCACAGCATCCAATTTTTGACTCTATAAAATGCTGTGAAACATCTTTTTTAAAAGCACGTCTGTGTAAAAGGTTGTGCTGAAGGCCCCTGCCCTGATTAAAGGTGAAAACCAGCATGGCTACACTGTTTATTGACATTTCCTTTCGTTGCTGTTGCTAAAACCATTATCTTTTATTGAGTTCTCCATTTCCCTGCGTGACATTTTTAGCATTGCCAAATACTGTTGTTTAATTGTTTCTAGGGGGTAATGAAAATATAAAATGGGGAGTCATTATCTGTGTGGGAGAACAGCACTGGGAGCTTTTCTTCATGAATTCATCACAAAGAAATGGGAGTCAGTGGTGTGACAGCAGAATAAAGGGAAAATTTTGTGGGAGGTACTATCCCAGAATGATGCTGGGTTTTGGACACAAGAGGTAAATTACTCTGGTAAACACAACACTACTGACAGATCCAGAATACCCTACCCAGGCTTGAAAAACAGATCCTAAACAAGATATTGGCTACTGGAGGAAAGAAGAAGAAACTGGAGGAGAGAAGAAGAATGGGGAATAAGAATTTTAGAAAAAGCAGTTGAGGAAAATATGGAGTTGATTTTCCTTATATGTAAAGATAAAGACACAAAGGGTCAGAGGAAAGACAGAATCCCTCTTGCATAAGAAAAAGCTGTGGAGCTTTTCAGTGCTTCTGGACTCTAGGCCAAAAATAACTGAAGCACTTTCAGAGTCTGCTTGAGCAATGCTTCGCTTTATAAAAGCAGGTACAACTTTCTGCAGTTCACATATTTAATTAAGCTCATTTGGGGATGAAATTAGGTACCAGAAATTAGAATAAAGCTGAAACCAAATATGACTTTGAACTGCGCTAACATCTGAACTTACAATACACTCTGCTGGCAATGTTGCATTCCTATAAATGTCTGTGCTATTGTCATGATACATAAACATTCAGGCACCTGAAGAATGCGCTTTAAACTCACGTTTATAGTGATTTGCCAAGCCTCTGGTGTTTAATAATGCAACAACCCTTGCTTAGCATTAGCAAAATAATTTAAGTGAGTGTTTGCAATGTTCCATGAAGAGCATTAATGCAATAATACATTCTAAGTACTTAAAAGAAGGAAACCAGCAATAGAGTGATAGAGCTAAAAGCTCTATTAAATGAATGCAGAAGTAGCAGACATCATAGATGACTTGAATTAATGTTTTTAAATTAAAGTTCCAAGAGCGGATAGGTTTGAAAACTATCCTTCTCCTGGAAACAAGGGATCATTGCTGAAACCTGTGAAAACACAAAACTGCAAATACTTCATCATGGGAATTCTATGATTTTTGTTTTTTAGATATACATCTGAGGTGACAGAGCAGGTTATACACATGTTAAACCACTGTTTATTAGCAAATACCAAGAACTGTGACCTGCCATAATGAAGGATTTGGAGATAAAATGACAACGTGACTCATCATGGAAAGATAGAGCTTCATATAGGAATTATATTCCCTTCAAGTTCTCTCACCACACTGGTATTTTCCTTTTGGGCAGTAATAACCACTCCTAAAAATAAGTTCATTTTCTGAAATAGGACGAAATGGATGTTTTCATTTTAGCAACATTCGTTATGCAAAGAGGGGAATCTTGAGACTGCTATCACTGCAATTCATTCTTATGCACATTCTTGTCAAATATTAACCTCATCTGCAACGCAAACAGCGCCAAAGCCAATGGAAAGTGCGCTCAGTGTAGGATGCTGATGCACAAGCTTTCCAAATTTGACATCTAGTCCCACAGTACAGAGGATTAGGAGTCATCTGGTCGTGAGGATTTGACCAAGGAATTATGTAGCACAAACTTTGTTCTCTTTTTGCCTCAGCCTGGTGCATTCCCCGATGTGTGCATTGCCACCCCGTAACTCTGCTCAGTCCTCCCAAATTGCTGCTGTAAAGCATCTTACACCATTTCCTTGAGAAGAACAAGATTCTACTTCAAATTATGCTGCTCCACATCTCACATTCTGCTTATACAGGCATCGTGTCACAGACAGACCAAACGTGCCATTTTTCTGATGAGCAACCCAGAAATAATAATTCAGGCATTTTTTAAAATTACTGCTGTCAGAATGTTGATGAGAATATTCCTATGAAACAGCTGCTGTTATATGACTACGAAGTAGGCTATTGATCTAGGAAAATAGTGGATAAACTCTCTCTTTGACTTGTTTTTAGTGTTAGCTAAGCTTGATGCATGTGTTATTTGTACCGTATTTTAATGCTGGAATAATCAGATGTAGCTCCTATTTCTTGTATCCTGTTTTTCTCCCTAATTATAATCATCTTGTAGTTAATTACAGAAAGAGTGTTAATGACATCATCTTGCATTATATCAGATAAAATAAATCCTACTTTGTGTTTCAGAGTGATAGTCAATCAAGTAGTAGAGCTGGTTAAATGCTCCCTCTCAAGCAACCTCAGTTCACCAACTCCTTTCCATTATTTATTTGGGTAAACCATAGAGTTACTCTTTCCTATCAAAGTGTTATTTCAGTTACTCAATAATTATGATGATTTTATTCATATTACTAAAAAACCCTACAGGAACATAAAGCAAAAAAAAAAAAGGATCAGGTCTTTGTTTCGCCGATTCCATTGAATCCCTCTCCACAGCACTCACACTGCGCCCCACTAAACAAACAAAAAACCACCCCCAGAAAGGCTTGTTCAGAGCAGAATTGCCAGAATCACTAAGCAGATGGAAGAAAACTCCTTTGGGAGCTACAGACCAGGACTGAAATGGACTTGTGGCTGTCGCAGGCAAATAACAAACATCCCTCTGAGTCTTCATTCCTAATAATACTAGTTAGTATTTTTTAAATTATATAATATTTCTAGATGGCTTGTTGCCATTATTTATGAAGAACATTTATTCTATATTGTGTGAATATTAGGTTACTACTAAAACATAAATTTTTATGGAAAATGCAACTCTCAAAGTTAAGTACTTAAGTCACGTAAGTTCGAGAGAAATAATTTTATGTCTTTTAGCTTGAGGGTTCCTTGTGACAGAGAGCTCTCAATGCCAGCATCTGCATTCAAATCCAAAGCTTTCTGCAAGTTGAAACTGAGTGCAAGGCTAACAAAAATACTCTGCTGCGTTATTTTAGTTATTTAAAACTACTTACGTGAATTATCTTGGGGCTGCTTAAGAACATTTTCTGGAGTGTGCGTTAGTCGTATGAATTCTAAAGAAACTCACACTGATCATGAGGAAATTGAAGGAGGAATCTCCAAATCACTCCAGTACCTCCAATAAAGCGAGACAGTCAGCTGCACACAAAATAACTAAAAAATATTCATTCCATTGTGGTTAAAGAAATCAGAAAGGGCAATGAATAAATTAGAGTATCCTTCAAAAAAACTGAGTTCATCCCTAACTGAAAAACATAGAAAAGAAAAACTCTGGCATGGGAAATGGAAATAGGGAACATAATGAAGATCCATCATAAATTCAAGCCCTGGTAGAAGAGGTTGTAGAGGAAATTCAGCGGAATTTTGAAGAGTAATCTCCAACTCTGGACAGTATTTTACACAGGAGTTCTAAAAGAATTCCAGCATGAAACAGTTGAATTATTCACTGCAATTGGACTCAAAACTGTCTCAATAACAGACAAAGATATTTCAGTGCCAGGAGCAAATATGACACCAATTTTCCTCAAAGAAAACTGTGGCAGAGATATGAAAAATTACAGCAAATAAGCCCAGCTTCCTTATCACTCAGACTGGCAGAATTTGTAATAAACCTCCATTTATTAACAGACACCTGAATAAATAAGATATCTTTAATGAGTCAACACAGCTTTTGTTAAGAAAAGGCACACTTTGAAAATAAGTAGATAAAAAAATTGACTGATATCTCACATTCCAAAAGACCTTGTCCAGAAATGTCTCTAATACTTGGAAATATTGATAGCTGTCAGCAGTTATTGGAAAATATACCTTGGGGGAAAGTAGGTCTTTTGAGTGGAGAAAAACAGTTAATGTTTCATGAAAAATAATATTTGAAAATTAAAAGACAACCTGTCAATATGTCATATACAGAGGCACTTGCATTCTTGTCACAATAGAGTTTTCATGCAGTAAACAGCAAAAATAATCTGAGTGCATTGTCCCAAATCACCACAGAATGGCAACACAGAAAAAATGAAAAAGATTGAGTAGCTGGTCATTTTCCTGAGCACAGAGTAATTGCATTTTGCAAGTTTAATGCTGATTCACCTGTGCTCTTCAGGAAAACAAGAGATATCTCATATATATGTGCATATATAAATATGCGTGTATTTAATATACATGCACTGCATTACTTTTGCATATAATCACAGGAGGTAAATTAGATTTAACAATTTCTATATAAATTGCAGCCTCACGCTGATTTCTTCATAAATCATAACTTCAACCTCAGTCAGCTAAAGAGTGCTTTTAAAAAAAAAAACCAACATGTTCTTATTCAAAAAAACAGTATCTAAAGGAAACTGAAAATATCTTGCAGTCATTTAAAAGCAAAAATGAAAACTGAAAACTGGTTTGTGGTGAAGTCTCAGAACTTAGACACAGACACCTTGAACAGTGATTATTTTAGCAAAGCAGTTTCTGACAGCTGGGTTCAGATCCTTCATTCTTCACTCACCACGTGCCTGGAGCCAGGTTTAGCTCCTTTCCTTGGTCCTGTGGGTTTTGGCAGCTCCATTTTCCAGATGAACCACCTGACATCAGCTCTGGATCCTGCTCTCCACGTCCCACACTCTTCTCAACATTGTTTGAAAGAAACCCACGCCCGTGGTGAGGTGCTCTGGGCTCACACTGGGTGTACCCAGCACTTCTCCCCGCTGCTCTCAGGGCTTTGCTGCCGTTTGCAGTCACTGTCTTTAAACCCTTTTACACTTCAGGAACTCATATTAACTGGCAGGCCCAGGGGGATCTCAGTGGCCTGGAGACTGGGGCTAACTGGGAAACAAGAAACAATCACAAGAAAACAAAATGAAACTGGGCATTGTCTAAAACAGAGCGAAAGTGAACAATAATTTAAAGTATGGAGGGTAGTATTCACCTTCCTTTTGAGATCCCATCTGTTTCCATCCTAGTGCTGACCTGGAAATACACTTGGATTTTCCTCAAATGAAAAAACTGTGTGTCTACCCATTACACACACACACTCCTTCCCCTCCCCATTCCAGGAATGACATTTTCCTTTCCCCCCAAGGCCTTGTCCTACGACAATAACGCATTTGGGTTATAAAGGACTGAATTAGGAGGCAACAGGAATTGTAACGTAGAAATGATAGATCATTTTCAGATTTTCCTAACAATAAAAGGAATTGAATATTTCATTAACATTATTTTCTTTCTGATTTTAAAGCTTTAGAAACTGTTACAACATGTTTATGTTTGCATTTATATCTATTTCAAATAAATATATGGCTGTGTATAAAAGGCAATTTAAATACATATAATGATAAGATTAAGTTCCATTACTGCAATATTCTTTATTTTCTACAATAACAATTCACCAAGATTGTTATCCCTTTCATCTTAATTGGGTAATGTATTTTCCTCAATGCAAGTGTTTGGAAAACAAACACGAGGTTTCTTTGAGGCAATTTGCAGACATTGTTAATCTCTGTAGCAGTTATGATGCATATTTTCCTCCACCACTTCCATGGTATTTTATTATTGAGCCACAAACCCCTCATTTCACATGTGAAATACACCACCGCCGTTGCGTTTGTTTCAGCAATATTTATTCTTTTTTTCCTTAGAACTTGTAAACAACCAGACAGACAGGGAACAGAGGGAAGACTGAAGTGTGCCAGCTCTTGAGGATGCCCCATGTCTGCTCCCCTTCCTGGCTGCTGAAGTCTGAGGAGCTCCATCAGGATTTCTGATGGACCTGGGAAAAGAACCCTCGAAAACCACAGCAGTTATTTGTATGTGATCTGTTTCATGCAATCACATGGGTCCAGGGGCAGCTTAGAGAAACCAAGTTACAAATAAGGATTGGAAAAGCAACTTGGAAATCACTTGTCTCTGTGGCCTCTTGCTGCTCCTTTACTGATAATTTTATGCATTTTGCTCTTGCAACAGGGTTATTTGGACTGTTATTTTGTGCTGGGTTTGTTTTTTTCACTCTTCCTTGCAGTTGCAGTGGTACTTCCACACCAGTGAAGGTTTAGAAGGGGGAAAAAATCTAAAAGTGAGGGTGAGGATGGGTGCACCACTGTCACCCCACAGGTGTCTGCTGGTCCCCTCCGACCCTGACCTTAATTCCCTTCCAGGGGCTGTGGTTTCTCCAAGGACCAGCTGAGTGCTCCCAACGTTTCCCAAGCCAAGGCAGGCCAGGCTTTAGCACCTCTGTGGAGGAGTTAAAGTCAAAAAAGAACTTAAAATTTAAAGAACAGGACACTTCAATTTCCATCCAAGCCCTTTGCTAAACTGCCTTCTGAATTCTTTTTGCCTTTGGGTAAGGAAAGGTCTTGGCTGCAGCTGGAGGCTCTGTACTGAAGAGCAGACAGACTGCAATTTATTTCCTTTATTTCCCAAATAGGGATGAGGTATCACCTATATGATCTCTTGAAGCTCCTGTTTGGCTGTATAGATGACATATTGTCCTCCCGAAGGATTTTGTTATGAAAATTAGGACTTGGATGTAATGAAATCTAATTTAAACAATCCAAACAGAGAGTTAAGAGAGAGCCACACAGAGCATACAGAGGAGTCTTATGCCTAGAAAAGCTCTTCATAAACCTAAGTTTAGTGTATTTTCATAGAGCAATTAAAGTCTCTGATATTTCAGTTGCAGAAACAAATTTCATTTATTATTTCATCTATTTGGAAACAATACTTTTTAGTTTTACAAAACTGACTCCTAGGTAATTAGGATTATGATCAAGTTTAAATCAAAAGAATACAGAAAGCTTTGTATAAATGGCATAAGCCTGGAGTGAAAGTTGGATAGGAATAGATGATTTATACTGCTTTGGTTCTGTGACCTGGGTTCAAAGTCAGCCAAGGATAAAATCAAAGTAGGTTTTTCACTTTGAATAATATAAATGTTATGCGGAAAGATTTATATTCTGAATGCTATCTAAGCAATTAATCCAAAGGGAATTATTTATAATTGCTAATTAGTTAGACAACTACAAACGATATAGAATGGAATTATATATCAGTCCTCTTCTAAAATCTTGTGGGCTAATGTAATTGTGTTCCATTAGTATAAATCCCTTTACAATGGAGATTAAAATAAATGGGACTGAAACTTCCTTGGCTTCTGTTCCCAGTCCTGCTGTAATGTATGGTTTGAGCCCAAATCCTCTAATGGGATGATGCTGCCCAGCCTAGGGACTGTCAGAGGTCACAGGCTCTTATCAAAGCCCGTGCTCTTTTCAACAGCGGTTATTTACTTCTATTTCTTCTAACACTGACTTCCCCTATTTATTTGTTGCCTACAAAAAGTAAGAAGCAATCTTCTGCTTTGTTTGCTCTCTCCCATTCCATCATACACGACTCTAAATACGATAAATAACTTTCACTTTTCTGCAGATATAAAAGTGTCATTTCTATTTTTGTATTTCCTGAAGATAGAACTTTTCACCACAGTCAGTACAAACATTTACATCAATTATTTGAAGTTATTGTGCTTTTTGCTTCACTGGGAGATCAAAAAATTGTCAGAAAGGAATATGGGCAGATTTTAGGGTTTTGTGGGAGAAGCTCACTGCCAGTGAATTCCCTCTCTCCGTTACCAAAGGACACTTCCAGAATGGATCATTCACACAGCAAGCAACATGAGAATGGTTACACTGAACACTGGATCCAAACACGCTTTCCTTACCCACAGAAGCACAACGATGATGTTGGAAGGATCTCCTGATGTTTTCCATACCCTGGGACATCCCAGACTCCAGGGGCTAGAGGGGTGCTGCATCTGTGCCCTTCTCAGGAGCTTCCTAAGGGAGAGGATTCATCCCACAGTTCCTGTAGCAAGCAGTGGAACACTCGTGGAATATTTTCACAGAGATTTCGATTAACAGCAACAAAAAATTAATACAATATTTTTGCAGCTCTTGGAAAGTTTGTTGAACTAGAAATAATTTATCCTGGTAGGTTGAAGTCTCCTCCTGAGACAAGGCTTTGGAATTTTCCACAGTTCAAAGGACTTGTGCTTTGTAAAATGAAATGACCCTATTAATCTGCATTGAGAGAACTTACAGTCAGTTTATGCAGAATAACTTTACCATTTCAAGAGCAGCAAGAACTTGATTCAGAAGCTGCTACTCACAAAGAAAGAGGTTAACATTTTCCCTTTTAAAAAAATTTAGAACTTCCTTAGGGTGACGAGACACTCAGCAGGGGTTTGTGCCAGAAAAAGCTGACAATATAAACTGCTCCCCTCTGCAGAACCTGCCCAGTTACAGATGCTCCTCAGTTTGGGGAAATGGCAGTGAAAGGGAGATCGGCTGCAACTCTGAGATCAGGGGTAGCTCAGAGGGACAGTTCTGGTCACTGGGACAGGACAGCCCCTTGGGTGGCTCTGGACATGTGACAGGTCACTGAGAGAGCACTTCAAATCATAACAAATTAACTTAAAATCTAAACAAGTTAATGATACTGAACTGGCCTCTGTGTTCTCTTTGGGATTCTCCGAAACGATGAGGAAAGGCAAAGGAATCAGATTCAAGTATTTTTAATCTATTAGAAAATTCCATGTGCATACAAAAATTGATCACTTGCATTGAACTGTAGGTTTGTACTGCTTGATGTGCTGAAAAAATAGGTAGATACTGTGAAAATGCCATGAAGAAGGCATAACACTACTCCTAAAAAACCAGACATAGACATTTCCTTTTGGGAAGCTGTCTGGGAAGTGCACCAGAAATACAAACTAAGCTAAAGTACTGCTGTATTAATTAGTAATTTAATATGCAGAGTAATTCTGAGGGAGAGACAACTAAGGAAGTCAAATAAAAAAGCCCAATAACCACTATTAGGAACCCATTGATTTGTTTGTCCAATTAATTTTAGACCTAACAAATTACTGTCTGCCACGTGACTGATCTCTGACAAATTCACAATACTGAGTGGATGAAAGTATTTGCACAGATTGGATACCAATAAAGGAAGATGTGAAACTATGTGGGTTTAGATCTGTTTAATTAGAATTTCAACCAAATTAAATTGAAAAATAAGGTCAAAGTAAACTAGTTCTGGTTATTGATATAAATTTCATGTAGCTACACGAAGATATTGAAGCAATTTATTTCAATCTAAAGTTTTGATTCATTGTTAGATATGTAATTAAATTTATTTTGTAGAAGCTTTACAAATACTTAAATCTTCATAGTGAAATATTACCCGTGTAACAGAAAAGTTTAAATGAAACAAGTCCTGTAGTTATCGTTTGGATTTGCTTTTCTTCCTTTGGGAATCCTATTCTACAATTTTTCTATTTTCATACATCAAAGATATTTCCAAAAACTAGACAATTAGGGCTGAGTTCCTATCCTTCCTTAGGCGGGAGCTAAATTAATGCCAAAGATGAAAACCTCCATCCCTCGTTAGGTGCAGGCCTGCAGACAGCCCTGAGGTCAGCGGTGCTGCTGAACCCTGTGCCACTTGTGAGGGATTTCCCCAAACTCCCTGTGACCCCAAATTTCAACCTAAACCCCGACATGACCCATGCACATATTCATGTTACTGCCCCAGATGCTTTCACAAAGTGTATTTAGTGATACACTGATGATCTGTTCCTCGTGGGAAAAGGGATTCCTCGTGATAACAAACCTGTTGTAGGGAATGTAGGGAGGTGAGCCACCAAAAATAAAGGGGGGAGTTGTATTCCCCTGGAGGCAAATCAAGATGAGGCTGAGATTAATTAAGCAGGAAAGTACAGCACACGACACCCAGTCTAATAAAGATATTTGCATATTTAAAGGAAGTGAAACAATATCTGTTTTAATTAAGTAGGCTGCTCCTTCAGGTTAATGCATTCAGGGGAAAAATTAAATCTGTCTCGAATCCCTGGAAGAAATGGAGAGTGGCTGTAGGAAATTGGCCTCCTGAAACGTGATTAATGGACTCGCCTGATGAGGACTGACTCCTGCTAGAGCATCAGGGCTCGCTGTGAGCCACGTGCTGACACCTGGAGCAGGGGGCTGCAGTCTGCAGACACAAAGCAGTGGGGTCTCTGTGAGCCCCCCCTGCGCCCACAAACCCTTCTCAGGCATCATCTCCGTGCAGAGGATTTTCTCCAGCTGTCGAGAGGTGTTGGTGTCAAAAGATTTGACATCTAATTTGCCCCAGCAGCCTGAGTCTCACATTTCCTCCACTTTCTCCTGTAGATTGGAGGGAAATGCTTGTGCAGCACCTGAGGAGGCAGGCAGAGGGTGAGTGTTTCTCACTGCTGGGCAGGGAGGGCTGCCCTCTCCCCTGGCTGCTGGACAGCCAGACTGCTGTGGACAGACTTGCTCTGTCATTCAGTGCCAGCAAGGCAATTAAAATGACATTCTGTGTTTCCAAAGCTGCTGATTAAAGGTGTCAGTTTCTAACGTGTTCTCTTGCGAATGCTTGATATCCTTTGATTCAGTCGTGTGAGTCCAAGAGTAGTGAGAAGAAACCTCTTGAAGTGGCCAAGATTCCATTCTCAGGAGTGTTTCAAGGTGAGAATCCAAAGATTCCTTATGCTCTAGCAGAAAATAATGCAAAGCAAGAACAGAAATCTGCTTTTCTACTCACAGCTGTCCTTATGTGGAGCCCCACAACACCTTCAGAAAGGGTGCCAAGCAGAAGGAAAAGGAGGTTTTAAGCTGAGATTTCCAGAGAAAAATAGTGAAGGTAGAGGGATGCTCCGGTAAGGTCAAAGGGGAATTAAATACCTGTGCTATGGATACAAATTTATGCATTTCCTGTGTTTTCAAAGAGCGATTTGATGTGATGTCACTTTATGCCTAGCACGTTATGCAAACATTTTCTGCAGAAATCTGGCATTTCCGTGGTATGCCTCGTGTATAATCTGACCAAGGAATACAGCTCAAGTTTCTCTCATCAAAAACCACTGCAAACATTACTGCCCAGCACAGGGATTTTTCTGATGAAGAGATCTCTGGATGTTAGAGCTTTGTAAACTGCACTTATAAATATCAACAGCTCTGCAAACTTCTGCTTGAGCCTTCAGAGAATCAGGAAGCAAAGCGTATAAAAGCCTTACTCATTAGTATCTAATAACTCATTAACATCGAGTAACTTATTACTACCCAGGAACTTATTAGTATCTAGTGAAAGTTACCAGAAGAGATAAATATAAGGGCTGGACAAATCCATATTAAATTCAAGGTTATTAAGTGAGTCATGCTTGATAAAAGCAGATCTTCCTACTTTTTATTGCCTAGCACTGCTCAGGATGCATCTAGCAATTAAAAACATAACTGTTGCACAATAAAAATTGCCAAAGCTATTAAGCAGCCATATAAATGAAAACTTTGACTCCTAGCATTTTCCATCAGGGTAATACAGAGTACAGTCAACACGCTTCACATTTCCAGGAATTTGCAACCATTACATCTTTTGTTTTTGTAAGTCAATCCATTTAGTTAAAAAAAAAATAAAAACTCCTTTGATCCACCCCACCACATTTTGCTAGATATTTTTGGATTTTATGTAATGAGGAAAATTTAAGGGACAAATTCTTCATTTGTGAAATCAACTCTATTATAATTAGCTGGAGGATATTTTGATGTTTAAAAAAATGTTAGGGAGAGGGCGTGCAAAGGTTAAAGCATCAGAGTGATAAACTGCACTTTAAGTTGGGGCATAAATATGGCCCCAGTAATGGTTGGAATTAGCAAGACAAGGTTAAAATTTAATTTTTCTAATAGCGAGATGTTAAAAGTTACATCCTGCAGTATCGGACACAAATGGCTGGTGTTGCATTGACTTTTGTGGGAGAGCCGAGGTCACTGGGCCCAGCTCCAGGGATGTACTTAAGCACACGTTTAAGTGCACAATAATTATGTACACACTTAAAATTCATCCTGCCTCATTTTCTCCAGCTCTTACAGCTACAAAACCTGTGGTAAAAATCAAGAAATAAGGTGGGTCTCTGGTGGATACTGGTCACAGAACCAGCTGGATCACAAGCACACAAGAGATTTGCACTTTAAAATATTTTTTCTTTCCTTAATCTTACTGCAATCTGATTCAAATCGTTCTGATTTTGGGGCATATGATGCAATAAAAATGATCATCAACCGAGTATCCCCTCGTGATTTTTATTTTTTAATACACTCGGGAAAATGATGCTAAAATCAGAGTTTACATAAAATGCTGGCTAAAGAACATTAGGAGAGTTGTCATGTAATTATAATTTCCAAATGGCCTGTGAGGCAGAATTGTAGAACCTGGAAAGATATGCATATTTTAAAAATGGACTATGAACAAGATATTAATATATACATTAATTTTGGATTTCATATTTATTCTGCATCTGCCCACCAGAGTCATACATAAGTACTGATAAAAAAAGTCACCGGTACCTTCAAACTCGCAATATCAACATTTACACTCTATGTTATTTTTTATGTCCAATCTTTTGCCTCTATCATCTTTCCTAAGGTATGTTTAAAAAATACTTTCCACTATAGCGTAGTAAATATTGCCTGATTTATTTACAAATTATTATAATTTAGTTATTCAGAAGCAGTACATTTCTATCCTCATGTTTATCTGATAGATATTCTGATGTAGCAGTTTAAAAGACAAATGTAATTTTACAAAACGCTATTAGGTTGCATGCTTGTTTTAAAGATTAAAGTGGGTGACAGATTGATTGCTCCTAAATTGTTCATTCAGTGTAAGTATGCACATTTTAAACCACATTTATTTCATCTTCTGCGTACATAAATCCAGTGAAACGTTATTTTCTCTATCAAAAACCCCATGTTATTGGAAGACAGGAATTATTGTCCATGCTCATGAAATTAGATTAGATTACTTTGGTTTTGATAGCTTATATTAGAACAATCAGGTCTTAATTTTGTTATCAAGATCTAAACTGTGGCTATACCTTGTTTCAGGGCTGTTGATATATAAAGATTACTTTTAGGGTAATTTTTTTCCTAAAGAATTATTCGTAAAATAAGCTATAAAGCAAATTACTCCTGTACTGAATAAAATATATTTAAGTTAATGATTTGTACACTTTATGAGCATAGAGTGAGATTTTGCAAAGGGCTTGAACTCAAAAGTTAATTTTTTATTTGTCCCTGTATTCAGTTTTGCTCCAGCACAAGGTTTCTGTGTGATGAAAAAAACCACAAAACACAGGTTGGGGAAAAGCTCCTTGGAGCAGTTAAAGCCTTTAGGGAAGGTGGATGAAAGTGGAGGAAGAGTTTTGCAGACAAAGGGGAAGATGTAAATATGGACCCACTGGAGTTCAGCTCCTTGAATCTGCACTGAAGCCATTTGTAGGACACTTAGGTGACACCAATGGAACAAAAATCAACATTGTTTTTTTCAGAATGGATCATTTCAAACCCATCAAACTTTTTTTTTGCAGTGCAGTGACAGGTCTTGGGGATAAGAGAAAACCAGACTATCATTACAATAACACATGATACTCTCATGAGTAAAAACAAAATAGATGGTTTGGATGAAGTTTACCCCATGTGGGATGATTATTAATCAATTTCAATCTAAATGAATAAATAAAATGCAGTTCAGGTATGACTTTTCCAGGAATGACAACTCACTGTGTTGCTGTATTTTCATGGATGAGAGAAGAAAAATATCCCTACTACACTGTCAGGTGATTCAGCTGTGGGAGTAGCACAACTGCACAGCAAAAATAGAAGTTATTGTGATCCTGACCAACAATAATAAATGAATACAGAGCCATTGTATATGAACTTCAGTGATACCAGCTCTGGGAAGCTTTGCTAGATTTAAAGTCAGTGTCTCACCTTCTTTTTTAATCTCTTCCTTCAGAAAACATCCACAGAGATGAGGAAGTTACTACTTTTCCTTCGTCCTTGCAAGTCCTCTGCAATCTTTGTTTCCAGACAGAAGATCAGGCTCATTGCATCTGGTAACGACCCTTCTGCTCTGATCAGATCTGTCAGCCCACACTGGCCAATTATTTTGAAGTGTGCAATCCTGTGAGTTGATGTTTCTCAAGAAATATGATGTAAAAAGAAGAAATATTACTGCTTTAACCTTTATGTGGCATAAACTGACAACACTGTACTCTTGTGTCCTTTTCTTATCCGAGTTTTCAACAGGAAATTTAGAACTTGTCCATGTAATGGAGTAGGTCCAAAATGTGCGAGGATGACTGGGTGAGTATGTCTTGAATATTTTTTAAAAGAGTTTTTGTCACCCAGTTGAGATGTGGTTGGTATTGACATCCCTGGAATCAACGTGAGGTGGGAAATCTCAGCCCACAGGGCTGTGCATGAACTGAGCAAAGGTGCAACTCAAACTTCAGTGAAAGCACAACCATGGTTTTTTTCCTGAGCTAAGTTTATACTTCCAAAATATCATGAAAAGATTTTTGCATGCATTTTTCTCTTTGACCTAATAAATTTTCAACTAACAGATCCACAAACTTCTTCTATTATTCTTTAATTCTAAGCACAGAGAACAGTCAGAAGTGCCTCTTTCACTGTGAATGCATCTCCTCAGGTTGCCAAGGGACAGGCGTTACCTTGGTCTTCCCAAGCATTTCCTGAATCCTGAATGTTGCTGGACATCATTCTACACATCCTTCTACAAATCCCACCCTGGAGTGCTGCTGGCTTTGTGATTCATAGATGGGAGAGCACAAAGCAGCCTTGCCCAAAGCACAATGCTCCCCTTTTCGTCTCCTGCCCTGGTCGGGAGTCTGTATCAGAATATGTCTCACACTTTCTAAAGCTGCTGCAGAGCCTCTTTCATCTCTTAAGTGCTCATCTCTGTGAGAGTAATTCACCTCTGCCATGAGGAGCAGGGAAGGAAAATGACATTTTGCAAATGTAGAGTTAAACACCTACTTGAAAGCCAACTGAGTGCTGCTGAACTGTAGATTTCCATAACCTTGAATGATGCCAGCCTTAGCATAGGAGGTTAAGGTGTTGACACAGCAATGTAATTAACAGTTCTTTATACAAGAAAGTGCCTTTTGTGACAAAAGTTTCGATGTTTTAAACACCACAGGAAAAAAATGAGTGTCTGGTCTTGAAAAACTTGCAAGAAAAAGCAGGTGGGTAAGCACATACAGCAGCAACCAAAATGTTTCGCTTGGTTGTTTTTTTAAGAACTAAATGGAATTTTCAAATTCATTCAAATCTTGAAGAGAAGAATAACTTTTATTACCTATTTCTGCTTTTAAGGGGAGCTGAGTGCCTAATTTGCTTTGAGAATGTAGCAAGTATATTCTCAGTTGCTGAAGGAATGAGGACACGCTTGTTAAAACCTGTTCAGCTAATTTGACACGTATTCGCTAGAAGAAAATACATTACCTTACAAGTTGTCTGCTTCCATATGATGCCAAAATGCATTTGCAATATTTTTCTCTAGTGAACTGAGCTATTAATTTACACAACAGAATTGCAAATCTGAGAAGATTTTCCAGGAACTAAAGTGACTGATGTTAACATTTTTCATAATTTACAGAAACAAGAAAAAAGACATTTGCTGCCATGCAGGTTTTAGGATTACAAAGATAAACCTCATCTACATCAGTGTAACACAAACAATCTTGCTTTTAAATTGCTTTCTTACAGTCTGCATGGATTACTCGAGCACATCAGTAAACGGATCTGTGAGGGCCCCTGGTCCCAGCATCCCCGCTCTACCCAGGGGTAAACAAAATAACCCGGAATCCACGGAGAGCTGAAGTGCAAACTGTGGGCAGGATGTGCCCTGCACGCTCAGCACCACATTCCAGTTTGAACTAAAGCCTGTACCTGCTGAAAGATGCCTTTTTTATATATCAAATACAGAGAGCCGAATTACTTGGCTTTTAATGGCATTAATGAGTTTCTGCCTCCTCAGGCGTCCTTTATTCTGGCCCCAATGCTCCGTTTTCACCGTTAGTTGTTTATGGAGCAGCAGTATAACTGGATCCTGAGCCTGACCCAGATTAAAAAATAAACATTAAAAAATAAACATTAAAAAATAAACATTAAAAAAATTGCTTGTTTTTTTTTTTTGTCTAGGTCTTATTGAGGCTCTGGCTGACAGCTTGCAGAAGGCAGCCTGGAACAGGTCAGCACATGCCCCAAGCCCGGTCTGTCACTGAATCCATGGAACTGCAGGCAAACTTGGCTTTCTGTAGTTTATAGCACTGCAGTGAACCACAGTCTCCCTCCCCCCAAAATGGGTCAGGCACAAGAATGCTCTTATTTAATTACTCGAGGGAAATATTGACACTTTTAATTCATTTTCATTTCCTTTCTTGTCAATATCTCTCTTTTCTTTACTATCGCTTTTGTGTGCGCTTGCAAATCTTCCTTCCAGGAAAACCACTGCAGAGACTCTTATTTCTCCCCTAATATATATATATTTAATTCCTTTTTCCTTATTGCCCTTGAACACAAACATGAGTCTGCTCCTTGAACAAACAATCCTTATGATAACTGTTGAGAACAACCAGTCTGTGAAAGCCTCCCCTTGCTCAGATGGAAGGGTAATATTTGGGGAAGAAAGAACAATCTTCTTGTGGTCATATCCTTACCTCCAGAGTTATCTGGCTAACTGAGAAAAAAAAATATTCAATAAAGTTTTCTTATTTGCTTATACTAAATGTTTACTTTCTATCTAATCCTTCAGCTGTGGCACTATTTTAATGAGGCATCATGGACACTGCATTTCTTTGTTTATTTGTTACAATCACGACTACTTGAGTGGGCAGTGCCCTGAGGAAAACACAGCTCTGCTTTGCACTTATCCAGGACAGAAATTTCTGCCTGCACACACATAAAGGGAACCATACATCAAAATGCTGCGAACCAGAGGCCTGACCTTATCCATGGATCCAATTTCTTCTCAGTCAAGTGATAAAAATGGACATGGCATCAGATCTGTAACGAAAAGTATTTTAATTGGCACTGCTGTCTGGAAATGCCATTTTAAAAAGGAATGCCAGGTGAGTCTTCAAATTTTTTTCTAGCAGCTGCCACAGTGGTCGTAGCTTTATTTCCTGGTTTATTTCCTTTACGTGTTCAAATGAGAAGGCCATCTTTGGTAAATACTGTAAATTTTATCATGATGTGCTCCCTCTGCTTCTCACCCGTTGCTGGGATGTGATTTTCATTTGTAAGACAGATAAGTTCAGAATATTTAAAACTGTGTAATTATAACTATGTGGGGTTGTTGAAAGCCAGTGCCAGGTTTACAGAAGTGCTCTAAATTTGCAATTCTCTGCTCCAAATACTCCTACATCCACTGAGTGTGTGCTGGCCATCAAAAGAGAATTAGAGTTTGTCCAGGCAGGTGGCAAAGAGATATTACAAGATTAATAGAAAGACCATTCCCCTTTTAGAGTGGTGAGGGAGAAGCCAGGCCAGGAGGAAAGAATTACGTTACGTTTCAGTTACAAACATTTCCATTTCAGTTTTGAATACTGTTCCAGACCCCATGAATCAGCACAAAGCAGAAAGCCTCGCCCAAAGCGTGACACAGTCACAGGCACAATGATGTCTGTGTGCAGCAGCAGCAGCTTCTGCCTCAGTTCCACACAAACCCTGATTTAGTTAAGCAAAGGAGAACCCATGTAGGTGAAATCTGCTATTATAGGCCACCATAACAATGGACTAAAATTCAATTTCTGTCATTTTTAGACCATTATTATAGCATCAAATCTCTGTATTGATAACAGAGATTACGATGGTGTATCTTACAGTTATTGATGGGAGTGGATGGAGCTGTATTTATGCAAATGATGATAGGTTCTGCTGAAAGAGCACACTGCCTGAAATGTGAACATGCAATTCCTTCATACAGTTTCTTAGACAGCATTTAGGCTGCAAATTCTGAATCACACATGAAGGGAAGAGTTAAATTATATCCATTTATGGAAACGTGGGAACTGGCCCAGGAAAAAACCTTTGCAATTGATGCAGCAACACCAAAGCATTTTGTTGAGCATAGAACAAAACCTTTCACTTAATCTGGGCTTTATTGAACCATATTGTGCTTTTTTGTTTCAATGGAGTTAAATTTTAAGACTAAAACTGTCTTTAAATGATTTCACATGTGTCTGTGAAATATGAAAGTGGCTTTTAAGATTCCCTCTGGAGTCTTTTTATTTCTCCCAAATTATTTGTACCAAAATATAAGTAGTTCCTCTGGCCTATCATTAATCTCATGAACAGATAAATTATGCTTCAATACAATTCTATATATTAAAATAAAAATTATTTAAATTTTTCTGTGTGTTAAGTGTGTATTAAGGTACACAGTACAACATTTAGAGGAACTTCCCTGAAAATTCAAAGATTCTCAAGGCTTTAAAGTGAGTATGCCAAGAGAAAGGCCCCAAGTTGAGAATCACGGCATTGGAACTCACACAGGGTATATGGAACAATTACTGCTAACATAAATCTCTCAAATCAATCATTCCTTTTAATAAGACTTGCCAAGACTGCACAAATGTTTGCATTACTAAAAAAAGAGGTGTCATTTTCCATGGAACTCTTTAACTCGTAAATGTGGTATATCCTAGACTCACAAACCCATCCTCCAGGCTGTTTCAGGGATTAGCTTTGATGCCATTAATTCATAAAGACTTCAAAGGCAGCACCTATCAGGACAAAATGTTTTCTTTCACCTTTCTGGTGCTGCATAATTTGCTTTTCCTTCACTAAATATCTAATCCACAGGCACATTTAAGTAATAAGCACATGTATAACACAATAAAGAACAGATAGCTGCAAATAATCCTGATTTCTTTCGTTATTCATATTGATGCATATCAGGAATAAATTTCCTCTCTTGGATTATTTGCCTCTTTCTTAAAGGAGTGTGATTAATTGCTGACCTTTATGGATCTCATTCAGTTATTATTATGCAGAAAAGGTCTTTTGAGCCACATTCTAGTGATTAAACGGGTATTTTTGGATTTTGTTTTATCATATTAATAACAGTACACGTGTACATTATTTTAATTGGAAATGCAATAATTGTACATAAACTCTTTTAAATGTCCTGCTCCTATATCCTCCTGAGATTATTCTATAAGAATAATAGAGAAAATGAGATAGAGTTGGTACAAGTGCGATATGTAGGTCAAAACTAGAACATTTACGCTGCTAAAATAACAACCAAACCTCCTCAGGTATCAGTGCAGAGGTTTCAGTCTCAGTTTGATGTGTAGCTGAATGGGTCAAGTCCTAAAGGCACCATCCCTGTTTTAGTTCTGACCCAAAGCCAAAACAGAACCACAGATTCGTAGGAACATTGAGGTTGGCAAAAACCTCAGAGATGCTCAAGTCCAACCTGCAACCAAATACCCCCCGGTCCATCAGACCAGATCATGGAGTGCCACATCTACTCCTCCTATTAACCCTTCCAGGGATGGTAACTCCACCACTTCCTGGGCAGCCTGTTCCAAGGTTTGACCACTCTTTCAGTGACAAAATTTTTCCTGCTATCCAACCTGACCCTCCCCTGGCACAGCCTGAGGCCGGTTCCCCTTGTCCTGCTTGGGAAGAGACCCGGACCCACTCTCCTGTCAGGGAGCTGTAGAGAGCAATCAGGCCTCTCTGAGCCTTTTCTTCTCCAGATTAAACCCTCCTAAGATCAAAACTCCAAGAACTTGATTCATTCCAGCCCCTCTTGAACCTGACCTCAAAGTGAAGTTGTTGGAGGCACTGCTTTGCTGCTCCCCAGCGCTGGGGCTGACACGGAGAATTTGGGGTCTCGGTGTATCACAGCTGGCTAATACAATCTGTGTGTCAGACGCCCAGAAACCCTGGCTTGCCAAGCCTCAGCCCAGGGAAGCTGAGCTCTGGAGGGTGTTAACACCCCTGACAGTGGAGTGCCCGTTTTGAAGGGGTCTGTCTAACGCGGCCCACGGAGACAGCAGCGACACGGGCTGAGCCCTGCTCTAATCAGCCCTGTGACAGTAAGACACGTCTCTGTTTGAGGGCAACCAGGACCAAACACTTCAAAGCACTTCTCCTTTCTTTTTCATACCCACTCCCCCTCTCTGATAACTAATCCCACTTAAAATATGGCTTGCAAATACAAACCTGATTTGTGACCTACCCAGATTAAAGAAGGGCCTTTGTTCTTCTCTTGGAATATCTCACACACCAAAGGATAATTACGAGAAGTTCAACCCCTATAATCATCTGTGTGACAAAACACCCAACCTGCAATGGAAAGATTCCAATAGAAATGTAAATAGTGAATTTAGAGAACACAGTCAAAACACTGCCCTCAGATTTATTTCAATTGCCTTGCTGATGAAAATATAACTTTGATAACCAAAAATATTTCAGTGCTGTGATATCCCAGTAAACAAAACCATCTTGGAGAGACAGACAGATCTTCAGAGCAATGTTTCTACGTTCCCTTGCAGTTTAATATAAATATACAAAGCAAGTCTATATAAATTTAAGGAAATTATGATGTGGCTTTGAAATGTAACAAATTAAATCAAAGACTCTGAAGTGCTGTCAAATCTTGAGCTGAAGAGGCTACAAGAATAAGGAACGTAGGGAAGGAGAAGTTCAAACTACAGAAGGGTGTAAGAACACCCAGATATACTCACCCTGTCATGTTTTTGGGATCACAGCTCTCTTTCCTCACCCAGGGTCTTATCACTCATGTTCATTTTTAAAGCTGAATGTTGAATAAGATAAAATAGGACAAGAAGGGACCCAAACAAATAGCTTAGTGTCACACACACCCCTGCAAACACAGCAACATGGAATTACAGCTTCTTTAAAAATTCTGTGGTCCTGGGTCTCACACGGGACTTGCAAACCTGTGGGGAAGACAGCAGAAGGCCGTGAGAAAAGTGCTGCACATATCTAATCCCCCGAGAGAAACTTGGTTCAGTCAGGAATCTTGACTGAAAACCCCAATCCCATCACGCCTGCCCAGGTCAATTAGAGCTGCTCAGTGCCCTCCACCCCAAGCTGGCCCAGCCTGGGGTTTCTCTAAAGCTGTTGATGCACTTTAATCACGTCTGCCCAGAGCCAGAGTCCCTGGGAATCAGAGTCCCCTCTTGGAGCTGAGAGAATTGTTCATTAAATCCGTAGCACTTCCCATACACCTTCAGCTCCTTGAACATGGAGAGCTGTTAACTGACTTAACCATTCCTAGAAGTGCATGCAGAGTAAGTTGAATTAAGCTATGTGTGTCACTAATTAAAATCATTGCGACTTGAGTGGGCCTTAAGGGCAAAAATCTGTTCCTTTTAAAAGGAACACACATCAATACTCTGGGAACATTTAAGTATAATTATTAGAGCCTTCAGGACTCTGGCCAAAAAGTATCAGAGTGACTGCGTTCCTGATGGCAAAGTTTATTAGCTCTGTTTATTTTTATTTTCATACAGTTATTACATGAATGCCTGGAAGTGACACTAGCACAGAAGATCTGTTAATAATAAATCCTATATAAACACTAAGATTACTTTTGTTCATCTAATTTCTTTCCAGGCAGTTTTTAACAACTGAAAACGTGATAGCTGAGGAAATTTAAGGTCTTTATTCATAGAAGACGCAAGAATTGCATTTTTGTCAGCAGTTAGGGACCAGCCCAAAGCCACCTGTGGTGTGTATGTGTGTATGCAAAGCTCTGTAACACTTCACAAAACTGTAAAAATCAAATAGAAAACAACCTGGACCTCTTGATTTTTCCACCATGGTGCTTCTGGGAAACTGCTGTGTGCTCCTCTTGTTACAAGACTCATATCAACCTGGATCCAAGTCTGGAATGGGAAAAGGACATGGGAAATTTCCACAGCTCACAAAGCCACGTCTTCGAAGTGGCAAAGAATAAAATCAACAAATCTCCTGGGCCTGGACAGCGAGCACAACACACCTGATGTGAAGAATTACTCCAGGGCACCTCACCTGCTCTGTGCTCTGCTCCCAGCAGTAACTGAGATTTTGCTGTGCTGCTGTCAGGCAGTTTTGGTGGCACTGCTGTAACTAATAGATATTAAAAACACACAGTTACCACACATTTATGGCTAAACACATAAATGTGTGTTTTAATGGCCTATTACTTTGTGTAGAGAACTATTTAACGAGCCTAGGATAAGGATGTATGCATGGCTAGGTTGTTTTAAAAAGACTTTATGTTCTTGGCAAGCCAGATCTGAAAAGCTGTTGAAGGAACTCAGAAGGTGTAACAGAGGTTTCAAGAGAATGCAGCAGAAAATGAGGAGAGCAGAGGCTTGAGGGGGCAAGCACAGATTAATACCAGGAACCCCAGCTGGATAAACACAGATCACTGATGATCAATCACTGATCAATACGAAAGCAGGGTAGAACCAGCTGCAGAGCGCGAGTGGAACATGTCCAGAGTTCTGAAATACATTCTGCAGCTGCTGGTGACTGACAGCATAGACAGAACCATCTTCCAGCTGTATGCAAGGCTCCAGTTTAATTAACTATTAATGTCCCTTACTGCAGAACAGGGTAAGAGAGACTGATCACTTTGATAGCCTGTAATATCGCAAACTAAGTGTTTATTATCAAAAAAAGGAAATCAAAGTCTTTGCCTGTGTAAGCCTAACCCTCCATCCTTGAAGCTGGGAATTCACATGCAAGAATATATTTGTTTCCTTGTGGTGTTTCCAAAACATAGTTTACAAAAGTGTTAAACCATTAGGGGAAATGAATCATTATTCTTCTGACCTTTTGAAAGTAGATTATGGAATTGTGATCAAATCTCATTAGAATTATGTATCCACAAAGGCACTTCAGCAGATCCAAAAATCGGGGTAAAGCATTCTTAAACTATTTTGGTTTTTCTCTGCAAAGAGGTTTAACCATGACTAAAAGGAATATTTTAAAGAGGAATATCTGCCATTCATGTGCAGGAACTCTTAAGGATCAACACACATTTATAAAGATAAGACACAGATGAAGTCTTTTATCTTTAAAGAGTGGGTAAGGAGGCTAAAGACTGAGAAAAAGGCACAAAAGCATCTCATTCAGAAATGATCTTATAATCTCCATTTTAAATTAATGAAATCATTAAAAATCAATAATGAAGGAGCTGATAATCAGAAAAGAGTTGTCTCTGTGTTGGGCTGGGGTCTGTGCAGACATCCCAGGTGAGTGCAGGACGTTAATGGCAGAAGGCAGAGCTATTTGGGATATTAATGGCAACAGACTCAGGCAGAGCCGTGCACTCCTGTGAATAGGGTGAAACTGGACTCTGCTGGAGCAGGAAAGGACAGGGATGTGTGTTAAATATCTGCATGCACAAGATATACGTGGAATTTCCAGCTTGTTTCCTTTTGCTTTGTGGGGTTGTGCACACAGCCCCGTTTCCTCCAGGAGAAGGAAGATCTCCTGCATCCCAGGGCTCTGTCCCAGCCTCCCCTGACCCCCAGCTGGGGCTGGCCTGTTCTGACAGGAGTGCATCTGCCCCCCTGCTGCTGCTCTTGTGTAATCGATTGCTGTTTTCCCTACAAACCTTTTAAAAATACTCTTTATTTTGCATTTGTGGTATAAAATTGATGCCGGATGTGAAATTTTCCTTAATGAATGTTTGCTGGAGTCGGACATCTGCCTGTTTGCTGGAGATCTTTAAACCCACAGCGAATCATTACTGCAGCTCCCCAGTCCTACAGGCAGCTTGGATTTAATCTGTATGTTCTTTAAATGCAAAGCATGTTATATTTAGTGTTCAAACTGCAGCATTAGTAAACTGAGCCCTCATTTATGTGTGCGTGTGGGTGAGTTGGGTGTCTCACAAAGGATTCAAACAGATGCTTTCGCTTTAATGATATTTCTAATCATCTCACTTATGCCCTAAGGATATTTTCTTATGCTTTATTCTCCTATCATGATTTGTACTCATTACAGTAAAGTGTTATTTTAAATCTACTTTTTGTATTTGAACTTGCTTCAGCATCAGCTCCTTAACAACTTTTTTTTTTTTTTAAACACACACTTCCCTTGTGCTGTCTAATTATAGGTACTGTCCTCAAAGGCATCAGCAGAGCAGATAAAAACAATCACACAATTCAGCAATGACTTGTAATCTTTAGTGTGACATCAGTGGTGATTATTATGCACTTTCCTAAGAGAGAAAGTCAGGAATAAAGTCAGCTGAAGCCCAAGGCCAGGCTGGATGGGGCTTGGAGCAACCTGGGACAGTGGAAGGTGTTCCTGCCCATGGCAGGGGGTGGAACAGGATGGGCTTTAAGATTCCTTCCAACCCAAACCTTTCTGTGGTTCTATGTTTCTATACATTTTCTGTCTCCAAAGTTCCCTTTTATTGTCTACATTTTCCCCTGAGAAGCTGTAACTTTACAATCCTGTCTATTAAACCAGCACGTGCTTAAAGATCACATTTAAATTCAGATTTTATGAAACATCAATAAATATATCAGCATCTTTCTGGCAAGTGAGTATGGTTTCAATTGTTTTATTTCAAGCAAGTCAGATTCCTGAAAGAACATTTTCTCTCTTCTGTGTATTTCTGTGCGTATGGATGTGCCACTTCTTGTGGGAGGGTCAAGGAGAACTTTCTCAGTCTGTTTTCTTAGAAAGGAGAAAAGAAGGGGAAAATACTCAGATTCATGGAAAGTTTGATCCAGGAAAAACGCCTGGGAATGTCAGAATTCCTTCCCTGTGAAAGCTCATCTTACAGCCATGAAAGCAATGACTTGGTGAGTATTTGCGAGGAAAGAAGATGAGGGAAAAACAGGGGAGGGAGGAACCTGTAAGAGTAAAAAGGAGCCACATGCAGGGGAAGAAATCTGCCTCCGTCTGAATATTGATCCCCAAAAAAGCCAGATATTTATCTGTCAGGAAAAAGGAAATATAAAGCCATGGTAAAATTTAGTTTCTTACATAGGAACATAGAAAAAAAGATCATTTTTCAGAAATCAGAGTTTCATGCAGGCCAGCAATGTCAGCTTCAGCAATTCCACTGCTAAGAGCTGCTGGAAACTGCACAGCAGATTACAGGCCTTAAATTGGCCAGACTCACACAGAAGTCAAACTGTAATTAAAATCTTGATCCATTATTTTGTGTGGACATTGATTCAGAGCAAGCAGAAAGCCAAGTTTTCTGATTAAAAACTTTAAATTTCATTGTAAAAAAGCAATAATAAAAAACCTCTGGCAGAAATAATTGGCAAAGTAAATCTGAGAAGCAAACTTTGTCAGTTTCATTATCTAAAAAAATTAATTAGCAGTAGGTATTGATTATCCAAAACTAATCATAAAAAACCCTGAAAAACCCAAATACTCCTACTGATTTGCAATCTGAAATTAATCACCCATAGCCATATGTTGGTGCTTTTAAAGAACATCTGACAGATTAAGTTTGGTGGAATTAAAGATTAGGGAATGTTTCCTAAATCATATTTGCAATAATTGTATTTGAAAGACACATGCTTGTATCCCATCGATAAACATAGCAATGGTATGGGACAAAATTAGAACTGATTAATTAATCTGAAATAGAAAAATACTGGCTTTGAAGAGTTCTGGAAAATTATCTCGGTGTACATATGGATACTTGAGTGTTAGAAGCAAAACAAAATTCTGTCAAAATAGATAAGAGTCTAGTGAAAATAGTTACTTACTTCTAGGTTTTCCATTCACAGAAGAGTCTAAACAGATATAAATTTTTACCTGTCAACAGGTGATTTTGCCCAGGTGGATTTTTTTTGGCATTTTTAGCTTTTTTAGAAGTTAATTTAAAACAAAAAAACTTGGAATTAAAAAGGGAAAATTCGTTTTTCCTCTGTTTCCTCAAAACCTTTTCCAACTCTTTACTTTTACAAAGGTTTTAGCTGTTCTATTCCAAAACCACTTATTTATGTCCTTTATTAAATCTGACTGATGCTCTTGACAGGGGAATTTTTTGGTGTGCCTTCAAAGCCAGTATTTACCCCTTCTTTATTTCCTACTTTCGCAGTCACAATTTGCCGAGATGAAGACTGCACACATGCAGATTTATGTTGAATAAAAACAAACATTTCAGTTGGCAATAGACTATGTTTCAACCAAACACACTTAATTTGCATCTACAGAGAATTTAATTTTATTTAGCAAAGATTAGACTCCAATCTGTCTAAATCTTGATCTTGGATCTAACACAAATACTTCATCTCTGAAATGTGGCAAATCCACCATTGTGACTCTCCTTTTTGAGGGGAGACAAGGAGAACTGAAGGGTTTTCCAGCCAGACTGACTTTTGGGAGAGGAAAAGTCTCCCATGATGAATTTTTTGTCCTTGGGACACACGAACCTGTGCTCACAGCCCCGTGTGCAATGCACACACCAGCCCTGGTAATATTCACTCTGATGGTAATATAAATACTTAATATTAAGTAAATATTAACTCTGATGTTTTGAAAGCCTCCTGCAGATATTTTATAAATTTCCAGTTGCATACTGGCCATAAAATTGTCATTTATGAAGTTGATTTATTTTAATTAAGAACATAAGTGATCATGTGTCTCTCGAGATTTGCTGGAATGACTCATGCACTCATATTTATCTTGTTACCTGGGGATTTAATATGATATTGAATCAAATATTTTTTTTCCTACTGAAGTTTTCTGCATCAGAAATCTACTGATTTAATGATTAAAGTACTTAAAGAAAGGATAATACTTTATTTTCTATTTTAACCAGCTATGAAGGCTTGCAGAAGGTGTTCACATTTATTATGTTATGATTTTTATAATCTCCACTTTTTTCCCCTCATGGCTGAACATGAATGGATGAACATCTTGATTCCAGACTTTATCTGAAAATGACTCCAAGCATCCTAAAACTTATTGAGCCAAATTAATCTCTTTATATAAGGGATAAATTGTCACTATTCATGAAAACCCTAAAGAGCAATACTCTATAATTTGTACTGTAGAAATCTCTGGTTGTCTTAAATTACAGGCAACTACATCAGCAAGAGAGTGAGCTTCCAACTTTCCCAAGAGACTAAACATTCCAGAGTTCTTTAGGAGGAAATCATTACCCGTATGTGCCACTCGAAATTGCACTTAAATTTTGGGGCAGCATGGCCTGCACCTTGTGAGGATAACACATGATATTGTAAATACCTTGTGAAAAAACTTGCTCTGATTAAGGGCCTAAACTTCTAATATCTCAAAATTCTAATGAGCTAATTACATAATTCTAAAGAATAAAATTTTGCCATCTGCTAGAAATGGAAGCCCAGCTAGAAAAGCTAAAAAAAAAAAGTGCATTCTCTAACCATTCTGTGTCATGGAAATTCTCGCAGGAATATCTTAAATCTTCCTTTATACTCCCTTTTCCCAGTGTGGGAGCCCATTATGCACATGAAGCAGCATCATAGCATTTGTTAAAGTTTATATTATTTATTCCATTCTAAAAGGGCAACAGTATCCCTGTGGAGCCCTCTGAGGTGTTTATAATAATAATGCTGTATGTTTGCAGATATGCAACAAGGAAATCTTATAAAGAGAACGATTAAAGAAGTAATTATCATAACATTTTGGAGGTTACCCTCAAAGCTGAAGTTCTTCTGCGAACACAACTTCACATTGTGCTGAAATTCCTCTGAACTGGGGAGATCTTCTGCAGGGAATGATGTTCTCTGGAAAAAACCACAAAAAGTTGGTGTCTCTCTCTTAAAAAACACCCCCAAACACCCCTGAACCAAATGTAGATGAGAATGGACAACAACCTCACAGAAAACTCTGCGTGAAGGGCTCAGCTTTCCTTGCATGAAGAAATATCAGTCCATTCCTACTTGGAATCAACCTGAATTTTTATCATAAGGCATTTTAGGTATTTTCCTGCTAATTCTACATCTGCTGCCTGCAAAAGACAAATAGGATGTCTCAAGCAAGCATTTAACCATCCAATTAATATAATCGTTAGACAATGAAGTTCAAATAATTGGCAAAAATCAGTTCGTTATATTCTAATAAGGCAAAAAGCAAAAATATTATATTCTAATGAGGCAAAAGCCCAACATTTGTGTTCCTACTGAAGGAATTATATGGCATTTTCTAAAACAAAAAAAGCCTGCACAAAAGTTTTGTGCTTTTTTTTTTTAATATAAAGTAACATTTCTTCCTCCTCTTGTTTAGCAGTAATACTTTGAGCATCATTGTGTTCTCCCAGGTTTATACCAATCTCTCAAAACCAACTGGTTTCTTTCATACTTCTATTAAACTCCTAAAAATATCAAAGTCCAGTGGAAAATATTTAAAATATTTAAAATAAATATAAGCTATTTTCAAACTTCTGTGTCCCTGGCAGGGGATTTGAAATTTAATTTAAATTCCCTTCCAACCCAAACAATTCCACGATTTTATGCAAGGAATCCACACTGTACAGGCAGCTCACCACGAGTCCTCCTCCTCAGCACGACTCTTGAAGACATCACAGATGGAAAACAAAAAGCCAAATGAAAAATCTTTGTAACATGGAAAGTAAAAACAAAGGTTTAGATACAGAAAGTCTTAACATCTTTAATCACTCATTTTTATTTTGCAAGACAAACCAGACACAATTTGAAATGGCTCAGTGAGCTGTAAAAAATTGACAGTAGATGTATGTGAGAAGACTGAAAAAGCAATTATCTGAGACTAATTTGAGTTTATCAGGCAGAAATTAGACTTTTATGGGTAAAGTTAGAGTTTTGTATTAAAAATGATGCATTAAAATATATAAAATTTCAAGGGTAATATAGTTAAAACTTCCTTGGCAAATAACTGATTTTCTGGCTGCACAGCTCCTGCCTTCTCAACAGCTTTTATCCAAGTAGGAAACATTCTAAAATAACAGATAATAAAAAATACTGTAACACATAAAAAAGAGGAAAGAAGCTCTGTTTGGCTTCAAGTCTTTTAAGAGACTTTGTCCCTGACTTCTGCAACGTTGGGGATGCCAAACTATTATTGCCAGTTCCTGAAGGGGTCGGACAGAGTTCACACCAGAGACGCAGCTCTCGTGAGGCTGGTTTTGGAAAAGCTGCATTAGCATAAATGCACTGCATCTTTCACTGACCCCAGAGAGGACTTTTTAAGCAGTTTAGGGGGTTTTCTGCATTTTAAAAAGTGGATAGATGCTACACTAGGTCAAAAATCTAATTATACTGTGCAATTGCATCACAGTTTCTCTTCTTACACGTTAGAACCATTAAGAAAATTGTGTTTCATTGCTCAGATTTCTAAGAGCTCTCCTCTTTCCCTAGAAGGCATCAATCCTGCAATATTCCATGCTGTAGTTACTATTTAGTGGTCAAACACTTGTTTATGTAATTTTGCAATAAATAAGAGACTGTTTAGAGTACATTCACGTCCAACATGAAATAATATCTCTCAGGCTGCAAAATGGATGTCCTGAAGGGCAGGAAACAGAAATGAAAGGTTAAACTTTGAGCCCATGAATAAACTATTGAATAACTGCCTTATTAATCACTTTTTATAGTATTAAATGCACTGTGTGAAGTGCAAAGCATTCCAATAAACACTGCACTGAATTTATTTGTACAGGTAAGCTTAATTCCAGCATTTCCTCAGTCGTCAGTCATCAGCCTTTCTGTGCCTTTCATCATAATTTACCTGGGAACTATATACATAATGACTCCTACAATTATATTTTTCCTACAATAATTCTGAATGCTTCAGAGAGATTGTTTATTGCAGGAGGTAAGGACCAGAATCTTTCTGTAAGATCATTATGAAATCTTTTGTCTTGAAAAAACTGTCTTCATTGCGCAATTTAATTTACTTGATTAGATGCAAAAGACAACTGAAAAAAGGAAACAAGAAGTCAAACACAAGGAGTCTTTCACTAAATGCGGTAAAATTTAGATTCCTGGCAGGAATTCTTTCATTTCAAAGATTCATATCTTAATGAGCATTGGAGAAGCCTTTATTGTCTCTCTAGTGAAGAACAATAGTTCTCTAGCCCATAATTGCAGATTTGGTAGATAACTGAATCTTTTCTCTTCCCAGAATCCTGTCAGTGAAAAATATTGGTGCAGTTGGTAAGCACACTTTGCAAACATGGGCCAGCTTCTTGGGTCTAATAATAATAACAAGTTCTGATGACTGAAACAACCAGAAAGAAGCAAAATTAATTCCTTGTGTTTCAGTAGTCAATATATTCTAGGAAAAACGTGCAGAGGATTCCCACATTCAGTGATTCAGTTCAGCTGGACAGTCACACTGGGGCTGTATTTACTGGTCAATACTCTGAAAGGTCTGTGCAAAGGTGATTTATAAGCCAAATTTATTGCCAAAGAAATAGTATTTTACTACATCTGTCCTTTACAACTTCCAGATTTTGCTCTCAGCAGATGGTCTAAATTTTTTGTCAGGTGGATTCCTTCAAAACTTTAATGATTATATTCCATTGCCATGGAACAGGAAAGGTTAAGGTTTGTCACACCTCCTGGAGATCAGAGGGTGTGTTTGAAATGACATAAGTACCACGAGGACATATTCCTTAACACAATTTGTGCTTCACTAGCTTTGGGGTGCAGGGAGGGGGAAAAGATGATGGAAGTGAAATTCTTCTAAAGGTGGATTTTGTGCATGTAAATGTTTTTAATAACCCAGATGTTTGGACAGTGCTGCCCTCCACAAATGGTGGTAAGTGATTCTTCAGGGTGATGTTCCTCCCTGCCTGAGACATTCTTGCAAATGAGAATGGAAGTTATCTTCAGTTCCTGAGATTCTGAGCACATTGCTGCAAACAGGCTAAAGGAGGGGCTCTTTTCCTAATGTCTGTCCTTGATCATTCCCAGATTTGTCCCTAAAGGCACTTTCCATTTTTTAGCCGAGCCTAATTCATTTTTTTTAATTAAAATGATAATATTCCATCCATATTCCTTCGAGAAGAGCTTAGTCTTTACATTACCATTATGTGCTATCTTACATGTCTTTACATGATAATGATTTTGCTGTTACTCAATAACTATGCTAATTTCAAACACAGGAGGTAAGATTATCTCCCTCCCAACACTTCCTTTCATCCCATTCCACCCTGAAACACGCAGCCCTCCTTCCCCTTTGCATAAACACTGTTACCAGGTCCTTCCCACTATCACAGCCTCCCACAATCTGTTGGTCTTTGTGTACATGACACTGATCCTTGCCGTGCCTAAGTCTGTGCAGCAGCAACACAATCAGGAGCTCACGATGAAATCATTGCATTCCCGTGTTAGTCTCAATTTACATTGAGCACAGCTCTGCAGTGGCAAATCCCACACTTGGCTACACCTCAGCAATTACATTTACAGGTCATAGATTGTTTCATTCTTTTCGTTTTTCAGACTAGCATGAGTGAATGAACAAACAAACAAATAAATAAATAAATAAACATTTCAGTATCTGACCAAGCGACAAAAGTTCAGGTGTTGCCCTGCTTTTCACAGTTTTTCAATGTTTTTAATTCTGTAGTTAGAATTCTCACACACTTTCTGTAAACATAAGCCATGTTATTCTAACCGGCTGAGATGTTTTCATTCTTTCTCCTGAGGCGGAGAAGTTTGATTGATTTCTCCTTTGACCTATGTGGTTGAGGGGTGGTAATGTCACCCTCCAATCCAGGAGGTTTTCTAAAAGTGTATAAAATAAAGAAGCAGCCCTTCGGGGTCGGAGGTTTTGCTCATTTCTCTCTTTCACCTGACTGGCGTCTGTGTGTTCCTTCGTGTCCGCGTGCGACATTCAAGCATTTAAAATACGATAACTACAAAGAGCTTCTTTAGTTTATACATTATTGCTGTATTTCTGGGTGAGAGGGCATCTCACCAATCCATACCAGTACCTCCAAGGGGTGCTGGAGAAGGGTGCCAGGCTCTGTTCAGTGCTGTCCAGTGACAGGACGAGGAGCAATGGCCAGAAACTAAAAACCAAGAAGTTCCACTTCAACATGAGGAAGAACTGCTTTCCACGGAAGGGGCAGAGCACCGGAACAGCTGCCCAGGGAGGGTGTGGAATCTCCCTCTCTGGAGACATCCCAAACCCACCTGGACACGTTCCTGTGTCACCTGCTCCAGGTGACCCTGCCTGGACAGGGTGTTGGACTGGGTGATCTCCAGAGATCCATTCCAGCCCTGACTATTCTGTGATTCTATATCATAGAAAACAGTTTTTGCCTTATTTTGAATTTAAGTTTATGCTAAGTTTAATGACGCTTGCTAAATCTGACACAACTTATCTGGATACCACAGTGATAGATACATTAGATATACCAAAATAGATATATTAGACAGGCAGAATTAGCACTGTGTGTGCTAAGGTTGATTGATTACTTGATGAGTATTATATTCCCTTCACTGTTCTCTAAACCCCAGCTTTATTAACTCCAACCAATTTTCTCCAACTCTTCAATTTGTAGAACTAATTGTGCCTCGTTGCAGCTTCCTCCATTTAACTGATGAAGACTTAAGAGACAGAAGACTTCTACAGATAGAAGTTGGCTGTATGAATAAAAAGCAGATTTTTATAAACTGAAACTTGTTTTAACATATTTGTATGTTAATTGAAATGTTTATGTGCAGGCAAATACCCGTAGATGAAAATTTAATTGATTTAATTCTGGATTTTACTTTTTCTTATAGGAAAATCTGAATTTTGGTTGAGTACAAGTCCCATAAAACCTTTACAATTTTTCTTTATTAACTAAAAAAAGGCAAAGAGATATTTGCGTTGTCTTCATTGTTTCTGAATTAAATTTATAGCACTAAAGTCTATACTTGTGATTTATAGAGGAGAGTGTCTTTTCTCCTGCTCAGAGCATCGATTTTCTATACCAATTTAAAGGAGGCACTGCATCTATAGAGCAGGTAATGAATAACATCTTCATAGGCAGAATGGCATTCTAAACAAACATTTGCAAGAATTGATCTCACCTTTGTTTTGCCCTCTGTCTTGGGAAATGTGTTCTGTAGGTTGTTATTAGTATTAATCTAATTTTCTTGGCAAAACGTTTGTTCTCTCTATCAGGATAAAGAAAACATGTATTAATTTGATATTACATTTAGAATCTGGCATAAGTTTTGGATTTAAGCTAATACTGACCGTTTATCACTTGAATCAAAGTTCCGTTTAGCAACATCAGATGCATTAAACAGTTTGGAACAGGAGCTGGTCTTTGGAAACCAATCATATCCTTATTTCAGGGGCATAAAATTGACTGCTCAGAGTTATTGTAGTATTGTATGAAACAATAACTGTTTTCACAATTACAAACATATTTACTGTGGGAATTTAAAGACAAATGTTATTTATTGTGTGTTTTAGTTACAGCAAGTCAGAGTGAAGTTAGATTGACAGTAAATTCAGCATTCACTATTTATTTGTGGTTTAATTTGACACGATAATCAATTTTTCTTTATTTGTTGAGGGTTTTTTTAGCAGAAAACACACTGTCATAATTTCATTTTATTTTGTCATTGTAAGTGAGCTTTCACAAGAAGTGCTTCACTGCTAAACAACCCTCTCAAGAAGCAATAGCAACATAATTAGGTCTCTGCAGACTTATTCCAAAACCATTTAGTGCAAAGGCGTAATCTCCTGTCATGACATAATAACGTGGTCCCCACGGGCCAGCTCAGGCCTTGCTTTGACACTGCAATGGCAAGAAAATAACTGGATGTGAGACCTGCATGGATTTGTGCTGAAGCACCCTCCTGCCCTGCGGGAGCTGCCCTGCAGAGCGCACGCAGCGCCTGGCTCTGGCCTCCTGACCAGACCCAGAGGCACCATCCTACGGAGGCAGAACGCGGCAAACCAGGGCTGCTGCTTGCTGAAAATCCACCTGGGAGAGGCTGGGTGTCAGGAGCTTTGCTGCTCACAGAACCCTTTCTTTCTGAACAGGGTCACGCTGTAAAATTCCCTCTAGGCCCTGAAACAACGACAGGACAAAACTCCCAAGTGCTTTCTCCAAATCTGTCAACTCCTAACATTTAGTATTTAAGTTTTAGCTGTGAAGAAGAAATGGGATATCATAGAATCACAGTGTGGTTTGGGTTGGAACAGATCTTAAAAACCACCTGATTCCACCCCCTGCCAGGGGCAGGGACACTTTCCACGATCCCAGGGTGCTCCATCCAACCTGGCCCTGGACAATTCCAGGGGTGGGGCAGCCACAACTCATGAATATCACTCATGTAACTTTTTTCCTCTCGTGCCCAAGTCAGATTCATTATTTTCAACATTAATAAAAGAGATTTATTAAAAATTATTGCAAACTGAAATTGTCATTAAAATAGTTCTTATCCCATCTGTGCTAGAAGCAGCCTTTGTTTTATTATCTCATGTTTAATTTTTCAGACTTCAGAAAGAATTTAGCATGAATGTTTTAATTGTTTAGCACAGATGCAAGATGCAGGCTGGCTTCAAGTCAGCAAAATGGAATGCTGAAGTACCTTGTTGAAAATGGAAACAAATTAATTCTACAACAGCAAACTGAAAAATAAAATCTCTGCAACAAAAAGGAAAATTTTATTATCACAAATACCTAACAGCTCCTTCTGATTTACCTTGAACACATTTTTATTACTTTAATTGGAAAACAGATGAAAACTTGTCTTACAATAAAGTTATGCAAATATTCAGCTTTATTTAAATGGCCTCAGGAAAGAAAGAAGGAATTTTGGAATAAAATCCTTCCCAGGCTATTTCCTATGATGCAATAACAAAGAGGATACTATAAAAATTACCTTATCATTATCCTTCAGAGGCTAGAGAAGCCCATGGGTTGCAGAATTACTGTCCCATAAGACACGGGAAAACCATAAATGTGAGCTGAATGTGTGTGTATTCTGTCATTACTCAAAATGACAAAAAGAATAAGAGGAGTAAAAATAACTGAAGAGGAAGAATTCCATAACGGGATGTTCTGACCCTTATCAGCACAAGTCCTGGCGAGGGTAATTCAAGGAGACAAACGAGAACCAGCTGCTTCCATAAGTGATGATGGAATCCCATGGCCAGGTGGGCACTGAGAAGCAGCTCCCTGCTTCAACGTAGATCTTAGAGAATTTTTCACCCACCTTTCACAATGCACAATAAATAAATTGACCTGGAGCTACAAATACAAAATAGATTTTTTCACCCAGTAAGTTGAAAGTTATGTTTAAAACATATGGGATATATTAGAGACACAAATAAAGGTGTGTGTTAATAATTGTATAGAATATCAACTACAGAAGTACGGTCAGTTTTTGGGACAAGCAAGAATTATTGTCATGTAACAATCTTAGAGATATCTCATAGGATGGGTTATTAATATTGTCACCATAGATATCAGGCATATTTACATTTATAGCTGATTTTTTGTGAGTTTTTGATTACTGTAAGGAAGGCTACACTTATCTGTCACACAACGCCACCGTCATCTTTGATGTATATTCTTTGAAGTATTTCTTTCTCCAAATGCTCTCACAGACCCCATGAACAGAAATCTGCAGATTGCCCCTTCCTGTCATCAAAGATTTGGTCTTTCCTCTCCAACGTTAAGGTGTCCAGTCTATCAACAGATTGAGCTCTGAGCTATCCTCTGCCTTACCCACTAGGAACATTTTCAGAAAGACAAATTTACATCATTAACCTCTTGGCCTGAGCTTACAATCATTCCTTTTATTTCCCAAAACTACTTTTTGTTTGCTTTCATGTCCAAGGTCACCTCCCTGTTCTACCACTCGCTTTGGATGTGCTTATTCCTGGCTCATTGGATCACTCCACTGCTGCACTTCCAATCACGTGCAGGCAGACATTTCCACATGGAGCCTGCTCTGGGGGTTACTAAGGGACAGCTCTGAGGATTTTCCCTTTCTTTATTTTTCCCTTGCTGTGTAAAACACCCTACAACAATTAGGCTGCTGATTTCTACATAATTTTTACATCTACATCTATTTTTACAATTAGGCTGCTGATTTCTACATCATTTTTACATCTACATCATTTTTGCATCTATATCTATGGAGAAGAGAGAGACAAAAGTGTGCAGCAACAACAAACACTGGGCACAGGAAATTATGGTTAAATACCAGGATTTTACCTTTTTTTTCCCTACTAGAAGCGTGCTCAAACACTGGCGTGTGAACCACAGATGGTGAGGAATTGCCATCCCTCATGACACCCAAACTTGCTGGACAAGCTGTCCCAACCTGCCCTGCTGCAAGGGTGTGAGGGGCAGAAGGGGGTGGAAGAGGTGACCTCCCAAGCACCTCCTGAACTGGAATTAAAGTGATATTCTGCTGATGCAAAAAAAAATAAAATTGAAGTGATGAGTGCCATAAACGCCTCTGTTACAAACTGTAATGAATACAAAATGGCTGGACAAAGCCCCATAACATGATTGCTTTTATACCCCAGTTTTATTTTCACTTATATACTGCTCACATTATGGGCTGTAACTTACCCCTGCACACTGCCAGCACATGGACTCGTTTTTCATAATTTTCTTTTGGATCATCAGTTTTCCCTTACACACAAAATGCAAGCAAATACCTTTACAGCTTTACAACAAAAGGAATTATTCCAGATATACCAGAATAGAGCATATCTATTATATCTTTTGTGCCTTTGATTCAGTGCCATACAGTGTACATTTCATGAAAATAAATAGTACTATGATGTAAATCGAGAAGATATTTCCTAGGCATGGTATGAACAAGAGCCAGAAGTCTTCCACTTTTATGCACCTTTAACATTTCTTTTTATATCAGCACGTTTCTCATTCTGGCCATCTCTGACAGGTTTCAAATTATAATGTTCTTTTTTTATATTCTCAACACAGCAATCAAATCTTCAGACCTTGAGGAGAAGGAGGAAATTAAGGCCATTAACATGTTAGAGAATTGTTTGATTTACTCATTATAAATTATTCTGAATCTGAGCAGCTCATAAGACATGCCCAAAGGGAAGACAAATTTTGATTGGCAGTGTCAAAAAAGTCAAGGACATAGAGAGGTTTTGTTAATAATTACTAAGTGCTATTGAGAAGTGCTGTGTGCTGTCTCTCCAAAATCAGGGTGATTTTGATCCAGAATTTCCCAGCTACCAGACATAGTAAGACCTGAATTTATAATTAAAAGACAGATTATATGTTGTACATATGTACAGAATATATGATGTAAACATTCTCTTAATGACTATGAAAGATGAAAACACTTAAAAAAGCAGTCAAGCTGGACAAACAAACCTGAAGATAGCAAAACTCCTCAGACAGAAGTTCAGAGGCGACTATGCAGGGAGGCCTCTGTGTCATGGTTTCCTAAATCTCCTAATTTTTCTCACTGTATTTCTAATAAAAAGATATATTTATGTAGCTATACTTATGAAAAGGAACATTTATCTTGTTTTTAAAGCAGCCACACACACATTACCCACAGGGGAAGCACCTTTCCTATTTCACCTTTCTTACTCCACCACCCGTGGCCCAGGGACAGATTTCTACTCGAGGCATCTCACCGGGTTTGCTACCAGAGAGAAATCTGCTCCGTGCAGATCCTCCCCAGAGCCCAAAGCCACCATCACAGCATCCCTGAAGGGCTGCTCAGCTGCCAGAGCTGGCAGCTCCCAGCCTTCACTCCCCCAGTTTCTAAGGGGAAATGGTTTCTAACATCTCACTCCGCTGTTCCCGGCTCTGTTCTCACAGGCAGAACATGAGAAATTCTGAAGGCAGCAAATACAACTTTGCATCAATTATTGAAAGTATTTGTGGCAAACGCCAGGTGCACATCAGGCAGCAAGACCTCAGAACCCCACCTTTACCCTGCAGCCCTTGTTGTGGGATGGTTAAGAGCATAAATCCACTGTAACTCTAAATCCCTGCGCCAAGCGCGGCAGCTCCATAGTCTGACAGTGCCAATTAAATGTGTGAACTTACAGAAAAATGTTACCTTACACAAGAAAACTGTGAAAAAACCTCAGTTTTCAGGAAAGCAAAAGCCACAATATCCTAGGAAAGTAGGGAAGAACAATTTTATCATCCCTCCACCCAAACTAAGCCAAAAAATTACCCGTAAAAAACAGCTGATGGACCTCGCAGATGGAACTCTGCAAATTGACAGCTTTCAGTAAAATTCGGACCTTCCCATGTTTTGGAAGAGGTTCTGTGCTTTCTGTACCAACCAGGGGTAGCAGTCCAGGTGAAACCAGGTGTCACAGTAGTCCTGTACCCATGGACTGGTGTGTGAGGCACTCCAGGATCACAGCGCTGGGGGTTGGTTTTCTTCCTTAGGTGCTGAATATACAAACTCCAAACATTACCTATGGTGGAAAACAGGGAAGAGAGACCATCCAAGCACCACTGTTCTCACTGGTATTACAAAACTCTTCACTCCAATGAAGAGGGAACGTGGATGTGTGTATTCAAATAACATTTTTTTTATTACTTGTACAAAGTGTAGTAGGGCAGCCAGCTAGAAAGTCAGGGATGGAATTTCTTTCCATGTTGTCCTGTGCCACCCCCCCTCACAGGCAATTTTCCCCTCCAGCAACTTTAAAGCCCTGCTTAGTTTCTGAAGCCACCTTGATGTGTGTGTGTCTTTCTTAAATAAATAAGGCAGCCCGGCTGCCCCCTGGGTATGGCACAATGGCTCAGTGACACCCTGGGAACAACTGAGGGCTGCCACAGGGTTCTCTCCTCATTTTCAGCAACAGGAGTTCACTGCTCTGTTAGAATTAAATGCACTTCACAGGGGGTTTCCTATGGACAGAAATTTTTAAAGCCAAGGAAGATCAAAATTTCTTCTGGCATTAAAAAATATTTTTGATTTGTATTAGGAATGCCATGTTGTTCTTTTACAGCTGGAGCTGCATTATTGCAGACCACTAAAATTACAGAGCAGCTGCATCAAGGTTTTTTTGTTTCATCTTTACAAGATCACAGATAATTAACATTTTATTTTGAAAGCATTTTTTCTTAAAAAAAACCCCAGTAATCATTAATTTTTAATGTACTGAGCTAAGGATTTGTCTTTGATATCATTACTACAGACACTGCACGTCTGTAAATTTGAAGTGATAGGACAGCAAATACCTTCAGAAGGACAGACACTGCCTTTGAAGTCAGTATATATATGGTTTAACATAAATGTAATTTCACAGCAAACTGCCTTTTATTGTTCACTGTTGTTTTGTCCTGACACTCAATGTCTTGTAAAAAACATTCGGAACTTTGATATAAATAAATAATGTAATACTTTCCTATAAACTCTTTGAAAATGAACTAAATGGAGACAGGCAAGTAGGATAATGAACACATTCCCCTGCACACAGACCTGCAGGAATTCCAGCGTCCAGCACACTCTGAGAAGCCCCACGTCTGCCACATCTGCTGGCCAGTCTATTTAAAATTATGGATTCCAGCCCTTTAAAAGGCTGCAGTGTAGCAATTTTTCTTTATCTGAACACTTTTTTGTAGGTCATATTCAGTTCTACCGTGAGCAAAAATTGCCATGATGTTGGTTTTGAAACGTTGGGATTTTTTTCTTTTCTGTCTTTAAGCCCTTTAAAAATATCAATTTTAGCAGTTAATATGAAACAAGAGCAATCATATTCTTAATTATTTCACAATAAGCTTTTAATTTTATTCTTTTGATAGAGAGGGGCATGTGTGCCCCCCAAAGCCTGCAAGTCTGGGAACCAAAGAGGGAGCCCACTGTCACAGAAAGGAGAGAAACCCTGGCTAGCAAAAAGCTGCAGTTTAAGATCACACTTCCCTAAGGCAAAACAGCCTTTTGTCATCAAATAAAACACAGACAGCACCATGTAACTGACCTAAGAGTGCTGGCTCATTAAGAACCTGCATATTTATGATATTTATGATGGAATGATTATTTCAGAAGTGCAAGGAATATAAAAAATTTCTTTCTGTGTAAAGGACGACATCATTTCTACAGCAGCCACGCTTGCAGAAGTGCAGTCTGGGGCAGCACTGCCAGGATCGATCCAATCTTCAGGAAAGCGCCACAAAAGGATTATGCACACAGCCCTCAGTGAGCCCTGAATTCGGGCTGAAGTTGACCATACGACTGTGAATATCAAACTAAAAGAAATAAATCTGAGTCTAAGAGCAAAACAAGGAAATGAGAGGTGGAAGATGAAGCTGTGGATGAGTGGATGAAGTTCCCAGAGAAGCTGTGGCTGCCCCTGGATCCCTGGCAGTGCCCAAGGCCAGGCTGGACGGGGCTCAGAGCAGCCTGGGACAGCGGGAGGTGTCCCTGCCCATGGCAGGGGGTGGCACTGGATGAACTTTAAGGTCCCTTCCAACATAAACCACCCCAGAATTCTGGGGAAGGGAAGATACAAGAGGCTAAAGACACTCATGATCTACATGGGGAATGTAACAGAGCCTGTCCATTTTCTCCTCAGAAATCCAGGGAAAAGTCTGATTGTTTGGGTTTTTTTTCAGCAAAGCAGGTCACACTCCTCACACTGAACTTTAGAGTTCTCATCAGGACATAGGGAGAGGGTACAATCCTTCAAGGAGAATGAGGAGGGAGATCCTCCATGTACCCCGTCAGCATAGCCAATCCAGACTCCTGGAAAAAAGGCAATTTTCCTTTTCATTATCACTCAGCCCTGCCTCGACTGGGAGTTAGCAAATAAACCTCTTCTGACTGCAGTGGTGTGACTGCAACAGCAAAAGCTGTGATCCCATGAAGAGAATAAAACTCCAAAAACGTGAAACTTCAACCTCCTTCTGGTTTGCATTAAACAATCACGAAAAGTTAACACAGGGGGTGGAATTCTCTCCCTTTTCCTGTTGGTTTGGCATTGCTGGGACAGCTCTGCCTTCAGTGCAGCGATACCTGACTCACACAATGCCAGCAACGTGGGGATGGGGGCCAGAGTTGAATGCCATCGATGACACATGACAAGCACAAAACATGAAATGAAAGAAAACATTTCCTTTGATTTGATAGCTGTGATCAGCTTGACATGGAGTCGGTTGTCTAAATTTCTGGCGAACTTGAGGGTGGAAACATGGGTAAGTCAGGAAGATTTCCAGTTTTTTGAAGCATTAATAGTTCTATTCCAACAGATTTCATTGATAAAATAACCAGTAACAAGACACTGATTGCAAAAATATTTCCCACTTGGGTGTCACAACTGATTACTCATCCTGTTACATTATTTTTATTTTATCCAATGAATCTTCTATCAGATAAGACCAAGGAATATGCATATTTTCTACCATAACAGCTTTAACTAAAACATTATTTAGTTTTCTTAATGTCTTTTATAAATATAGTTTCTCAACAGATGCAGAGATTAATTTTCAAGCCTGCAGCAAATCATGTGAATATTGGACCTATTACACCAACTTTAAGTGCAAAATTTTACAAGGATAACAAAGTCAGCAGGAATTATTAAAGTTTTATCCCTGTTCTGCTGTGAATCATTTAAATTTCAGAGATTTTGCTAATAGCTTAGATAAATATTTAACACTTCTGATTTTCTGTTTAGACATTCTTCTAAATATAATATAAAAAATGGCATAAAATATAGCATCTATTGCAATTACAACCTATTTTACTAAGATAAATATTCCAAAAAGCAAGCCTCTTTCATATTATTATTAGAGATAAATATTGGAAGTTTAGACAGAGAAAACTCTAGGACAGAATTACCACCTCCTTTTCTCTCCCTCAATTATATGTCTTTATTTATTTGCACTTTTAAACTGAAAGTCAGTAATCAAACACCATATAGCAAAGCCTTTGCTAGAATCTCCCCTTCTCCATTTATTGAGCATATTCTGTTTTAAAAACCTCTGTTGAGTAAAGGTTATGAGCAGAACCAGGAGTAAAAGGATTTATTGAGGATATTCTGTTTTAAAAATGCTTGTTGAGTAAAGGTTATGACTACAACTAAGAAACTATAAAAGAAGAGAGCTGGCCTTTCAATAAACATATTAATTTGAGCTAAATGTTACAACCCAGAATCTCCCACTGGTTTCAGCTGATGCCACTCTCGAGCAGCAGAGGTTGATAAACACGTCCAGCTTGTGATCAACCTGACAAAACACAAGGTTTCCCCTGCAGATTGCCAAAGATTCCACCAACTTCTGTCGCTGCTGTAAACATTTAACAGCTTTCAGAAATATTCTTGTATTTTTGCTCTCATAAAAAGTTCTTGTTCTGCAGCGCCCTGGTTTCGTTGGGGCCGATAATCAAAGCATCCAATTCATACCTTTTATACTTCAGTTCCAACGATATGAGAAATTTCTGAAGAGTTGTGTTTCGTCTTCTGTAGGAACACTATTTCCCCTGTATGCAGGTAAATAGTCACAGATCTGAAAAAGGCAATTGAATTTTGATGTCTTAAAGGACTTATCTGAAAGGGCAATACCGTTTTCAATCTTCAGAACCAGACATAAACCTGTTTTCAAATGTTACATTTTTATATACTCCACAATTTATTCTTATAAATGATGGATCTACTTGCAAGAAGTGACAGAATTCTGTAATGTAAAAGACGAGTTTCAGTTTAATGAACTGTACTCTCCATCTACCATTTATATAACAGAAAGATAAAAAACCTTCACTGAAAATTATCATGTTAAAGAATGGAAATAATACCTTAGAGTGATGCCATGAGCTTAATTTCAACTGCCTTTGGACCCTCTGAAAAAGCAGAAAAAAAAAGACAAAAAGACAGAAATATTAAGTAGAACTAGTGCAGCAGCATACATTGCATAATGAAACTTTCATCCATGAATTGCAGTAAAGATTTTTATAGTTTCAGTATCTAATGAATTTTATTTCTGACACATAATTGATATTGGCTTTCTCAATGATAATCCCATTTATATCTAATAAATTATGGATATTGATTCCATTTAGACCCCCAAATAAATAAATAAATAACACAGGGTTACTGTAGATCTGAAAGCTTTCAATGAAGAAATACCAACCAAACTTACTCAGGTACAGCAGGATATATGAGGACGCAAAAATATTATTTTAACAGGGAATTTATGTGCAGGAAGTTAACATTAGAAACTAAAAAAAGTTAAAACAGTCCCCCAAAACTGTAAAATGTTTAGAGATCTAGATAGTAGATATATGTAAAAACATGATCAGCTAAGAAAATCAATCAGTTATGGTTTTTGACTTGTAATGAAGGTAAGTATTGTACGTGTATATTTTTATGTGAACATTTTTTCCAGTTGGAGGCTCTCAACTACAAAATATAGTGTTACACATATTAAAGGAGCTTTACACATTAAAAGAAACAAAAAGGGACTATAGAATTGGTTTAAATTTCTACTGCTTTTCAATTTCTTCTGCTTTCTGTACTCGCAGAGACCATAGACAGCAGCACAGCTGTATCTGTCCTCAATAAAAGGACCACAAGAGTCTCCAAATCCTGTTTCAAATTAAACTCCTAAAGTTTCTATTTAGCAAATTCACAGCTGTGGTTTCTATTTTAGTTTTACTTTCAATGCAACACTGAAATTCTCGTTTACTTTCCTTTTCAAGGTGTCTGTTTACATTTCCTGTCTCAAGAGACTCCACACCAAGCTGTGCATTACAAGGAACTACAGAAGAACCAAGTCCTACCAGAAGAACAGGAGACACACGCAGCCAGAGGTTTTCCATTCCCAAGTTTGCAGTGGATTTATTGCATTATAAAATAACTCCACGCTTTGGAAGAAAGGGGCGATAACGCACGTTGGGCTGTTCCAGGGAATGATTACAGCGCAAAGCAGCCTAATCAGTGCAACATTACTTTAATTTTTATTAGTCAAAACTTATATCCTGTGTGTGCAGCTTGGGACCGGTCAGGAAAATAAAAGATTTGTTGAAAGCTCCTGCAAGAGCAGGTCACGTTTTAATACTTTAATGGGCAACTACTGCATAATGTTTCCTCATATACTTCTCTTTGTAAAGTTTATGCTGACCTTCGAAACTGAAGATGGATCAATAGCATTTTATAAGACTATAAAACCGTATGAAACACTAAGTCAATACTGTATTTTTATCACGCTTGTGATATAATGCAGTTCTGTACATCAAACAACCCTGAGAGCACCAGGGAAGGCTAGACAGAAATTTTGTTTAAAGATATTAATTCAGCCAAGCGCTGGCCAACACCAAATTTGCTGAATGCCAAAAATTTTCATCAGCCCAAAGACACCTTAGTGAACAAAAAGCCCACCATGAACACAAAGGATCAAGCTGATGCAAATTTAAATTGTCCAAATCCAACTAAATGTGGGACAATTTATATGTATGCTTTAATGCTTCTTTCTGATCTAACTCAATTTTCACATGAACAAAAAGCACCTTAACTCCTGAGTAGGTTCTGCAGAGAAGATTTACCAAAAATGTGTTTTCTTTGCTCTTGCATCATGGTTTTTAATTCACAGAAGCTCACTGTGTTTTTATAAAACACACATAAACACCAATGAACATTAATAAATAAACACAACTTGAAAAAAACATAACAGCGAAGGAGAAGAAAAGAGAAAGAGGAACGCAAGATTATTTGCCTTATCTTGAAAGGAAAAATAAAGAGAAATAAGTAGCTGTAAATAGAATCTGTAATTATTTCTGAAAAGCTCTTGCATTCCAGGTGCAAGCGTGAATAAAATCCTTTGGATGAGAACATCTGTACGACCTTTCCATCAGTCGGAGAGCAATTAGTCCAACTCCTCTCACCTTCCATAAGGAAGATCTCGCCATCCTTATGGTAGACCCAGGTTTCCTTGGGCCCAGGATCAAATTTGAGTCTTGAATCCCTCCCAACACTGGCTTTATCAGAGGAAGTGTGATACAGAAACGGGGGAGCCTGGCTGACACATCTTTAATCAGAGCTATTTTCCTCCGGTGGCCAAGGCATTCATCTTCCCAACTGAGAGCTGCTCCCCATCCTTTTTGCAATTAACACCCATCTAAGCCCCACGAGTTGGAGGGATAATGCTCAGCTTCAAGGGCAAAACTATTTCATTGCCCTCAGCATGAGAAATCTGTACACATGAAATGTATCCCTTGTAAGAGAAATCCCCACACATCCCATCTCTAAAGAGAAAAGTATTTCTTCTGTTCAAATAAAGCTGCAAAGGCAATCTCCAAACAAACATTCAGTTGGATCAATAGCTAGAAATTGAATAGAACAATGTCTCATGCTGCTTTATAGAATTTTCAAAAGATTTGAACCACACAAACCCAACTTTTCACATTCCACCGCTGGGATTTATAGTCTTGTTTCCTGAGTCTAGGAAAAAAATCTAACAAAGAACAGATTCACATACTGAAACTTAAAAAAAAGAAGTGTTGTATGGTCAAAAAATATCAGGGGTCTAAACTTAACCCTAGAAAAGCAAGGACATTCCAAGTTAGGCTCAGGTGGTTTTGTTTACCTTGGAGAACTTCAGGGCTGAAATAGGGTTTTAGACATCTTTCTTCTTAATGCCCAAGTGCAGCAGATATAATTCACCTTTACTAAGATCTGATAACATATCTCTAAAAGTGAAAATTAACAGACACATATCCATGAAAACAGCTTTTCCATGATTTTTTTACGGGAATATTTTTGATTTATTTAATGACCTTTTTTTTCACTTGAAAAACAATATATTATAATCTTTCTCTATAAGCATGATATCAATTACTTAATTTTCTATAGCCCAAGATCAGGAAATAGATATTCTGTATGTTAACTCCTGGGTTACAAGGTGTGTCTTACTTCTGATATTACTTTTATGGGATAAAGCAAATTTGCTCCATTATGTGGAAAGAAACATAATGAACCATGAGACATGGAGTTGTAATTAATATTAAAAAAGACAAACTAAAGAAAAGGAAAAGGAAAAGGAAAAGGAAAAGGAAAAGGAAAAGGAAAAGGAAAAGGAAAAGGAAAAGGAAAAGGAAAAGGAAAAGGGAGGGTGCGGGAAGGTGCGGGAAGGTGCGGGAAAGTGCAGGAAGGGAAGGTGCGGGAAGGGAAGGGAAGG
>VXBT01014010.1:972824-1211811 GCA_013400235.1 Oriolus oriolus
GGAAAGGAAAGGAAAGGAAAGGAAAGGAAAGGAAAGGAAAGGAAAGGAAAGGAAAGGAAAGGAAAGGAAAGGAAAGGAAAGGAACACCTCTTTTGAGTGCTCTGTTTTTCTTTGAGGAAAGTAACTTCAGGCCTGAAATTTATCTTAATTTATTTTGGTTAGGAATTCTACACCCATATGATCTAGGAGACCTCTCTGGTTGCTAAGGTAAGGTGACAACAGAAGTTGAAAGAGCAATTTCCCACCTCCCCAGGAGCCCAGAGCCCTTCCAGGTGTGGTGGAGTTTTGCTGTCACCTGTCTGGTCACGCAAAGCATCCTGCTGTTTTCCAGAGCAAAGCCAGATGTTCCAGAGATTACATAATTCCCACAACATATCAGAGGTGAGGAAAAGAGATTTTCAGACAAAGAGGTAGGAATATGGGGCTCCCAGATTTGGATGCCACCACGTGCAGCATTGTGTACCTGTCTAGAATTCTGCTGTACATTTCTTTTTCATCTCCCTAAATCACATCAATTTGCCTCCAGAGAACACCAATCCTGCAGGCCACTGGATCCACAGTCAGGATAACTGCAGCACTCTTCTGAAAGAAAGGGGAATGAAGTTTGCCTTTATCAACTGTGCATCTTCATAGGCAGTCTCAGAGAAGAACACTGAGAAGTGTTACTTCTTCTGTAAAAATAGGGATTTTTTTATATAACAAAGGATAAAAGAATGAAAGAGTCAACATTTTTTAATAACCCAGGAGAAAGTCATTCAAACAGGAGCATGCACAGAATTGCCCATCATCTAGATCTGATACAGGATCCCAATCCCTGCTACAATCCTGTATCAGCCATGGCTTGGAGACTCAATTCTCACCAGGAAAGATGCAGCTCAAACATTTACTACTAAATTGCTGCCTTGGTTGAAGAAATAAGTAGGAAAAGACATCCTATTATGAAGAATAAAGAGAAATGACAGGTTGGGATTATTACATTTAATTACTTTAAATGACAATGCCTTTTTTTCCCCTTTCACATACAATATTTCTCTTTTTTTCCTGTTCCTTAAGTCTAAATGCAAAGAATGGGAATTATTTTGTTTCCAGTAACAAAACAAGTTTGGGTTTTGTTTGGTTTCTTTTTCTCATGCAGTTTAACTTACACCGTATTTGTAATCATTGCAAAGAAGCTCAGAAACACATAATTTCTTTGCTATTTTTTTTTCTTCTTTAAGTGTCTCAGGGGAGATTCTACATTTTTTAGAAGATGTGAACAAATAAGTCATCAGAAAACATGTCAAACTTGAAAGTCTCAGGCTCCAAATGTGGAAATAAATACAACCTACTCTTGTCTCTTATAATTAGGTCTATTGATTTATGTGTTTTGTTTTACTTGCATTTCATACAAGTATTAACAGATGAGAAAGTAGCAAGCGGAAATAAAAAGAAAGCAAATAAAGTGGTTTAGCATAAATGGAACACCTAGAAGAAATGAGATGCATTATCATGGTGTAATGTAATCTAATCTAGCCTTATTTATTTCTATCTTGCTTTACCTGGGCTGTTACTCTTTAAATGTTTGCAAGACGGCACACTTTGCTCTCATTTTGTAAAACAAACTTACATCTATGTAAAAAACCCCTTCCTTCCCTCCCATCCTCTCATTCCACCCCTGCCATGGGAAGGGACAGCTTCCACCACCCCAGGCTGCCCCAAGCCCCATCCAACCTGGCCTTGGACACTTCCAGGGATCCAGGGGCAGCCACAGCTGCTCTGGGCACCCTGTGCCAGGGCCTGCCCACCCTCACAGCCAGGAATTTCTTCTTAATGTCTGAGCTCTCCCTGGAGCCTTCTCTCCTCCTGGCTGAACACCCCCAGCTCTCCCAGCCTGGCTCCATGGAAGGTGGGCTCCAGCCCCTGGAGAATCTTTGTGACCCTGCTCTGGGCTTGTTCCAGCAGCTCCACGTCCTTTTTGTGTTGGACCCTCAGAGCTGGAGGCTGCCCTGCCTGGGCTGGGAGAGCTCCTCACCACTGGACACCCCCAAGCCCTTCTCCTCAGGGCTGCCCTCCCACTCTGACACGTTCTAGTTCGAGTTCATTCAAGGATCACTATCAGACATTCTGAGACTCTGGCCAACTTCAGTAAATATTTCTCAAAATAATAGATTTTTGTACCGCACGCAAGGGGAAAAAAAAAAACTACAAAGATATTTAAATGGCCATCAATATTTTGTTCTTAATACCCTTTTAAAATCAAATGTAACATACTACCTAACTTCTGACTTCTCAAGATGTAACAGAATTATTTGTGTACTGAATGACAGATAGCTGGAATTGAATTGACTTCTATAACAAGAGCTCTCCTCCCTTGGTACGTGTATATGAAAATGGAGTGCACTTACGAATGTCAGGCTCCGCTTTCTTCCAGAACTACACACTTTTTTCTGGAAGTAAAATCAATACAATAAATCAATACCTTTCCAAAGTACACAGCTGCAACAGCAAGGCATTACTGTCTTCAAGCTGCAACGCAATGATTTGAAAATATTCCTAAACTTTCATTTCAGAACTAAAATAGGAGGTTTTTAGTGCCATATTTTTTAGATTTCTAAGGGTCTGTGTACATAAGACCTGCTCCAGCACATCAAACCTCAGAGATCTGAAAGTGTTGGAGTACAGTCACCAAAATAATAATAAATTTACATTTCCACTTTCCTCCAACAAAGTTCCTTACCTTTTAGCCTGGAAATGCAGGGTAGTGTTTCATTCCTCAATTCCTAATTTAGCACTGAAAATTTTACTTTTTCTCTCATTCACTCTCTAATTAACACACTCATTCCGTGATGACAGACTTTGAATATTTTTAGTTATTCCTGCTACAAGCTTCTAGGCACTACAGCTGTGTAGAGCATATATTTCCTCATTAAGGCAGTGGTGATACAACTAACGTTTAAATGTGTGAATATGTAATTCAGGAGTACAGGGATTAGTTACCTGGCTGAAAACTCATGAATACATATGAAAACAGTGATTACCTAAAAAGATCCTTTGCAGGATTCTAATGTAAATGTGTACGTTCACAAATTACTTGGAATGATATGAAATAGAGCTGGTTCCCTCGAGAGGCAAAGTTGCTGTTCCATAAATTGTTTCAGGACTGTGTTTATTATCACTTTTTTTAGAAGAGTGAGTGATTCTCTATCAAAACTTGATAAACATTCATTATAGCTGCATCTGTTACACCAGCAAAAGTGTGTCTAATATTTCTATATGACATTTATATTCCAGGAGTTTATGGTGTCAAATGTAAAGAAAACAACTTGTTTTAACAGAGCAGGTAAACAAACTTTCCAGAGTCTAAATCCCTTACCTTTTAACATGTATAAAGCACCATCCATAGAATACCCCTGCTTACTGTAATTAAAATTTAACTTATAAAATATGAACATCTGCAAACATATGCATAAATGATTATTCAGATTGCACAGTGTGAGTGGATTCTGACTGGGAAATACGAGATCTGACTGAAAGATTGAGCCCAAACTACAGCGGAGTTTCAAGCACAAAGGCTGGACCTGAGTTCAAGATGAACCAAACCTAAGAACAAGCGATATCCAGAAAGGTTGGTTGTCATTTTGGGGGTTAAATAAGGAGAACAGGTGGTGTATCAATCCCAAAGTAAAATAATGAAGCAGTCAGAAGCCCGTTTGTCTTCATGGTGTTTCCTGTGAGGAACAAACCTGTGGTGGAGCAGGCAGTGACTCCCATTTACAGGGAGAGATGCTGTGTCTGAGCAACTCAGCTCGGACACCAGAGATAAGAACCATGGGCCACAGCAAAATGGATGATCAGGAGGCCGGCTCTGGAGTCTAGGAACGTGCAGGCACCTCAGTTTGGCTCCTGTGGGGTGATCTGTAACTTCATAGGAAGTGAACAAGTGCAGGAGCTCACAGATAACAAAACACAACCATGAGCAAAAGCACCACTGCCAAAATACAATCATCTGACAGCGCTGCTGCCCTAAATGGATCACAAATGTGTTAAAGTCGTCAATATTCGTTTATTTTGTGCTCTTCACTGCAAAACTGGCAGCAATTTTGGTTGCATAAATGCAGTGACACCTGCATTAAGAGTAAGAAAATGGGACGTATATAACATTTCTGCTCTCATAGTAATGTAACAAGATATCTGAGGTTGGTAGAATTGTTAGCTGTTCAAACTACATATAAACTACCTCTTTCCAAATATTTGACGGGAATATACCTTTGAAATGTTTCGGCAGCCAACATTTCAACAACAATTTGAGGTAAAATTGCAGCTGAATGAGATTCTCTCACTGTTTTAAGTGAGAAGAAGAAATTGGACAGCAAGTGGCTGCTCAGGACTCTCAGCCAAAGTCTTCAGCTAGGATACACAGGATTACACTTACATTTATTTCCCCTAGAGCCTCTGTTTTATTTGTGGCAGCAATCAAAATATGTATGCAAGGATTAAAAGTGCTTTCCAAGGTTAGTGCAGAAATTGGAGTTTGTCAGAAGATGGTGCTGTTAGGCTGTTTTTATCTAAGAAAATTACTTTTAATTACAAAAATAAATTTAATGTGTGTGGAGACCCCAAATTGTTGATTTGTTTAAAACACGAATATTTTTAATAAATAAATAATTTTGCGTTTGTTAAGGCAGAGCTTTGACCTTGAACTACTTCACTAAATGTGTACTGATGCACTTGAGAAATCTCTCAACGGGACTGAGTTTTGTTTCTGACAAATTAAATAAAATTCAGGTGCAGAATTATCCTAGCTAAACCTGGGATAACATGCATGACTTCAGACATCACAATTTTTTTCCAGTTATTGGATGTATCATAGATAGGCTTATTAATAATTTCATATTAGCAGTGAACTGACGGCATGGACTGCAAGGCCAAGGTCAGACAGTTCCATTAAACACACAAAGAGCTGAGCATTGTCGAGGGCATCCAGGAGAAAGCAACTCGGAGAAAATTCCACCACCACATCCATATGAACATCAAAAATTGTTCTTAAAAGAAATCTGCATTTGGGGCTCTAATGTTGAAAATACAATCTTGCTGTGTCTCCAGCAATTCCCAAGAGATATTCTTTGTGAATACTTCTGAAAAAAAATGTATAACGACCTCCAACCATTTTGTTTTCTTCATTATTTGTCTGATATTTAATAATAAGTATTTTTCATAGCAGATTTCAATAAAGGGGAAACTCAATCAACTACTCTGGGGTGGATATTTAGAACTTTTTCCTCTAACCAAACACTTGAAATATATTTCCAATTTCCTGACTGAATTAAAGCTCTGTCTTTAAGACCAGATAGGAGAGAAGATCTGCTTAAGAGACTCTTGCCTTGGAGAGTGGGAAATGGGCACTTGGGGAAGGAAGCCTAAGAACAAAGCAAATAATTCTGGTTCATTCCACAGCTCCCTGCAGCCTGCAGTTTACAGGCTAATCTGAACACTTGACTCACTTGTTCTCTTGGCTCAGCTGCTTGGAAAGCTGTTCAGTATTGGAAAAGAAATAAAATCACAATGAAGAGTTACCGAACTAAGCACTGTCTTCTTTCCTTCCTGTTAGAATGAGAGGCTTTGAAAAGTTAGATTTAAGATGCTACAGAATACTGGCGAGCAATGAGGCAGAGGTATGTTATCTTAAGATGGTGCCTCTCTCAAAAATTGTGTTTTGTTCTTTAGCGTTCCCTAATCTCTCTGCAGCCTGAGCTTACTGACAACTAAAAACACACCACAAACCCACACACACAAATTGGACCAATAGCACTTGGCAGGAGTTTTTTCTGTGAACATCTAGGGCTTTGAAACACCTTTAATTTCTGAAAAAAAAGAAGTACAAGGAAGCTAAAGAGTAAGAAGACCAGAGGGATCAGGAAGAGTATGAGGGACCACTGCACAGGGCACCTACACTTCCATCAGAACAGGAATTGTGACACAACAGAGAGAACAATCAGAGCTTTGCTCAGATGTTTTGCCCTAAAACTTTGTCCTTGGCATCACTTCATATTTCTGTTTGGAGAATCTTCTCTCTGACTCTGTCCTTCCCTCCATAAAATGACATTTGCCACTTGTCCACTCAGATTCTCAACTATTTCAACTGAGGCAGGTCCTGGGCACTCTCCTGCAGAGTGCCTGGGAAGCTGGCACCGACCTTGGCCGCTCCTTGGGCACTGCTGTGAAGAGCACAATTAATAACATCTCCTCCAGGGCTTTTCTTCACTTGGAAACCACACCAAGCTAAATCACAACCTTGAGAAGTCACTTAGTGGTGTTTTCTAATTGAATGTAATTGTCAAGTGAACCCAAATCCTAGGAGATAGTGCCACATTAACACAGCCCCTCCGACTGCTTAGTCACTCTGACAAAGTGTTGATCTCCCTTCCCATGGCACTACAAGCCAGGAAATGTAGCAGTGTAACAGCCAGAGCAGCAGGATATTATTTCTGCTTCTGTCATTTGTTCATCATGTATTTCTGAGGAAAATAATGTGTGTTTTCCTGAGCTTCTTCGCTTGTTTTACAGGAAATAATAACTGTGACCTACTGGGGAAGGGAACCGAAGGACACAATTCAAACTTGAAAAACATGCTGAGATAAGAGATGTTAAAGAAGCTCAAGTATTTATTAAGAGGAGTTGAGCAAATATCATTTTTTAAGAATTACCCAACTTTCTTACTTGGTGTACAATTGGCAGAATGATAGAAATGATGTTTTCTATAAATTTCGTTTTTAGTCACACAACACTTTATCCATATCCTTTCCTTGAAATACTTTTCCCATCAACCTAATAGTTGGGAGCTCAGGGATTTTTAATGGTGTCAGCTGTATTCTGAAGAGTAACTTTAAAGGCCTGTCCTTTTTGGATTAACAGATATAAATAGCAATATCAAAAAGAATATAAAAAAATCAATTTTTGCAGGCTTTGCACTCTGCCTGCTGTGCAACCCACGTTCTTGACCTACTGAAAGCTAATGACAGAGTTAGGGCTTAATACTCCAGCAATCATGCAGGTGATCTGTCAGGCTGAAAGGATGAGCTCTCATATTAAATAAGAAAGTGGGGAGGGAAATAAAAAGCTGCTAACACGTCCAGCTTGTTATATTAACTTTGGCCAAACCCGAAAATGAAAGAGAACTAAGACTGAAACCAGTGGCCCAGAGCATGGGGAATTTAAGCAACTCAGAAGAAGCCAAGGCTCTCTGCACTTAATGGAAAAGACACTGACCTTGAAGATGGATCTGAGGGACCTGATTTAGAACCACTGCAAAAACAGAGAGGTTATGGGGCAAATAACCTGTTTCTTCCATAACAGGACTTCTCAACGACGCCTTGGCTGAAAGGAGCAAATTACACATGCTTGCATGTTATATTTTCTAAATTTCAGAAGTCTGTATAATTTATCTTAGTTAAAGATCTAGTACAATTTGCTTTCACTTGTTGCAGGAAGAGGATTCACTCATTTGGTTTAAAGCTCTCTGTGTTTGAGCCCACGTCTGATTTTACCCAGGCTGCCTCCGTGTCATGAAAATTCACTGCAGTAATTCAATTCTGTGAGTTTTTCACATTATTAAGATATTCCATCTGCCATTAGGGAAGAAAAATCATGCTCATCTATAAACAGGCTTTCTCTTACTGCTGCTTATTTCCTTTCTTCTAAGCATTTGGATAAGCAGGGACAGCAGAGTGTGAAGTTCAGAGACGTAAACCAAGAATTGCACCTTTCTTTTTGCAGTTTGTCTTTTCTCTAATGACCACTGACAGCAAGGTTGGAGGCAGGATGGGTCCCTTTCCCCTTGCCTTGCTGATGACTGTTCATGCCAGAAAAACAATTTGCCCGAAAAATCTGTAGGACAAAAAAACAAAGAGAAAATTGTCACCTTCATACCTTTTCTGCCCTGTTTTTGATCAGTGGCTGACATCTATGCTAAGTACAAAATGATCAGATAGACCATGGGGTGATTATGTGATTACAGAGGTTTCTGCATGTTACTCTCACTCTTCCATTTCTCCATCTGATCCATTCACGGCAAAACACGCAGCCAGCCATCTTCCAGCAGCATTTGGGCCACTGAGGGGTATATGACAGTTCTGATGAAAATTAATTGAAGCTGAAGCTATTAACACAGGTTGGGATTGACTTTTCTTATCTCAGGCCACAGCTACTTGATCACGTTAATTACGAGGTTGATCTTCCCGAGCACGGGAGTTGTTCCTTCACCAGTTGATACCTTGTACAATGTCCATTTAGGGATGTTCCACTGAGTGCTAATTAGCCCGAGAGGCAAAGCCAGCTCTGCTCCAGAGAGGTCACATTTTCAAACACGAGCCCACGTTCTGCTTTAATCGAGCACAAGAAATGATTTCGGAAATATGAAAGCAACCAAATGCAAGACTGACAAAGATTAGCAAACACACCAATTAATAATTGCATTACACTACAACGACAATAAATCCTGCTATGAAATACAGAACCAATTACAAGCCACACAAATCATTAGCAGACTGTTTAGATTTACGAGGAAAGCTGTGGCTTCATAACAAAAAGCAAGCAATGTGCCAAACAACCTACAAAGCACGTTCCCTAACGTTCTTGAGAGAGTTTGGGAACACTGGCTTTGAAAAAAACCAATCACAAATCTTGGAGCTCCTGGCAGATGTCATCCCTTGGAATCCCAGTTGTTTATGTGCAACCGACTGGCTTGAACGTTGTTTCACAATTCATGGCTATGCATTAGAAATATGAAAATGTGTAAAGCTCACCTTGAGGAAGAAAACCAAAACGCAGATCTCATAAAGCAAGGTAATGGCACAGAATATCACTGCAAAAATGAGATAGAATAATAATGATAGAAGCATAAGTATGAAAATATCACATAAAAATTTGTATTTTTTTAACTAATACTCATAGTTATTCTGCTACTTGATTGCTTTTATTCAAAAAAGTAGTTATAGCCAATCCCTGAGATGCAAGGAAAGAACGTGACACAACAGCAGATCTTCTCAGCCAAAAAAAAAAAATTCTAACAAAAGAAAATTAGGGTTTTTTTTGAAACAGCCTGGGTTATACACAGAATTGAGGGATCTTTGCAGGCGAGCTGTTTACCCTTTAAAACATCCAATGGAAAAAGCTGCATCTACCAAGACCCCATTCTTCAGCTTACTCTAATGAAGGAGAAAACTCAAACCCAAATCAAAAGGGTTATAATTGTTTAAGGTATAAGGCAGACCAGCTCTAAGAGGTTTACACCAGTGTGAATTTAACAGCAGAAATAGTTTTTGCAGCAGAATATGTCAGCTGTGATCCTAAAAAATTCAATTAATTTATCTTTCTGGAGATTCCTGACATAGAAGACAGAATGGTTTAATTTAAGAGGGGTCAGCAGCAGTGACCAGGGCCATGGCTGCTGTGACAATGTGCTCACACAGCTCCCCCGGGCTGCTCGTGAAGCTCCACGCCCCAGTGATGAACAAACATCTATCACATACTTGGTTATTGTCTCTCTAAAGAGATGTCCACCCTCAAAACATCTTTTTTTTTCTAAATTGCATGAGAATATAATAAACTCAAGATGGATTGCTGGTCCTTAGTCAGGTTCAAAACACATCAGCAAGGGAGTGAAAGCCTTCTTGTGCCACCGGGGAGCGAATCCTCGCCTTGCTGATTCCCAGCAGGGCACACCCTGATTTTGTGTGTGGTATTACAGGAGAGGAAGCTGGGCCATACATTCAGATCCACTCAGAAGCTTTCTTTTCCCAAATTTTACATGCTCTAACAAGGGAAATGCAGCAAACCAAAGCACAGAGGCCAACTGTGTGTTTACCACAGAGAACAAACGCACAGCGTTCAGTGGGGAAAGCAAGAGCTTTCCACTCTGTGAAAGGAGTATTTGATCAGAAGTACTCCACAGAAACATAGAGCTCTAAAAGTGAGGAGAAAATTCTTTTAAAAGCAATTCCTGATTAACTGAAGCTGTGAGACAAATTGTGAAAACTTGGAATAGGGGCAGGACTAGACCTTACTCAGCTACTGATTAACAAAACTCTGCATATCTAGAAAGGAAAAGAAAAATGATTAATTTTTTTTCTTGATATCTTCTATGTGCAGACCAGCTTTTGAAATAATAATAAAAAAAGCAAAAATAATATATTAGTAACTAATCTGAAAGCAATGACATGCCATTTAATAAAAAAAGTAACTATTACTTAAAGAATCTAACCGAGGAATTACTACATTCAGGTTCATTTTAGCCTTTTAGTTCCGTACATAATACCAGGAAAAGACAAAGGGTTTTAAAGAAAAAAGTACTAAAGTGACTCATGGTTTGACTAATAGCAAGGCACCTGATAATTAATAAGGTATAAAGAAAACATTATTATTAGAAAATGAGAAACATCTCTATTTAGATAATTTATTGATTAAAAAGACATAGATCAAGAGATAAATTGACACGGGTTTTTAAACGTTTAAACTTTGCAAGGATGGGAAACTTGGTAAAATGAGGGATCTCTTCAAACTGTAAACGAACATTTTGTTAGATTTCAAATATCTGTCCTAGTCTTTGGCATCCTTTTTATCAAACTCTCCTCTGAGAGGGGCCAATTCCAATGAACATTTACTCTGGTGAGAGTCAAGGGCTGAGATTCAACCATGGACTTTTGCTCTTTCAACTTAATGGCTCATTCTAATTCACTCATATTCTGTATGAGCCCAGTCTTGTATTTTCCCATTGGAAAACAAATGTCCATCTCAAGGAATGTATCCTTCTAACTCAGCCTTTGAATGCTAGCTTAAAACTAGTTTTGGCTTCTTAGTTTCACTTCTCAAATTCCCCCATTACTGGCTTTCACACTGAGTAACCATTATTTGTGATCAAAATTCCTGCTGGGATGGACAGCAGCAAGTTAACCAAGCCTGGAGATCAAATAGTTTGAAAGCTGGCCATAGAGGTTTAAAATAAATAAAAAATGACAGAATCCATTCTTTTTTTGAGGATTCAGAAACCATTGCTATAACACCTCAGCAGCAAACAAGTTAACTGCTAATTTCCTTCAGCCCCTGTTTGCTTGGATGCCTTGCAGGTTCAGCTTTGTTAGGCCTTGAAAGCTGCTCTATCCCTATTCCAGGCCCAATTCCTTACTGCTGTCTGATGTGAGACAAGGCAATATCGAAACACCTGTCCACTGTTATAGATAAGATGTCTGCAGTAGATATCACACAGTAATTTCACTGTTGAAACGACTTGATTACTGCCCTGAGAAGTTTGAGGTAAAACTCAAATAAATAAGGAACACAGTAAGTAGAACAGGAAAAGAGATTTCTGCACTGAGTCTGTAGGTGGCTGAGCAAAAGAATGAGGTTCTAAAGAGGGACTATAAATAGATTATAACCATTATTATTACTTAAATATGGCCTTTAGCTGCTTCTACCTGCCAAAAATGCCATTTCTTTTAACTCATTTCTGTATCACTGTGTACCCCCAAATATATTTTTCCTTCCTTAGAAAAAAATATCTCACAGTAAGAGGGAGACCTTTTCACAGATCCTGCAAAGTTAATTGAAGCAAGGCGAGTACCAAAGGTAATTGAAGCAAAGAAAGCTCAGCACCAAGGTGAAGTCATCTTCACTTAGGGTTCATATTTAGTAGGCATTCAACCTAACAATGCTGCTAAAGGGAATAAAATTTGGTGTGTCAGGTTTAATGATACAGAAAGTGGAGAGAGGGTATTAAAATGCAGCACAGGTGCATGGTCTGAGGGAGTTTATGAGCCCTGGGTTTTATTACTCATATTCACCTATAGGATCAGCTGCTCTATATTACAATGCAATGTTCAGGTGGTCAGAGCAAGGTTGTGGCACCCTGTGTAAACCTTGCAGTGTAAAAGGGTTCAGTCCCCACAGGGTAAGCCTTGATACACACTGTTTCCCATAAAAACCTTAAAACAATCTTTTACATTGAACAAAACCAAAAAAACCCCAAGATTCTCACTGTCTTTACAGACTGATTTAGCTTTTTTCTTTTAATTCTTTAGATTTGTCTGATAATCTAAATCTGATATAGTCAACTCACTCTCTACCCCTTTATAAAACCACAAATTGTTCCTGTTCTTACTGAGAGAGTTCACTTTCCCCTCTGCTTCCACTGAGACACAATTGGTCATCTCATCTTTGCCCTCTCCACGTTACAAATAGCTCCTTATTAATAGGTTTGTCTTCTAAAGATCCCTACCCATTTTTTGCAACCCAAATATCTGTACTTCAAGCTTGACATACTGCATTTAATTAAAGAATAATTAATATGGGCCATCTCAAAATTGCTGTGTTTTCAGAGTCAATTGAAAGTCCTTAACTTATTCTAGTTTTAATATCTTTAGGTATTTGATTAAATAGTAAAGAAAGAATTGTCTGTTCTCATTTACAGAAATGATAGACTGCAGGCTACTAAAAGCAAAGAATGCCAAATTTAATCTTTATTATTTTACAACGTTGAGGACTGTGCATTTTCTCTGTAACAAAGATATATCCCACTCGTCATTAGAATTTTTGGTGTTTAGCACCAACAAACAACATAAACTCAGCATCTCAGTGTAAGAAATGACTAAATGAATACATCATAAGATATGAACCAGATTAACCATCACAGATTAATGAGCAAAAGCTGAATAACAGATCAAGAAAACCCGTCTGTAGGAGAAAGGGTTTTTAACTGTTCCTAACAGAGGAAAAATTATTAAGCGCACATGTAAGAGAAAACACTCTGAGGTTGGCATCTCCACTACTCATTCCCAGTTTGCATTAACCTTTGAAAGAATGAAGGATTTTGATGCTGCGTTAAAGCCTAACTGCTCTATAAAATTATTAGATGTCTGAATTGTGATTATTAATTATTTAATACACTGCTATTGATCAGCGCGGTGTCGCAAATTTTATTTGTGATCAAGAAAATATGCGCACAACTAATATTTTGATACATACTTGGGCTGAATCAAAAGTTGAAAAAGCATTAACTAATTAGTTAATAATTAAATGATAAGCATCCACTGATTATTAAAACATCAGTTTTCAAATTGCAGCAAAGAAACAGAGCAGAGCTGCTTGGTAAAACCCAAATATGCAAGTGGAATGCTTTTCCTCCTTTTCATATTTGTCCTACTTTTATGAAGACGCAGTAAACTGCAATATATTCAAAATACTCTGACTTCCCTCTTTATCTTTCTGTTCTGCCATCTGCATGAAACTCAGAAGGAACATCGTCAGCTGGTGCTCCTCATCTCCAAGCCAACCTTCCATTACTCAACTTCTCAAAGTCCCACTTGTGTGATCCAAACCCAGGACAGAGCAGCATTCACCCATCACATCCCTTCCTCATTATTACAGCATTTTTCTTCAGTTCATAATTTGATCGCTCATCTCTGTTCCCTTTCACAGCTGAAGTAGTGTTACTTTCCAGTAAAATACGGTATCTTGCTTTTAACTGCTACTTTTTACAATGAAAACTGACCTTATTAAAAAAAATCCACAAGCGAAGACCCTAAGGCTGCTGAAATGAAATAAAAGTAGTTCTGCTGAAACAACAGCAAAAATTATGTACTGAATTTATGACATTTCTGTCTAGAAACCAGCTTCACTCGCCTGGCAGAGACACCAAGGAATGGCAGGGAGAAACACACAGACGCCAAAAAATAAGAAAAATAAAGAAAAGAAAAAAACAAATAACACAGACTAAATTGTGTGGAAAAAAATAGTGTGGATGATGCCTTTTCCTGGTCTTAAAATTAAGAGAGCTGAACGCAGCTCTCTTAATTAAGAGGGAGAAAGGGTTTTACCTCTGTGTTTATTGACGGATCCTCAGGGGCGCCGAAATGCACATCGAAATGCACCCCGAAATGCCCCCCGGAGAAATGGCCCCCCACGATGTGATGTGTGTGCAATTACAGGCCTTGCTAATTAGCACATCTATCAAAGATTGCCCAGGGAGGGACTCCAGCGAGACCCCTCAGCGAGGAACCTTCCCCTGGCTGGGCCTGGCTTTGTTTACAGAATGTGTTCTGGAGAGGCCCTCGGGGTCTGGGGTTTCCAGGGTGTTCGGGCTCTTGGCTTAACGGGATATTGGGTCTGAGGGAAGTGATCAAACTTAAAGAGTTACAACTGTGTGGGCTAAAAGCACTGAGAATACATAAAAGCTATATAAAAGAGTGTATAAAAGGGGTATACAAGAAAAAGCAAAAAATAATCATGGTGTCATGGAGACACAGGAAATGCCAGAGAGGGCTGGGGCTGATTTAGCTCCATGTCTGCTGTACATTACCGACTCTAAGGTTGGTAACTCCCCCTTCCTTTGGGACACCTCCTCAGCAATCTGCCATGGAACACGACCCTGGCGGTTACCTGAGCCCCTAAATGAGTGGCAGGCACCCAGCAGGCAGGCCTGAGGCACAGCAGCGATATCTGAGGGTTACAAAGGATTGCCCAGTAGCAGGGAAAGGATAAGCACTGTCAACGGTTTTTTGGCGGTGTTTTTATGTAAAAGAAGTAATTACACGAAAGTCCTTTTCCCCTTCAGTAAGCTCTGCACCAGGCAGAGTCTACCTTTCTTTTAATCAGTTCTTTTCTGGCTTTGATCAAAGAAAAAGAAAACTGACAGAGCAAATTGGCAGAGAGCTGGCAGAATTATTGATAAGATGAACAATTTTTTTAAGACAGCACAGTGTGGTTCCATCATTTTATAGATTCTTACACATAAATAATTACTGTTTTCACAAAAACACAGAATTGCTGGGGTCTGAAGGGTTGGAAGGGACTTCTGAATATCATCCAGTCCAACTCCCCTGGAGCAGGTGACACAGGAACATGTCCAGGTGGGTTTGGGATGTTTCCAGAGAGGGAGACTCCACACCCTCCCTGGGCAGCTGTTCCAGTGCTCTGCCCCCTCCAGGGTAAGAAGTTCTTCCTCGTGTTGAGGTGGAACTTGTTGTCTTTTAGTTTCTGGCTATTTCTCCTTGTCCTGTCCCTGGGCACCACCCTCTGACACCTGTTGGAGATATTTGTAGGGACTGGTGAAATCACCTCTCATTCTTTTCCGGTCTAACCAGGCCCAGCTCTCACCAAAGGGTGACCCTGAGCAACCAGGATATAGAAAGTTCATCTATCAGAAAAGGGGGAGCTCTAAAAGCATCTAAATTAAGATATTAAAATTATTCAGATAAGAGTGGAAATGTCTTTCACGTCCCTTACTATATTCTTTTCTTCTCAACTGTAATAAACGTAATAAGAGGGAGAACAAAGAGTGACAGAATCTTCCATGTTTCATTATCATATCAAATGTTTCACCATAGCCACTGGCAAGATCATTTTATGAAGAACGAGTCCTGGAACTACTTTTTTTCCCTTCACAATTACTGAGGCAATGAATGACACAGCATAGTTCTAAATCAGGGTGATCTGGGATGGAGACAGCAGAATCCTCACGGATTGTGAGCACAGCAGACCGAAATAGTTCCTTTCCAAGCATCTCTCATTACAAGGGCATGGTTACCTGTGAGCATCAGGATGTAAAATCTGGCCAGGGTTGTTTAGTGTTTAATCTGCTTTGGGGCTGACTGCACCAGATGCAGACAGGAGTCCTTCTTCCCCTTAACAAGCATTCCCTGGGAGCATCTGTCAGAACAGGAAAACAAGTGGTTATTCACTAAGATTTATAGTTAGCAGTCAGATAACACCCGACAGGAAATAATCACTTATGCAGTACAACAGCTGAGCGGGGAATTTAAGAGGGGCTGCATAATTGACCACCAGCAATGTCTGAAATAACACTGCTTAGGAAAAGATTAATTTGATCTCTTGCAGCAGGGCAGAGCTCAGCCCTACAGGCAGCAGGAAGGAGTTATCCCACATCTAGCTCTGCAGATTGGACTTAGGGGATATTTCTGGTTAGCCACTACTGGAGGCAGAATATCAAACATTTTTCTGCACCTATTTGCTTCCTAATGAGGGGCTAACTCAATTTTCCAGCAATGGGAGTGTGGCAGCGAGTAGGAGATGAGCAGAGGGCAGCGGTCCCTAGGCTGGGGGTGTTATTGCCACAAAAGCTGCTCCCTTAGCAGGATTAGGGTTTGGACACTTCCCAGTGCACTGGCAGACTTTAAACGATGCCCTATATATTTATTCAAACATATATTTCAAGTTCTGGCCTCCCTTTCAAAGGGCTAAGGTAGACTGACTTAGTCCCAGCCTAGGATATGAAAGTATTGTTTGCTGTTTCCATAATACCCTCATGATTTGTGCCTTTTCTGTTGGAATCTCAGCATGTGACTGGTTCAGATAAGCAAAATTTCCTCCCTCTTTGGGGTGATAACCACAACCCCAAGAGTTAAGCTACAAAACACTTTGCTTCCCAGTATAATATAGAACTGCTGTGAGATTTCATTATCTGAAAATGATGAAACTTGACTAAGAGGACAAGTTTCAGCTGTTGAAATAAATTAATCTTCATCTAAGCCCTAGTGAATTTTTAAAAAAAGCAAGCTGCATTTGACATGTTTCCTACTCGAAAATGAAAACCAAGTATATGACAATTGAAAAATGTGAACTTTTATTAAGAAAGAAAACCTTCAAAATTGTATGCCAACTTTGGGAACGAGTTCATACCTTCCTTCATCTGCTATCCCCCCAAGGCTGCGACCTGACATTACGCTTCTAAGAAACAATAATTACAAAAGATTGTACTCACAACAAAGATGAATGTGAAATTGGAATAAATCAGAATTTGCTTTAATGACATCTGTTTAATATTTTTTAAGTTTTTAGGTAACACTAAATGATTCCAAAGCTGCAATTTTCTATTCTTGCATTTTAACTTTATATCAAATAATTTGTACTTTCATTTGTGACAAAGACTTTACAACAGAAATACTATCTACTCTTGTGACTGTTGTGGAAACTAGAAATCAATTTTAAGTTTTGTGTAAGCATGCAACTGTGCAGTTTTGTATCTGTTTTGATATCAGCATTAATATAAAGCACAGAAGATATCTCAGCTAATAAATCTGAAGTTTTAGAGTGGATTTTTAAGGACTGCTGCACTGTGCTTCAGAATCAAGTTTTTCAATAACCACATCAGTTTCTGCTTTCAAATCATCAGATCCCCTTGAAACTCAGAGATAGAACAATGAAAAACGTACTCACAGGTTACTCTACTTTAAAAAGTAAAGAGGAAGAAAGCATTTCTCCAACATATATTTTGCTGGATTATTTATCCATTGTTGATCTCCACTGATCTCCATCTTCTATAATTTATTTACCAGCCCATGTTCATTTCTGCACTGCACTGGGCACTGCTGTAGGGCACAGCTCTCTGCAGAGCTTCCCCGGTGCCTTTATCAGATATAACCAAAAACCAAATACGTGTTCCTTAATGACATTCTGCACATGATTCTCTAGTGCTGGACCTGCAGCCTGGCTTTTGTCCAGAAACCTCAGTTCTGAGAACTGTGTGTCCACAATTATTTAATTTTCTTTTTTTTTAATGGAACAGAAGAACCAAAGATTGACTGTGTGAACTCTTAATTAGTAACAAGACTGTGTGTTCTGTTATTGCCATGTATTTAGAGAAGAAGGTAAATGCATTTACCTATCTTTAGATGTTTTAGATTGATTCCTTTCAGGTTAATTCCAGTTTACTTTCACTGTGGCCAGAGTAATTGCCAGTCATCTCTTCATGCAGAGTAAATTCAGAGGCATGAGGTTTTTTCCTGGCAGTAATCCAGCTCAGAAGGGCAGGCATCTGCTGAGCCATTTTAAAGCTGCTACTGAAACCAGTTACTACACCTGTACACGTTCAAGTATCCACTCCCATGCACTTTTTTTCAAGATATTCAGTTGTTTCCTCCAAAAAAGAAGCAATGAGAACATGTTTTCAGCATAGAAGATACTGAATTTTGAGAAATGTGTTTCTCAGTGGAGTGAAACATTTCTTGCCAATTTATTTCTCAAGCCGTTTCTTCCCCCTTTGATCTAGAACTCCAAACAAACACAATGACGACGTGTGGAACATGATTCCAGTGTGCCTCTTTTCCCAGAAGAGAATAATGCCCCAGTGTACCACTGACCTGCTTTTCCAGCATGAAGAACTGGCATTTTCTTGACTACGGACTTCCTCTTGTTTCCATGATCCTTGGTTTACTTTGCTTCCAGGTGGAGATTTCTGTTATCAGCTTTAACTGCTCACTAAATTGTTTCTCTCGCTGATGCAGGTGCTCTTTCCTCACACATGGTAAAGCCTGAGCAACAGGAATGATTTTGGCAAAGGGGTGTGGGAAGAAATAGGAAAAAAAAGAATTACAGCCTGTTTCTAAAGAACATGTAGCGTCACCTTTTAAATGTTCCCTTTTTCCTATTCCCAGGATTCCACTGGAGAAAATTCTGTAGGCACAAAAAGACCTGCCCGCATTTTTAAAAGATTCTTCTGCATTAGCCTTAATATCAGCAGTATAATTCATCCCCTTGCACTTGGAAATTGCTGTTCAAAAAGAACTCACTTGTAACAGGATTTTATTCCTCTAGTTCATTGATTACCAGTGATTTTTTACTTGAGACTTCTAAGACTATTTTGCATAAGGGATATAAAAATTGTGTTTCCACACTAAAGTGAAATTGTTAATTTTGCCACCACTTTTTCTTTGTGGTTCTAACATCATTTTGAAAATCAGTGGAAAAAAGAATTAATTAATAATTGTAGGATGACCACTTATACCAAGGAGCTCAATTGGGTGGTGTGAGACAAATGAAACGAGGAGGGAAAACAAAGAATGTGGGCACTGGATTAAAATAATCATTGAAAGACATTGATCAAGTTTGTTTCCTTGATATTACTCAATAATTTGCCTAATTTGTATTAGTAGAAGCTGATACACACGTACACCGTGGATCAAAGGCTGCTCTGCAGCTGGGGGCTGCTGTGCTGATCATTATCGAAGGATTTGGGCCTCAGTGCCTCCTCGGGTTTCTCTGCACATTCCAAATTGACTTCCATCAATTTGCTGCTCCTCCTGGGAAGGACAGACACGCGTGCACGCTCTGGGCTGGGTCAATAGCTCAGTCTGTGCATCACTGACAAGGCTGAGCTGCCTGCACAGAAACCTGAGAAAGGGCACAGAGGGGGGAAAGTATTCCAAAATATAGCACAGATCTTTACTCTCCGATCCAAAAAAATGCCACTCGGGTATTCAATATTTTTCTCAGCATTTTAGAACTGAGTCCTTGTATGAAAACAGGAAAATATAAATTAGTTGTAAAGGTTGTATGAAAAATTTGCAATTGTATCAAGCGTGTGAAATCAAAGAAATGAGCAAATCTGGTTTGGATACACTGTAAAAGAGATGCAGCACTCTTAAAGCATTATAAAAATCTTATTAAATAGCTAAATCTGGAAGGTTATATTGCCTTAACATTGGAATTAGAATTCCATATAAACTGACTACCCTAAAACTGCTTTACAGAAAATGAGGCTTGAGTTGAAACAACATTATAAACACTTGAGGGCTTTCAGAAGAAGAGGTTTTCCAGTCCAGGGTCTCAAACTCTGCACATCCAGATCCCTCAAATAAAGTAAATTTACTTTATTCTGTTTTCAGTTTCTGAAAACATAAAGTAAACATGATAATACTTATTTATATAACATCAAACCAATATATACATATCTAACTGCCACAAAATGAATATGGACATTCCAAGGCACTCCATTTGAATTGGATGTATTTGTAAATTACTCTAAAATGCACATTGTTTCAGAAAAATAATGTATTGAATGATCAAATATAGTTAATGTGGTTATGGCATAAGTATCAAATCGTAATAACACACGGCTGCAATAATGTGCTTTGTATGGCAAAGCTTAGACTGCAAATGGAATTACCTTTCCCAGTTCTGGTTTCCCTACTCTTCTGCATTTTTAGCATTCATAATTTCAAATTTTTTTTCTATAAATCACTGTTTTAAGTGTTTGTTCTGTTTCTTCCTTTGAAGCTTTCTCTTTTTAAGCACCTGCAAGCAAGAGAGAACAGAAAAATCTGGCAGTGCCTGCATGAGGCCCTTCAGGAGAGAACTATTGTGGTGCTGAATATATGTTTTGTATCTCTGCACATTAATGGGTATTCTAAAAGTTATCTGGATTAAGTGCCATCAAAGTTAACAGCCTCTTTTTATAAGACTTTATCTTTTTCATTTTAAGATGTTATTAGAATAATAAACTCGGTGCCTGGTGGGCTGAAAGCAGCCTGCCATTTAACATATTTAATGACCATCTGGAGATTTTTTTATTATTCAAAGTTTTATTTGGTATCTTTTCTTAAGCACTTCTTACTTTTTTTAGAAAAAAAGAAAAAAAAAATCTCATTTTTCCTTTCCAGTTTGGAAGCACTACGAGGTGCTAAACACAAAGGCTTTGGCTCTACTACTTTATCACTTATCTCTTGCCCTTTGGTTATTATCAGTTGGGTTATTATTATCTATCAGTTCAGGCTCCTTCATGCCCAGAGTAACCTCGGGGTGGGCACACCAAGCATCACCTTGGGCTTAGCTGGTAAATAAATTTTTGTGTTAATCACACAGTGGGTGTTCGTGTGTTTCAAGCAGATCCTTTCTAGCTATGAAATCTAAAGAAGTTCCCAGATACGGCCTGGCTTTGATCCTCTCTGTTAACAGCTTGTCTGCACCGCAAGAATTAACTGATAATAATGGGATTGTTTTCTTCTGAAGACAATCACAGATGGAGGGGAAGGACAACGTGGTCATCCCATTGTAGTGGCACTGGGGACTGGCATCAGCTCAGAAACGCTGCTCTGCTCCTTGCTGGCTGGTTTTAATGTCATTTTCATTAATAAAAGATTCAAATTATATATCATCATGTGTGTTACCTGGAAACCAATGGATAATATCCTCAATTCAGCAGTTCTACATTGTTAATATTTTTTTTTTTTTTTTAGAATTTCAGAACTATGCTGTTGCAAAGTGTGAACTGCATAGCCCGGTAACATTTTAAAGTGAAAAATACAATAATAAATGGTGCTGAATATGTGCAAAAAAGCTAAAATAGGACTGGCGAGAATTTTTTCTATCTATACAGTTTTCTATAAATTTCTCATTTCACTGTCTACGCCTGGCACGCAATACAAAACTTATTCAGAATAAAGTTTCTGGCAAACTCTCTCCTAGATGCATTCCAACATTTTGATTGCTGTTTACCTGGTTATTCTTTATTGCATTTTGGGGGCAATTACAATAACAGGCATCCTTGTGAGAGCTCACGCCAGGAAGGAATGTATATCTGTGTGTATTAACGGGTGGGAATTTAGCACCATTTATACATTGACATATGGCATTTCAGGTAAGCAATAGACAGGGAGATAGAAGCATAAACATCTTGGAAGGAACGCTGTTAGGATAAAAATGAACCAACGAACAAAACAAACATCTTCAAAAATCTTTGGGGCTAAAGTGACACATAAATGACAGAGTGGAATGTCCTAGACAGCTTCCCAGAGATCCGGATGGCAGCGTTTGACACCCAGCCACCACGTGAATAAAAGACTAAATGCATTTGTACAATTGCTTGTGCAGTCAAGAACGCAGCTTTCTTTTGGGAGAGACAAAGCACTTCCTGAGTTATTCTTGGCAATATGATGAAGCTAACTCAACCAGGTGTGGGTGTTCCTATAGCTTATCTCAGCCGGCATATCCTTGCTTCACCTTTGCTTCCAGGAAGAAATCTGTCGGAGTTGCCAACTAAATTATTATAGTGTTCATTGTCACTGTTTATTATCTGCAGAAACACATTTCAGTTCGCATTTCAAATCTGAAACGCAAGGAGAAGCGATTCAGGTTCTTAAACGCCAATGAAAGGATTGTTTGGGAAGGTTCACAGATGGAATTTCTCTGTTCATGCTGAGAAGGACGACAGCAACTGAGCTCTTTCAGAGACATCGACACCTTACCTAGTTCTGGTTGAATGTTATCTATTGCTCTCTTGCAAATATTTGAATAATGTCAAAAGAAGCACAGTTTACAAACTGAAAAGAGAGAATCCAAATACATTTTTGTGTTTTATCTTTCCCCCTGAAGCTGTGCCCTCTGCTCTGCATTTAATGAAATTCAGAGTGGATCACCAAACCTTCCCCAGTTCCAGCAGCATCAGGGCACCTTCACTTCCACATGGGGTCCATTAGAGAGATATCTCAGGCTGCTCTTTCCTACAGGACCAGCACAAGACCACAAACATCAGAAAAGATCAGTGTAGAAGGGCAGAGTATGTCCTAAGCAACATGAAAAATACTCAACACGTTACCAAAATCACCACTGGTTAAACCAAGGCAGCATCTACCTCTTAAATGTCAAACACTAAGTCGAGTTCAATAACCCAAAGTCACCGTTGTTTTTCTCATTTTTGGGAAACTGCTGTAAAACTGTAAATGGTAGTTGTTGAATACTTAAAGGCAAGCTCTCAGAATTTGAAAATATAAAAGAGTTTTGCTAAAGCAAGGCCAAAATTACAGAGTAAAAATTCACAATTTGGACACAAAGTGAAACGTACCTGGCATCTTCCTGCACCAGAAAACACATGGACTGGAGAGTCGTACATTGTGCTGTAGCCAGCAAAAAAACCTTCAACACAGGAAGGTTTCCTGTGCTGTCTGGGCTGCCTTTGAGAGCTGCAAAGTGAGCCCGACTCTCCACCCAGCTGAAGTCATTTACACCCAGTGAAGCACTTGGCTGGGAGCTGATCAAAGTGGAGTGTCCTCCAAAGCAAGCCCTTGGATTCTAGAGGACCTAATTTTGGTTGACATGTGGACTAAAGGCAGTTTCTGAAAGGAAAATATAAGATTCAATTAGTGTAATTTATTTCACATTTTCATATTTCTGAGTCTTGGGCTTTCATCTCCGTAACACTAATTTTTTACCAAAAAAAAAAAAAAAATCTTATCATGTCTAAAGATAAATGCAAGCTGCATTTCAAACAGAATAGGCACAACTTTTTTCTCTCAAGATTTCTAGTCTTCCAAACTTTTATTCCTGGTTTGCTGGACCTAAAATGAAACAAAAAGTACTCCATGTTCCTCTTGAGCTCTGTGAGCGTGCCTGGGTGATTCAGACTCTTTCATTTCTTTCAATTTAAAGAAAGAAATACTCCTCTTCAGAAATGCCCTTCAGCTGAGCCCCCTGTAATGCTCCTCAGCTGTGCTCTCACAACCTGGAATCCCCACCTGCATCCCTTCTTTTTACTTCTCCCACTGCCACCTTTAACAAACGTGATTTACAAACAAATGAATATAAATCCTCTGTCCCAGGCTTAAATATTATTTCAACTGAAATGAAATAACACCCTTTGTATTTTTTGAAAAAAACGAATGGAAATAAAACCTGGAACTGAAATTCTTGGCAGGGTACAAATAAAATCTGAAGCAAAATGATTAAAAATTGGAGCTTGCACTGAAACAAATATTCCATATTTCACTCTGAACAACGTAATTGCACTAAGAACACATCTAATTATGATCATTTTAACAACTGCCTTTTTAGCTGAAGTTGTGAGCCTGAGATGGAGAAGACGCCTGCATAGCAAGGTGAAAGCAAAGACACAACTGACAAGACAACACGCAGTCAAAATCCCCCGACCCACCGAGCAGCCTTGTTACACTCACAAGAGATGACTGTCAAAAATTTACCAGGGTCAGAGCCATTAATCATTTTATTTAGCTGATAAGCAGGCAGCTTGCTGACTTAATTATATGTAACAGCACCCTTAAAATTCCTGCACTTGCATAAATGTTGACAACACCACAGATTTGTATTTGGGCATTCTTGTTACTCAAGCGACTTCTGAGCCTAAACATTAATTACACTTCCATAATTATTGTGCTGACAATTAATCTGAAATTCTGTGCTGAACAAGGGATGTTTACTTTTTTATCCAAATTGACATATTTGGTTTATTCCCTCAGTCGCAGATGTACAGCCACCCCTTCATCAATCTGGACTAACTGCATTATGTTAATTAGAGAAGAAACTTTAATTTCTTTCCCCTGTGTACCCAAAGGAATCAAGAGGACATGGTTGCTAAGGCACATTCCTGAAAAAGAAAAGAATTTCTACATATTCACATCCAGCAAATGCTGATTATGTACTGAAAACAAACTTCTGTTAACAGAAAGCAGTGAACTAAATTTTAATGATTAAAGGTTATTGTGTAAAGCTGGAAGAACTTTAATAAGTCAGAATTTAAGTTGTGATTAAAACCAGTATGCTTGGCCATTAAGCTTGGCAGCTGAGCCTGAATTGTGCACTGCAGTAAAAGAAATTAGGGACAAATACTCAAAATTGGTTATTATTTTCCTAATTATTTTTACCACCTCCTACTATTCTTTTTAAGTACTAAAAACTTATAAAATCTACCAACCTTAATTGTTCTATTCCACTGCATATAGCACACACAAGAGACAATTTCCTTAGGTAAATATTTACTTGTTTGTAAATTGCTTAAATTTTGATGAATCTTATATGTGTAATTCCTTTTTTAATTTGCATAGTAAATAACATATGAAGCTTTCTTTAAAAAAAAATAGTTGTATATTGAACACATTTCTCACAGTGCACCTCTACAACACCCCCAGTTCCTGGGGTTACCCACCACGGTGAGCGCTGTGAAGTTATGAACTGCAGACTCAGGCAGCAACGTGAGCTTAAAAATATCTCCTGTTCTCAGTTTTTGGTTCTCCAGCTCACCATTTTTACCACTAAGTGTGAGCAGTGTCCAGTGAGACCTGTTGAAATCCCACATCACACGCATGCAGCAGCAAATGAGCAAAATGAAAACACTCTGGCCAAGTTCATAAGTTAGGTGTTACATTAATTACATCAGTAACGCGGGGAACATGTGGCACGTAGAAAAAATCAAGAGTCAATGCTCTTAGTCTAATAATATCTCCTAAGTTTTATCCATTACTTCAGAATTAAAGGTTTATTAATTTAATCCTCATAAATAATTCAGCTTTGACTGTCTTCACATGTCTTTATACGTAGAGTTTTTGCATTTATAAAAATGGAAAGTGTATGTATTTTAATGGGATATTGGTTCCTGACTTCCTGTGGCTTTTCTGACAGGCTCAGCCTAAAAGCATTTTGAATGAATTTATTTTCTGTTCCACAGGCTGAATACTGATACAATGACAACTGTGGCAGTAACAATACTTAAGCATACAATTTCTAAATTCTTTTTTCCCTATTAGTCTCCAGAACTCTTTGTCCAAAAAAAGTTTAGTTCAAACTCTCCAGTCATTAAAGTAAAATAATCCAGTATAGTTTGTAGATGAAAAGTAGGATTAATATCCAAAAAAATCTACCTAATTCTTGCAGTTGCACTTCCTGGAAGACCGTGTTATCCCTCGTGTTATCTCAATGTGCATTAGTGCTATATTGGTTAAAAGGGATACCACTTCACAGTTTATGCCTTGTCAGCTTCCTACACACCCACTCTGCCTGACGAGAACAAACTGTACATTTCCTTGTCATTTTGGTGCTGCTGTTGTTTGGAGTCACTCTGGCTCCAAGCAGCAGACAGAAATCACATCCTTTTGTTATTCAGTCCTACCTGTGCATCACCCCGAAGAACTCCAGGGTTCTTCCCAAAACAGAATGACTGTAAGTAAAAAAGACACTTGCTGGGAAAGGTTCAAATGAGAAATACAGTTACATCTTCAGTGATGCTTTTCCCTAGATTGAAACTGCAGAAAAAGGAATTATATTAACATAGACCTTTTTCAGCCAGAGAAAAACCTCTGGACTGCAGTGTGGCATCACACCTAAGTTACTGATGTGTGAAAAATAGCAGGCTTCTTGTATCAATAAACTCCATAAATGTGTAAAGAAACAAAATAAAGAAATTTATATATCCATATATAATATTTCTATAGTTATTTTGGAGATAGTTATATTAGATATATAATATATTTTAGATATATTTATAATTTTGTATATTTTTATATTCATGAAAACAAAGGGCATGACTGTGAAACTAGTTAAAATGAATTTAACTCGAGAATGCCCAACTGTGTTAATTCATGAAATTCTAACTTAACCTGGACTTTGTTAATTATTTTATCAGTGGAAGCAAGACATGACAAAATAAATCACCTTTTAAAAACTTTTTCTCAGTAAGATGAAGGCTGCTGAGGTAAGTGAGCACAACAGCAGGCCCACTGCTGCTGGCAGACCTCAGGAAGTGTTGGTGGTGACACAGATGACACTGACAGGCTGACACTGTAAATTAATTTACAATTAAAGGATTTCTGATACCCTGATCATCAAGTCAGACAGTCTGCAATGAGCTATTTGTGCTTAGGGCACAGCGAGACGCACATAGACACATTTAACATCTCCTTTTGTGACAGGCACCGTGGGATGGAGCCCTCAGCAGCAGCCCCGGGCTGGGTGGGGTGGTCACACCCTGGAGGGAAGGGATGGGTCCAGAGGGGCCTGGACAGGCTGCGGAGGTGGGACTGGGCAAACCTCATGGAGCTGGAGAAGGCCAAGTTCGGGGTGCTGGAGCTGGGTCAGGGCAGTCCCCAGCACAAGCAGGGCGGAGAAGGGACTGAGAGCGGCCCTGAGGAGGACTTGGCGGTGTTGGCGCCTGAGAAGCTCAACGTGACCTGGCCATGTGTGCTGGATCCCAGAAACCTCCCATGTCCTGGGCTGCATCAGAGTGCGGCCAGCAGGTCAAGGGAGATGGCACAGGGTGCCCAGAGCAGCTGTGGCTGCCCCTGGATCCCTGGAAGTGTCCGAGGCCAGGCTGGACGGGGCTTGGAGCACCCTGGGACAGTGGAAGGTTACGGCTGTGGAGACGGGTCACGTCACATAGACACGCTGACAGCTTCAGGCAAAGAGCTCATCTTTAACACCACACAGCGTCTTTTAGAGTTTCTCAGCTGTTTACATCGTTTTAAAGCACAACAAGCTTAATTCAACCAATCACCCCACACCCTTGGGTGAACACACGATAATCACGCAGCGTGTTTTTCTGCCTCTAACTCAGCTATGCCTCTTTCTCATGGTCCTTCCCTAGGAGAAGTAGCAGGCCTGAGCCATGGTTTTACAAAGGCAACAAGGCCTTCATTTTATAAAGTTTTACCTGTGTGCAACCGAAGGTGCCCCTGCCCATGGCAGGGATGGGGCTGGATGGGCTTTAAGGCCCCTTCCAACCCAACCTGTTCTGTGGTTCTGCTGCACCTGGCAGAGACTGATCAATCAAACAGAACTATCAAAAAGCCATCAACAGAAGAACACTGCCAGACCCACTTCCTGTATGATTGTGTGGGCTATTTGCTTTTATAGCTATTTTTTTAATGGCTATTTGCTGTTTCATTCCACTGAAGTACGTCCACTCCATATGAAAAGCTGAAGCTGTGGCTGCTTTGAAAATTGTCTGCAACTATGAGCAAACACTGTTTTCTTCCCTCCTAAAACTGCATTTTATAAACTGTGGCTGATGAACCGATAAATGGGACCAAAAGATAGAAAAATTTCCCTGATTTGAAAAGCATAACTGTAACTTTTCTTGAAAAAAAAAAAAGTGTTTCTTGGAGCTTCACAAAAACCCATCAAGTTCACAGCTTTTTGTAGACAGAAATAGAACACTGAATTAATTGCTCCAAAAACATGGTTCAATCAGTGGTTTTTAACCATGTTTCAGAATGCTAACTAGGGATACATATTTTAGTGGTTATAAAACAGCTCACTGCTGGCTTGAAATCTTGATTTTGAGTGCCAAATCTGTTGGTGGCAGATACAACCATTTCTTGAACAAATTATATCTGTTTTATAATTATTTTCTCTTCTATTTCTTATACCTCGATTTGCCAAAACTTTGATGTCACCTGCATACGGGCATCTTCATATTTCCAGAAAATCAGAGATGTTGAAAGAAGCCACAGGTTTGCATATCTACAACAGGTGGAGGTTAAAGGGGAGATCCACATGCCAAAACTGGAGTTTTCAGTTCTCCTTTACTGGGGCTGAGAAAACATAAATTTATTTTAAAGTAAATTGTCAAAACAAAGCACTTAATATGTTGGCTTACACTGCAAATCACTGATGCCCTTGGGCTAACAGAATTTATAAGAACTCTATTGATTTTCTTCCCTCTTCTGACTCAATGCATATTTTATATAGATTATTTTTGGCTGCTTAGGCTCTTTTTTCAGAGTTGTTCATTTTCCAGGATAAATAGTGATGGGAGCGTTCACTTCTGCATATGAAAATAAAAGGCGCCAGTGCTCTGAATTTCAGAGTTAATTAGCAGCGAGTAGATCAGTGAAAATTAAAATGAGCTTCATGATGACAACTCTGTGGAAAGCAGAAAGAGCCAGGGGTGGGTCAAGAACCTGACTTGGGACTCAGTGGAAGCCTTTAAGTGACACACAGGTGACAATGCTGATTTTCAGAGATCATAAAATATAGAGGGAGATAATGCGGAAAACAAAATAAGTGTTTCTACACGTATTTAAACGCTCACAGATCACAGATTTAACTGGCAGAAACAAGAACAAATAAACAAATTCCATCAACTGAGGATGAAAGAATGTAAAATGACTTTTTTAATAACAAACTTCAAGAGACTGAGCTTCCAAGAGACCTTCCAAACCTTTCTCTAAGGCCACTTGCTTTTAAGGAATGCTGCATTTTTAGGAACTGACACTTATTTGCTAGTTTAGACTGCTGATATTTTTAAACAAACAAACCACAACCCTTTTAGAACAAAGGAAGAAACTTTCAGCCTTCTGTGGCTGTTGGGAAAACCAGCCCAAAAAGCTCCACAAGAGAAAACTGACTACAAATACAGACATGAACTTGGTACAGAAGAAATTCAAATTTTTAGAATAGCATGAAAACAAGTTTTATTCCTTACAAGGAAGTTAGGCAATGAGTAGGAGATAGGAAATAAATTTAGTTATCCATGTGACAATTAATTTACTTTAAATATGTAGAGAAAAACCCTAAAAAATTTAAACCTCTCTAATGTCTAGTATTTCTTTCATCAACATTAAGTCACAGTAGTTTCTTATCTTTAATGTCTGAGCTTTTATCTGCCTCCTTATTGCATTTTTCCACCATGTTGCAAAATGCAGTATTTCTAAAATGCATGAAATTATAAAAGTGGACTTCAGAACAGTTTGAATGGGTTTTAAATCCACTCTTGTCTGTGTACTAACAATCACTGCAAAGATCCGGTGAAGATGAGAGAATTTTAAGAGACTTACACACATGAAACATGAAACCTGCTTCCATTCAAAAGCAAGGTTTTCTGGAAAGCAAATACAATTCTTATTTATTTAATTTATCTAGGCTTATTAGCAGATCTGAACAGCATTCAAGAGAGCCATGAAAGCTTCAAGATTAAGGTAGACATGTTTTTGAAGAAGTTGTTTTATACATAGCCAGAGAGATGAAAGTTATGAAATTTCTTTTGACTGAACGAAAAGTCAAAGACAACTAATTTTTTTTAAAATATACAATCAGATTTAAAGAAGGTATCAGTGGAGATTCTATGATTGGGAAAAATATATATTTTTTTGACATTATTGTATGCACAATGTCTTAACTTTTATTATTAGCTGCAGTTCTCTCTCAGTGTGTGGATATATCTTTCCCGTTTGCTGAATGTTTTCAAACACACCGGTAAGCCAGGTTGAAATGTATTTATATTTTTTCTTCATAATTTCATGTTCCATTATTCTTTAAGTTTGAAGCTATCTATTTGAAACTATCTACTCACTTGCCAAGCGAGACAAGGCAAAGTACTGCTTTTAACACAGCTAATACACCTTGCTGAAGGAAATCTGAACAGAGGGGAAGACACTGATTTAATTACCTATTCTTTGACTGAGAGATAAAATAACGTGCAGAGAAGTTAAACTGGTCCTTCTTCTCCTGTATAAAAATGTATCATTAATGCCTGTGGGTATTTTTTATTTCTGTGAGTTTGTTTTCTAAGGGGTTGTATCTCTTTCCTTTTGTTATTACACTGACTTTAGGTAGATTATTGATAATCTCAGTGCATTATTTTTTTCAGTTAGGAAGCACTGGAAGTCTAAGATAATTTTTTCACATCTTTCATGCCTCCTGGCTGTGTTTAATTGGACTTTTAATTTCATCTCCATAAGCAGAACCATGACAGTGCAGCCGATCTTGTGCAATGACTTATCTCTCACGGCCACAAACCCAGCACTGGAGTGGGCAAGGAACTTCATGCAAAAACTTTTCCTTTCAGACTGAGAGGGTTTTTTTAAATTAAATTTTCATGGTAGCGAAGAGATATGTGCGTTCACTGTCTTATCAAGGGTAGGAAGCAGAACTGAGGCTCTCCCATCTAAACAGCGATCTGCGCTGCTTTGAAACGACATGAAACACATCCCCTCCTCTCGTCTTCGTCTCTTGGTGGCTGCTAACAGCCCAAACACCCTTCATTAGCTCCTTTTCTCTTCATTTCTACCTTGTGAACAGATTTTGGTGGGGTTTTGGTGCCAATCCCATCGCCCGTAAATGGGATACTGAGACACAGATGAGCTGAGGAGCATCCCTAAAGCCCGTGTGCCTTTCCTTTGAGGAGCCCTGGAATGGCACGGTGCAATCATCCCTGCTTCAAATATCTTCCACTCATGTTCTCACTTAACAAATTAACTACAACTGTTTTAATAATCTTCCCAAATTTTTGTTGCACTCTCCTCTTTCCAAATTGCTTATGAGGCTCATTCCTTCTTTTTTAAAGTTTTTCTATAGAAATAAAAGATACTGGATGGACTTTTTTTTTTAAATTTCATAAAAATTGGCTCCAGTTTCAGTTCATATATACAGACAGGCAAAGACATTTGTGGCTGGTTCCATACATGTACTGTAGTGCATAAACTCAAATTAAATCTCTCCTGTAAAGCCACTTTAATTTTCATTCTCACCAGCAGGCATCAAAAGGCTGTGACAAAACTTGCAAGATGCCCTCTTAGAAGAAGCAGCCAGCTCGTAAATCCTAAATAAAAGCCAGAACTGTAGCACTGTTCATTAAATAAAGGAAAATTGATGGCAAATGGGATGGAAGATTATCACTTTGTGTGATTGAAATTCTGTTAAGGTTTAACATTCAACTATAATGTTTTAAGCTCAGTGCTGTCTGTTGTTGGGTAATGAGTAATAACACTTGTTGTCTGAGTACAGTTTCTTTTAGATATTTCTGAAAGTTGTCTCAGGACTGACCTAGAGAGGATTTTTATTGTTTTAGCTCTGGCAAATCCCGTATTTGCTTCCCTCTGCACTGCAGAAAGCATCCAGCCATGACCTGTGAGCACAGTCACAGGCTGATTACAAATTGCGATTGGTAGAATTAAAGTAAAATGAAACAACAATTTCGCTTAAAGGAAGGCCAATAATGATTTCTTTCCCTTCCTATTATTTAAGCTGTTAATTTTCAGAGGAACACCAGAACATTCCAAACTGTGCACCACTATTATTCAGTAAATAGCTTTGTGCATAATCCTGAAAAGGAAGCAGAGAATATAGGAACGATTTCCTCAAGGCAATTACTTCCATTGTTTTCCTTCTCTGTGAGGCATCCAGACCTCACCACTGCTGCAGGACACGTACCTGATAAATCCTGCACTGCGCCCTGTGGAGTCATTACCAATTAATGGCAAATCAGTGATCTTTGAATTCCCTGGTTCTTTTATTTTGAGAAGCCTATGGATTTATTTATTTGCATTCTCAGTAATCTGATGCGATATAAAAAGTGCAGATGTCAAAAGCACACGGTTGTAAACTGAGCTTACATGTGTTAGATTTAGATAAGCCCATGGAATCACGGCACACTATTCCTCATATTTTTATGCTAATACATTTTATTTAGAGATTTAAAGACATTTCAACTTGGTTTAATATGATTATTTCAAACTTTACCCCTGAAATATTTTATTGAGCCTGGCCTTTCATATTTTTCTCCAGACAACTCCTTTTCTGATCTGCTGCACATCTATACCCCAGTCTGTAAATTAAGCAGACACCATGATAACAATTTCCTATTTCTTAGTATTCGTGTTCAGATTGTATTCAATTTATTTTAACTCAATTTCACACCTCTGTCAAATCTGTTCTAGTTAGTGACTTCTCTGCCTCATTTCTTTTGTCTTTCATAAAAGAAATTTTGCTACTACCTGGGGAAAGAGAAGTTTCCCAAAGTTCCTCTCCAAGTCCAACTTCTGCTCCTTTGCCATCTGGGTTCTGCTGCAACACTGTATTTCTATTTTTTTTAAATGCACCTGAAAAGAAGAGAGAACAGAAACCTCATTGTGACTACAAAGTTTAGGTCAGGGCTGTCACACCTTGGACAAGTCCTTCCCACGTTATTTTTTAAAAGACATAAACACAGTACAGTACTTCATTGGCTATAAAATATATTAAAAAAAGGACAATTTCAGGTGCGAATAGAAATGCTGCTTTTCTAGCTGAAGGTGCATTTTACATCACAGATTCTCTCTCCATGCAGAGCTGTGTTCCTAGGCTTGACGACAGAGAGATTTGCATAAATATATTTGCATATAGCACTGGGAGTTGCCAAAAGCTTGGAGTAAAACGCACTCAAACCCAAAAATTTTTATTTTATGCAATTATATGACACCTTCAAAGTTTGGGATTACATTTACATCAATACACAACTACTGGAAAGCAAAATATAAATCAAAATACATGGATAAATAATCCCAGCAGAATCTACATGTCATCATTTCCTACACAGGGAATCATTAAAGTAATAAATATTGACTTTCATGAGAAAACCTGCATTTCAAAAATCATTTCATCCCATTATGAAGTTTAAGGATAGAAGGAAAAATGTACCCGTAAATTATTTACTTGAGGAGAAATTTGCAAATATCTCCAAAGCTACATGAAGAGAATGAAGTCATTCACAGTAAAAGTCAGTTTTGCTGATGGATTTCAAAAGGCTGGAGTGGTTTACAACCTGGTGTTACTGCAGCATGGGGGTTCCTTTAAACACACTCAGCAAACTGGGGTGCCAGCTATCAAATGTCCGTGTTAATTATGGATTATTTGAAGAGTCAATCTTATAATTATATCGTTTTTTTAAAAATTAATTACCTTTAAACATTACTGGTTTTGTCTTTGTGGCAAATACCAAAGCTCCCAGTTAAGGAATCACCTTGGTAGAACTTACAGGAACCTACAGAACTGCTGAATGAGTCTGATTCCATAGAATCTTCTTTTCCATAGAAGTCCCCCAACTTATAGAAAGTTTATTTCCTTATTGGGATTTCCATTTTGGAGAGACTAGAAGACAGTACACACTTCAAAGTTGCTTTCTTCCTTTTTTTGCTGCCTTGAGAATCAAATTGAGAAGGCAAAAAATATAGATAAAAATAAAGAGCAAAAATAAAATCCAAACCACCAGAAGATTAAGACTTACACTTATACAGAATCCTTTCCCAAACACATTTTTTTATTAATAACTAAAATGCCAGTCTGGAAATGGACACTCAGAGAAGTTGTGAATCATTATTCTCCTTACCAGTCAAGATCAGAACAGGGATTAAAAGTGAATAGTTCCATTTACCTTCATTATCATTCTTAAATCATGAGACCATATATAATACTGCTCTGTATAAAAAAAGATTCATTGACGAGAGAAGCAAATAGATTTTAAGGTTTAAAAGAATCAAGGTAATTTTCATTGCCACCAAAAATTCTACTCCAAGCACAGTCAAATCCATGAGTATTGATCTGGATGTGATCCATCTCCCTCTCTCTGGTTCTCCCTCTCAAATAACAAAGAAAAAAATAAATAAAAAAAAATGAATCAAGCCTCCAGCCCCTCAGTAAATGTTAGGAAAGAATAAAGAAAGGAGACATGCTGTTCTGTATCTCAACTCATTAGCGGCCAATGGAGCAGGGAATAACAGCAGTCCAGAAGGAAATAGTGTATGATGCAGCTGGGAAAGGGCAGCAAATGAGGACAGATAATGGGTGTAATGAGCCAGCAGGGGAATTTTCAGGTTGTACCTTTGAATTCACACTCAGCTCCAGATGTTTCTTCTCATTTTCTCATGTAATGAAAGACATGGAGAAAAATATTCTTTTTTTAACACTTGTTTTCACATTCTTATTTCAAAGAGACAACAGCCTGGACTATCTGTACAACTGTGCTTGTCATAATAAATCCTCAGAATTACTCTGGACTACAATGAATGAAGATCTCTGGCACTTAAAGCAATATTTTCTTCAGAGAATGAGCCAATGGATTGACCTCCTCTGCTATGGAAGCTAATGGGAAACATGTGCAAGGAGAGTTTTTGGGCAACAGACCATGCAAAATAACTTGGAAAACTTATATTGAAATGAATTATAGGCTGTAAGAAGTAACCCACTGTAACCACCGCCAGCATCAGTATTAGAGTCACAAGATGACATTGAGAATTATATTTCCATGCCAAATCTTTTTAAGGATTGAATATACTCCAAATAGACCTCCTTGGCTACAAAGAAAGGGATATGAGGAGTGGAAGTAAACACCAGGACAGCCAGACTCTCTGCATGTGCTAAAATTTCATCTTGGCTTAAAACCAGATTCAGTTGGGATCTCCCTGTTGTGTTAATATTTCCATCCTTGACAACCAATTTTGAGCTGAAAAAAACCACAACAAATTAATTCTCAAAAATGTTACTATGCCTAAACACTTTTTTTTTTTGTTGTTTTTTATTGAAGGTTAGGCATTGGAACTTTCTTGAGAAAATAAAACAAAACAATTTATGTAAGCATTTAATTTTTGGTTTGTTATCTATTAGATAAGTATTAGATAAGGCTTTAATGCTGCTCCTAGCACTTTTCAGAAGTTTCCTGTGTGAAGGTTACAGCCTCAGAGACCCTGTTACAGCCACAGACAGGGGACTACTCCTCTACCTAGACAAGATATCCTAATATATTTGGGATAGAAGTGGAAAAACAGGTCATTCCAAACCCAGTTTATATTTTAGTCATTTCAACATCTTGTAGCTCCCATTCAGATGTTTTAAAGCAGTTGATGGTGCCACCTACTCTTTGGGTGTTTACCATGGAGCACTTAATTTAATGAATCTCAAAAATTACTCACAAAATAAATATTGTATAGATAGAAAAGCCTAAAGTTCACAGCCAATATAGAATGGGGATTATTAGTATTTTAATTAAAAGAAGAAATCAACAAGGTCTTATATTATTTTCTCTGAGGATTAATGAAGGTATAACCAAACACAAGCTGATAGTAGTTGACGAATCTTCCTTTTGCTCCTTTCCTTGGCCTTGTAAACTGATATTTGGAAACCAATAAATGTATTCTCTGCTTGCAGAGGGATGCAAAAGAACAGCAATGCAAACCATCTTTGGAAGGTGCATTACACACTGAATGGCATCATCAGAAACATCACAGAATAATGTGATAAATACAGACAAAACTACCAAAAAAGAATGTTTTATAGTGGGGTAACACCAGGCATTCCTCAGTCAGTCCCTGTGTGTACCCTCTGCAGGTTGAAAGGCACAGAGACAAAACAGACCTGCATTTCAACTAATGTTTCAAGAGAACAGAACAGGTTAAATCCCAGAATCCCGGAATGGTTTGGGTCAGAAGGGATGGTGAAGCTCATTTCATTCCAACACCCCTGCCATGGGCAGGGCACCTTCCACCAGACCACGCTCTCCAAGCCCCATCCAATGTGGCCTGGAAGACCTCCAGGGATGAATATATAATATGTGCATGTACATCAAAATAAGTGAGATTTTTATATGTTAAACAAATCATCAGAAGGAAGTTTCTGTAAGGTTTAATTTTAATCCTTGTCATATTTCTTTCTCTTCCTCTAACTAAAATATTAATTATCAGCTTCTCCCTCATCCTACATACTATTTTGTGAGAAACAGCAATTACTCTTTCTGTAGCAGTAAAAGAACTGGCAAAATATTCCTGGTACCAGCCAACATTTCAAGTGGAATTTCTCAGTGTTTGAGGCAGACATGTTATATGTGACATACTACAGCTGGCAAGTGATAGGATTTTCAGATTTAAAAACTGCCCGTCTGTTCACTGCTTTAAGTACAACTCTTAGACAAAATTAATTATATGCCTTTCTCTCTTTCTGTCGTAACTTTTCTCTCCCATTCCTGGGTGGTAGCCTTAAGACCATTCTCAGTGTAAAAACCCCAAATTGTGTGTTCAATTGCAAGTGCCACATAAACCTTAAAGGCACCAATATAATTATGGCCATAAGCTCATCTTTATGTCAGCTTAGCATTTGCCAGGGAACAACTTAAGAGTTATTTTTAGGCGTTTAAACAGGGACACATCTGGCATGGGGTGTTCATTAATGAAGTGTGTTAAAACTGGTAAGACATTGCTGATATCAACAGAGGAAAATGTTGAGAATCTGAAACATTTGGCCTGGTGTTTTTATGTGCTGCTTTGAGTGCTAAGTGTTAATAACAATGAATCAAAACCTGGCAGAAGGTTCTTTTTGCAGCACCAGCCGTAACGTAACAAACTTTTAAGGTGTCAACACAAATTTCTGTCTTCAAATTAAGTAAATTCGAGCATTTAGACATAATTCTAGAATGGTATCTCATGCATGAACTCTGTTTGGTGTCTGTAAATAATTAATTGCTATACAATCCATTTCTAAATCTATTGGCTAATCATATCAATCCTGATGTGTTTTTTACAATAATAACTCTCTACAATATGTAGCATATTGTACATAAAACACAGCTTCAACCAGCATACCTTGTTTTCCATCCCTTGTTTTAAATTGGCTATAGAAAATTTATGTACACAGCACTTTGGATCACTCTAACCTGGAAGAAATCTTGTTTGTAATATACTTCCAGAGAAAGCCTTTGAAGACACATAATCCAGCAGAATGCGCCCCAGACTGTGCTTTATATGTAAATTTGTTTTCCTCTTTTGCCCTTTATTTCTTACTGCAGTAAGATCAAGTGTTTTGTGTATGACAACTCACACAGAAAAAAATAAAATCAAAAGTAGTTCAATATATATGCAACAATTCTGTAGCATAAAGGATGCTGGATTTAGGGGAGAGAAGTGAATGCTGAACACTCAGATATTGGGAAAGCAAAAGAGGCTTTTTGAAACTATGCTTTTAATTTACTTCTTAGTATTTTCTCTTTGATATTTCCTGTCTATCTTGGAAAGTACAAGTGGGTGACCGCAAAGAGCACACTTCCCTCACAGTTTGTAATTTGTTGGGCTGCAAGGAGTGTTTCCTCCACAGGTCCCCATGATGTGCAGAGAGAAAATGTTGCTTCAGAAGCTTAAAGCTTATTGGGACAGGGTGATGATGAAACATGGCAGTTCATAGACTACAATTTTAATGCAATTTTACCTCCTGGTCTGGTGAGACACTCCCCGCTTCCATTTTCCACAATTTCCTTTCATAAACAACCCCACATGAAATCCTCCGACAGAAAGTGGATCAAATGTAACACTGAGTTTGCCCTAGAAATTTTAAGTTTCTAAAATTATTTAAACATCTGGACACTCAGCACCACCCAGGAAAATACAACATAATAGGGAAGACAATCCCTGCCTCACTCCTGGCATATGGAAGGGTTACAGGTTGCAGGACTTTCCGTCTCAGGAGCCATTTAAAAGCAAGTTAGATGCTCATTCATTACTGAACAGTTTGGACCACAGCAGGGAGATAGCTGTAAACCCACAAGACCTATTTCAGGAAAGCTACAGCTAAAGAAGCAAGGGAAGCCTAATTCTGATGCACTTGAAGTGAAGTTCACTGTCTACAGGAGACTGAATCCTCATTCATTTCACCTTAGGTACATCCACCTACCTCAACCAGAGATCATGTCTTTAATTCTACAAAGAGTCGTCATTTATTTTCTTTCAAGGCTCAAATTATAGCAAATATTTGCATCCTATAAGAAGGAAGAGTAAATACTGAATATCTGCTGCGAGGAAGAAGGTCTGACACACCAGAACAGCAGATGTGATCTTTTTAATTTGCTAAGGTCCACCAGAGGATGTTCCTTGAAATTCCTCAGCAGCAGAAGGAAGTTATTTCAGGTCTCTGGAGGAAATTGCTTAATTCATTTTCATGACATTTAGTGTCATACTCCTGCTGAGAAATACACATTTCGTTGGAAGGAAATAATTCATTAAAGCGAAGCATATAATGTAATTCTCAGCTTCCAGAGTTTTTGTACAGAGATGAATCCAAACCCTGGTAATTCTCAGGAAAAAAATATATATGGATCTGTGTTTTGGCTAACAGCAACACAGACATTGGCTGTGTCTGGTACTTCTGCAGCCGGTCTTGGAGTTTTCCAGCTGGAACTGATACTGACTTATGCTTGGCTGTAGTGTGGACGACATGCTCTCAAAAAGGCCTGCAAAAGAGAAACAAGACTTCATGCCAATAGCAGGAGAGGTTCATATCCACAGAAAGACTTCCTTACGAAGCAAAATCAGGAGTCTTCATTAGTAAAACCACCAGGATCAACTTAATCATGTGAACAGCACTGGCACAGGCACAGAATGAAGGGCAGGCTGACAAAAAGTGACATAACTCAGCACTACCAACTGCAGGGCCAAGATACTTGAGTTAAAATTTTGCAGCATATGCCAGAACAGAGTTTCAAACTGTCTTTCTTAAAGAGTCTAGATTCCATTGCATCAGCACAGGAGCAGAAAGGCTCACCATGATATGATGCACGATGAATTAAAATCCTCTTTCTTAACAATCTGAGAGTCTTCTCCTGGGTAAAGCCACTTGTAAAATAGTTATTATTTGATATCTGCTTTTGAACCTGCTGTGAACTCTTGAGTACCTGGTCTTTTTGAAAACTCCACCACTCCCTTTGAGTTCCCAAACAGCAAGGCAGCACTGCCTCAGGAATTAGCCAGATACTTGAAAGGCTTGAACATCTGTGAAAACCTAAATGGGAGTTATGCTGCAGCGCAGTCCATAGCACCGTGAGAGCTTGTTAGGACAGTCTGCTGCAAAGGATGTGTGCCCTGATGATAAATAAACCTGTCTCGTGGTTATCTGCCACTGAAAGGAGAGGTTCAGCCCTGCTCTTGAATGCCTGCCCCTGTGTTGGAACCGACAATTGACTGACTCTGCAGTTAATTGGTTAAAGATGGCAAACTGCAAGAAGCTGTTGTTTGTGTCCCCGAGGGCTTTTGATCCCATGGCTTTATCACAGCAATTCCTCCTGCTCCCTGCAAAATAGGCCTCCAGTGCCTTCCACGTGCAGCTGATATTGTCAGGATCCAAGAGATCCTGTTTAGACAGTGAAACAAAGACACTTTGCACTTGCAGGCTCTGGATGAGTTTTCTGAGGATATACAAAAGCCAGGGGGACAAAATTAGGTTACAGGAAAATAAGAATTACAAACTCCCTACAGCAGGTCAACTAAATTGAGACTGTTGTAAATTCAAATGCTAATAATAGAATTGTTTATGCTTCTTCCCTATGTTTTGAAAACAGTATAGTTAAAAAAAATAAATAAAAGACAGAGCTTTCCAACTGCCTACCAAGATTTTTAGCTATTCACTTTCTGCCTATGGAGACAAAGCCATTCTTGTAAACAACTGGGCTATAATCCAAAGCCAGAAATCAAGACTCATTTTATTACATTTCTTTCCCTCAAAATTTTGAAAGAACGTTTGTCTCAGTGTGATTCAGAGATGAGCATTTCTCAGAAGTGGTTTTTTCCCCCTAGGAAAGGGTTTTGCTTTTTCAAAGAAGCTCAGACCATTAGCAGTGCTTTTAGCAACCTTGTGTTTTCTTTCACAAGCTTCCCCACACTCCGGCTGGAACTGCTCTTGTGTGTATAATCTTACAAAAACAGTGATGGCAACAGTATATATATAATTCAAACAATTAAGCCACTGCAGTGAGGGGACAATAACGTCTCTGGGTGTTAAATCATATTTGCAGTTTGGGTGCTGTCCTGCATAATCTATCTGAGTGGTGCAGTGTTTTGTCTGCCATAAATAGCAGCTTTTACTTTCTTTGCAATTCCACTGTATCAGCCCTGCACTAGGATAAACAACACACCATAAAAGAGCAGAAGGCACAGTTAAGATAGAATCATTATGCAAATAGGTTATGGCATGCTTTATATGAGCACAGCTTCCCTAAAGAGACCTAATGGGATGACTGACCTATAAAGCATTTAATTTGTTGTTAGCATTTCATTTAATTGTCTTTTGGTTCCTTTAGGAATAAAACTTTTAATTGTAAAAACTTCCAAATGACATAATGGTTGATTTCTCTTTCTGTAACTAACAGGTTCCTCTCATAGTAAAAATAGCTTGCTGTGATTTCCAACTGTAATTTTTAAATTCTGGTATAATTCTGGCGCAGAAGTTTGGGTGTTAGACTTCAGCTGACAAAACTCTATTAGACGAATGTTATTCTAGAAATGTTAATGAGAGGCATCTTGAAGAAAGACTATATATCTTGATATTCAGGTATATAACAGATGATCGATTTTTCTCACTTTTGACCTTTGAGTGGTAGACTCAGGATCCATAGTCCTAACAGGATTGATTATTGTGTGAAGGTTACATACAATAGGGGGTAAATAGACTATATCAATAAATCTTCATTTTCTTTGGCCAACCACTAAAGGAGATTTAAAATCCTCACAAAAAAAAAAAGAAAAATCCAATGGCGTGTAGTATTAATTATCAAGTGTAAGTGAAGGACTGTATAAATACCATATTCTGAAATGCATTACTTGCTTCCATAAAAGCCTTCTGGTGGGCTTACAAAGATAAATTGGATTTTTTTCATAGAGAGGGAGATGTTATGTCTCCAAAGGCAGGGCTGGAGGCACCTCTTAGGATATGAGAAAGTAAGAGGTCATTACTGCTGGGAACTTGGTTTTAGTTTGGGATTTTTTTGAACAATGAGCATGACCAGAAATATGCCCTGCCAGGCAAGGATGTTCACAGCATCTTGGGTTACACCAGCAAGAGAACTGCCACAAAGATCAGGGAATGTGATCATTCCAACCCACGTGACGCTTGTCAGGCCACACCTGGAATACTTTATCCAGTGCTTTTCCAGCTCTGATCCCCCAGGTTCAAAGAGACGATAAAAAATGGAAAAGGTGCAGCAGAGAGACACCAGGATAATCAGATATTGGGAGAGCTTGCCATGTGAAGGGAGGATGAAAGAATTTTTGTTATTAAAGAGGAGAGAAGGCCCAGGGAAAAACCAGTGCCAAACTTCCAGTGCCTAAAATGTAACTCCAGAAGTGATGCAGGACAAAAGAGGGAATGGACTTCAGTCCCTTTGGAGGAAATATTGGTCTGGAATAAGAAACCAGTTCATTGCAAGTAGCAACGAATACACTGGAATAAGTTACAGAGAAGTGGTGGAATCTTCGTTGCTGGAAATATTCCTGCCTCAGCCTGACAGGGATAACCTTTCCACAGAAGGTTGGACCAGATGGTCTCCAGAGATGCCTCCCAACCTAGATTTTTCTCTCATTCTAAAAATGCCTGGTGCTCTGCTATGACATTTCTTCCTACCCAGCCTTTTTTAAAACACAATTTCTTTTCTGAAATTTATACTTCATTTCACAATCTTGTATCACGTTGTTAATTTGATTATTAAAAGAAACCACCTTTCTACAAACTGAAAAAAATGAAAACTCTTCAGCCCTTAGTCAAACATTTTACAAGCTAATTCTGCTGATAAGATATGACAAAGAGAAGAACAGCTAATGAGGTATGGATTTGTGATGGATGTATTTTAGTTGAATGGATATATTTTAGTTATTGCTCCAGAGAATGTTGAATCTAAACATAAACATAAAGAGAAACATATTTTAAAAGGTCAGAGAAAAAGATTCCAGTTCTAACCTCAAGCAAGAAAAAAACCCCAATGGTATTTTTATAAAGGCTTTTGCTAATTCTAACATATTGAAATAAAATTGCATAGAAATACACACACTCCTTCAAAAAAATAAAAATTAAAAAACAAAAAAGAAGCTTTTAGTATTCTGTTGGCATTCTTTTCCAGGAAGCTGTGAAACTCATGCATTTTCATTTAGATGCTTCCATCTTAACCTTTCCTCATGTCATTGCACCCTTAAGCAAAAGTGTATAATGTATATTTTTTCAGCCATTAATCTCCCATTTCCAGTGTTACCATACCTCAAAATGACTCAGTTTGGCCAATTCTTAGATATTTTGTTCAGCATGATGCCATGTTCAACAAGCAACTCAAAGCAGTCAAACAAAAAATGAAAAAGCTTCAACTCCAGAAACATCACAAGTTTGTCAACCCACTCTTTTCTAATTATATGAAAATTTTTTTAACAAAACCAAAGAAAACAAATACACCCAAACAGCACCTATTTTAAATCTACAAACCCTACCCACATTTTGGAATTAATATAAATTTGTGAAAACAAGACTAAAACACACATGTTGCTTTTTATAACCTAATTTGTAAGACAAGCTTAAGGAAGAGACACTGAACTGATGATGCTGAGAATAAATATAGAGTTCCTAGCAATGGGTGAAAAGAACAGTAAAATTTCTTGGAGGTGCTCCCAAAAGTACTAAGAGACCTCAAAATGTATCAGATACAAGTCCAAATTCTTGTAACATTTCTGGACTTCAAGTGATGAGGACAGTGATAGTTGCAGTTATTTTGTTAGAAATGAAAATAGAAAACAGAGTGAAAGAAAGCAACAGGTAGGATTTGTAATATGGCTGAAGAGTGAAAAAATAGAAATGCATAGTTTCTTTTTTTGTATATGACTTTCAGAATTTAAGAGTTGAGATAATTTTATCTAAAATTACTGTTTCTCTATAATTTTACAAGAAATGGTGTTTAGGGGTTTTAATGTTTCATTAAAAACCTCTCAAATTTCACTTGTGGCCCTGTGAACACAAAAGCTCAGGAGGCAGTGAAGGGTAACCATTACTGATGTGATGTCAATCATCACATTAAAACAATATATTTTTATTTCTTACATTCACAAAAAGGGAAGTGATTAACTTATTAAGCAAATAATGGAGAACTAGAAGAGATGTTTACAAAAACTAGTTGTACCCAGTTGGAATGTGCTGAATCAATGCTGTCCACACACAAAATTTAATGTTAGCAAAGATAACTTCCTCCTGAAACTTTTTATTATAAAACCTTATGCAATTCACAGTGGAATGAGTGGAAAATCACATTTGTTTAACTTCTCTAATTCAGACGTTTTTCTCCAGGAAAAAAAAAAAAAAGCGACTCTCAGCTCTGCACAGATTAATGCTCCTACACTGATTTATATTCCAGTCCCTTAGTGAAGCATCTGTTACGTTTCTCCATATCATATGTGTGTTAGGCACAGAGCCTCAGGGCTTTTAACTATAACAAATCCAAAGTTGATTTTCCAAGCCCCTTGCTACTGAGGCAGTTTTCCCTTTCACAACAACTTCCTCTTACATTTATGTCCTTTAAAATGTATTTGCCCTCCACTAATCAAGGATGTTTGGAAATCTCTCTGATTGCTTTCCCCTTGATCATCATCTTGACTGTCCCCTCAGATAACCCTGTTTAGCTCAGCTGTCTCAGACATTTATAATGCTGCAGGAAAATATAAGGCCCTGTTTTACCACAAAAAGTTTGCACACTCCTAATTCCACTGTCACAGCTTTAAACAAGTGATAGTTTTCAAGTTAGTATCACTTCTGTTCGAGCAAAGGAAAGGACAGAGAGATTGAGAACTAAGCCACTTTCTGGTCACTGCTTGAATTATTTCCATAGCTGGATATTTTAGTCAGTGTATTATTTGTCAGAAGTTAACCAGAACGAATATTTTACAGCACAAAAGGAGCTTGCACCCTGTATGTCAGCAAACAGTGCAAAAACTACGTGGCATTTGTTTTTATGTGTGAGGAAACAGATCTGTGGTGTAGGAGCTGTAAAAGCTCCGTCATCAAGGCACCTCTCCTAGGAGCTGATTTAAGACAGGGTAACCAACTTATGAGGAACTCCAGGTCATATAAAATCAATCCCAAGCTACAAATGTGAGACATTGTTCTCTGGGATTTGCACTCCAGCACACAATTTTCCTGTGGAAAAGAACAAAATACACTAATTGATAAACCTCACCCACTGTTCCTAACCTAGAACTGGAATAGACCACTCCATATTAGGACAAACAGCCTGTAAAAAACCTCAAAGTTATGTCATGTTTGAATTTCCAATAAATTTCAGGGTTTTTTCTTATTATATTTTCTTGCTTTCTTATGTTCTTACAAGTATTCAGTCATGGCTAACTGTTTCATAAATACATACAGAGAGCTAACACAACAATCAAAATACAGATGGGTCATGCTTCACCATACAATATTGGGTTTAGAATTCCACCTCTTGAAAGTTCATTCATAAACTGAAATCAAGCATCATTCCTTCCACTGGATTGTTTTCTACTCCTTCCTCCAAGCAGTGCTGTCTCAAAACCCACCTGGAAACCTGCCAGACATCCACGGAGTTTTCTGTGTGAGTGCAGATGCAGCCTTTCAGTCATGAGCTAGAAACTTATTGAAAAATAAGAATTTACAAAGCGAAAGGATTTCAGCATCAGTCCTGCAGGTTTTACTTAATTTGCTGGCTTTAGCAGATGTTTAGGCTGCAACCTTTCAGAGAGGTATAGTTCATCTCTCATGAGTTCTTTCATGAATTATTCTGTGATCAAGCAAAAGCTTCTTGAGACATGAATATTAGAAGAGCTATCACAATCACAGAAATCTGCAAAACACTTATTAAGAAGTGCTGCCATTATTACAATAGACCCTTCTTTCTTTGTTCCTATTATTTCCGATTATTCCATTTTGAAAGCCAGGGACAGACATTCTCAACAGGCTGAGTGTTCCACTTTCAGGAGGATGCAGACACTCTGTGAAAAGATGTCTGTGAGTTATTTAAATCATGCAGGGGATGGATGGATGGATGGATGGATGGATGGATGGATGGACGGACGGAGACTGCATTAGTAGCAAACAAAACTTTAGACTAACATGGTCAGGATAACAGGTTGGAAAAAAAAGTCAAATGACTTGGCAGAAATTTACATTTAATTTTGCTGGCATGGTGTTGTGTAAAATTAAGCTAAAAGTCAGTCTTTAGAATGAATATTGCTAGAGCCTGCTTATCATGGGTTAAATTCTAAGGTTAAATTTCAGTGATTCTACAGAAAATTCATCTGATGCTGAGCTGTAGCCAATATGCATAACACTATTAGGGGCCCATAAAATGAATCACAAAATTTATTTTCTTTATTAAAAGAATGTAAAATGAAAAGTTAACTTTCAGCCTTTTTCCTATTAACTCAATGTATGGAAGAATAATCAAAAAGCATATAAGAACAAGAACTTCCTTGCCATATTTTGCTTGCAAGAAAGGAGAAATAACAGTAAGGGGAGAAAATGCTAAAATACAAATACTACTTTAATAGTCTGAAGAGGAAATATTGAATATATTTCTCTGTTTTTCCAAGTGTGTTTTAGCACTTAGAGGAGAGTAACAAATTTTTTATATCTCAGGCTGAAATTTTATACCCTATGAATGCAGTTAATAATATAAATTAATAGTAAAATATAAACCAGAAACATTGAAATCCAGTCATGTTTGAGCTGCTAAGGAATTAATTTTGCGTTCCTTTCTTAAGTTTTCCCACATTTCAATGAAGAGATAAAGATCACTAACCTAAACACAAATTCAGAGTAAAGCTTTTTTAAATTGTGGCCCCTGAAGTGTCCTCTGCAGAAGGTGAGCTATGATCATCCTTTTGTGGTTTAATCAGTCACCACCCAGCTTCAGGGACCTGTGAGACACAGGAGGATGGAAAATGTACAAATGTTGCTGTGTCCACCTCCAAAAAATGGATCTTACTCTTAATAACACAGAATTTAATACGGCAAAGCTGCACAGAAAAGCAGAATGGAACTTGATGGCTACAAAGAAAAAAAGGAAGAACATCAGAAGTTAAAGAAAACTTCCAAATGTGACCTCCACTGCCCTTCTGCGGGCTCAGATGTGCCCATCACTTATATGCCACTACCTAAAAATGTAAAAGCTATATTGAGATGAGGCTAGAAGGGTGAAATATTAGCTGAGAAAATGACAATGTTCTTTGTTGGTGATTTATTCTAGCTTCAGTTAATGTGTTTTCTTAAGCTTTTGGATAGTGTCATCTTCATTCTCAATTGTTAAGTTTCAGACATGCAGCTGTATTATTAAAAATTCCTTTTGATAGAATTAGACTATCATTACCAGGTAATGAGAAGAACATTACTGACTTTGTGAGGAATTATGTCTTCCAGGATTTTCATCTAAATTAAACTTTGGTCTGACTTAAAAGAATAAATTGTGTCTGAAGTCTACCGTTTCCTTGGTGATATTTTTTATTCTTGTGTCATAATGCAAGTAGAAGAAACATTTGAAACTTTGGTTAGATTACTTTCCAACACTGCAAAAATGGGAAGATCACACAAAAAATTGAATGATGCCAAATGAATGGAATAGAGAGTATGCAATTATGACTAAAGTATGATTAAATAAGTAAAGGTTAAGTGCAAGCAAGACATGATAGAGAGGGGAAAAAAGGAAAGGAAAAATTTCCCTGTGCTTCTTTTCATAACTCGTACATGCAAGATCTCCGAGTCACAGATATTTTATACAGATCATAGATATCAGTTTTGTGCAAGGCTATGAAAGTGCACAGAGAACTAAATGACAGAAATTACTAATAAATACACATGGAAGAAAGGCAGAGATTTTTTTTTTCACACTATACACAATGTATTTAAATCCATGGATACATACACACATGAGAGGAAGGGTAAAGGGAAATATTGTAGAACAAGTTTGGGAGTCCAACAGAGGTATGTACTAATTCCTATTTTTCTTTTAAATTCAAGTACTTTCTTTGAACTTCTGTCGTTATCTGGAATTTGTAATAAATAAAACAACTACAGTCACTACCTTGTAGAAAATCCATACACCAAAAGACTTCATGAACAGAATAAAATGTTCCACAGTAAGAAATCCAATCCAGAGAACTTCACATACTCTGTACCTGTTCAAAGGGGATAAAAATTGTAGAAAAATCTAATAATTTTTCAGAGAGAAGAATGAAATCAGGAACTGCCCAGAACACATTTCACCACATAAAAATATCTGCCGTGAGTAGAGCAGCGGAGAGCTTTTGAAACAGGTTGATCTGAAAAAAACACCGATATCTTTAAAGAAAGACCTCATTTCAATATTTATAGTGACCAATATCAACGGCATCAGCACCCTTTTGCAGAGAACCTCGTGGGTTTACCTTTGAGAATGCTTACCACGTGTGAGAATGCTCAGCACGCCCTTGCCTCCTTTGTACCGTGAGGGATTTCCAGAAGCAGCGCTGCTGGAAGCATGGATTTATTGCTGTTTTTTCAGGATGGTTGGTCAGGTTGGTGTCACCCATTTGTATCTGATCAGAGCCCACCCACTCTTTAAGGGTCCACGTGTAGAACCTCTCTTCCCAGGGCAGATGATTCTCCATCGCATCGACGTTATTTTATGATGATGTGTTACAATTTCAGTCGGCAAAGGTCAGAGCTGGCACTGAAAGAACAGTGATTCATTATTCAGAGGAAGATTGCACTGCAGCCCATAAAGCATTCAGTGCCACCATAAAGACAAAACCTACAGTCAGAACAAGAGCAACACCACAGTCCTGTGGTGTTCGACTCCTGTCCCAGCAGGAAGTATGAGAACAACCCCATTTTCAAAAAATACAGTTCTATGCCTTTTTGTTCTCTCCTAATTAAAGCAATAAATAATAATTTGATTAATAATGGCTAAAGCCACTGTCCAACATTGATTTTTTTCCCCTGTAGACCAATGTTCTTTCAAACATTAATGAAATATTAATTAAAGGTTTTTTGTCAGACCAGGAGAGAGAGACTGAAAATTAGCCAAACATACGTGATTATTATTCTGCAAACATGGACAAGGACACCCTACATTTTAAATTTTATGTGTTAAGAAATCTAAGAAGACAGATAAACCTCAATAAATCAGCCTTTTACAGAAGAAGAACTCAATCAATATTCTAAGAAAAATATTCACCTGGCTGGAAACATTTGCACTAAATTTGAAGGCCATGGGCTATGGGCTTGTGTGAGGACTCAAGGTAATTTTCTAGATGGAACATTAATATCTTTCAGAATAATTTTTACTTCATGAGTTAGAATGACAAAAATAAACCCCACTTACTTGTTAGGATCTATGCCTGATTTGTCCAGAGCTGAACGTTTACCTGGGCTTTACATCCACCACAGCAGGGAAAAGGCTCTGTTTCCAAAGGGATCCACACATCTACCCAAACACATCCTGAAGAACAATAGGAAATAGTAGTGAAAAAGAATGCTGCTAATATAAATGGAAGTCCTTGGTTTTCTTTACCTCATCATCCCAAAGAAATTCCCCAAATACCAAGGACTGTTTAATAATTTTTTGCTTATTTTGCTTATGCAATGAACACTTCACTGAAATGGGACTGACTTTGCTGAATGATTTGCTGCATTCCAAGCTGTGGTTTCCCACTTTAAAATTGTACCTTAACAACATCTTTTATTCTTGTGTATAAGCTATTTTAAAAACTTTCTGCAACAGTGAAAAAAATTTTCTTCTAATTTCTTGAAAGCCTTCAATTAGGAGAATACATTCTCTTTTCATAGAATGCATTAAAAATATTAACTTTTAATTCTTAGCAGCATCGTTAGCACACTTCTTAAATTCACTGTCCACCTTCAGTAACAGCATTATCATAAGTGTTTAGCAGAAATATCTTTTTAAAAAGAAGCCGATCCCAATCAAGAAAATCAAGCAAAAAACACTTAAATTTCTTCCAAATTCCATTTGGGGAGCAAAAAGCCAGTTATTTACTCTTGAGAAATAGGAAAGGAAACAAGAAAGGCAGGATGTCTTTGCAGTTATCTGGAGCCTGGAGAATTTGGGAGCATTGAAGATGTCAAGATAAGATCTTAGGCTTTAAAAGACTCATGTGGAGCACAGAGGACAGACTACAACTCAAGCAAACCAAGTCTCTACAGAGTCAATACATCCTCACAAAGTTTCAGGATCAGAAACTAACTTACTCACCATTCCCACTGCAGAAAATTGAATTATAGGTGCCCCTTGTAACCCAGACTTAATATTTTTTCAGTTATAAATAAAAAACTTCCAGCAAATTTGGACTATATAAATAATGAGGAAAATCATCACAGGTTGAGGCAACAAAAGATAATAATTACTGCCTGAATATGCTAAGAAACACTGGTATTAAGTAGGGCCAGAAAGAGCACCCGTGCCAGGATTGGAGAGGAATGGCTGTATCTCATACTGAACTGCAACGTCAGCATCTTCTTTTACCTGGCTGGAGAATTTCTTGGATTTAACCTCATCACGGTTTCTCCAGTTAATCACTGGGTTGTTTTTTTTTTTTTTTTTGTTTCTGTCTTTATATAGAAGGTTCCTTGAGAGGAATCAAGGCTCTTGGTGATCTCTGAGCTCGAAGTGAAGCAGCCAAGCCCAGGATGTAGTGGAGCAGGAAGGGGCTTGCCCTGTTGAGCGCAGTCTGCCAGCAGCAGCTGCAGTGTTTGGGAACTCGGAAGCGGTGGAAGAAAATGAATGAATGTCATAAACCTGAGTGCTTTAAATAATGTGTGACCTAATACACTGCTTTAAAATATTAAAATTTCAAATTATCAACGATTCCTCATATACCTGATATACGAGGATGTTTCAGCAGTTTCCGTTAGGGCTGCAATGACAGCTGCTCCAAAATGCTGATCCTGACAACTCCGCGTCACTGGCTGTAAATCTGGAGAAAATGTACCCCTAAAAACCAGCTGGTTACATAAGGGAGAATCCACAAAATTGTTGAAAGATACTAAAATAGATGCTAAAAGCTTACTTTTACGATCAAGATACATATGCCAAAATATATATTACTCATTACATGTTGTAAAGACAAGGTAAGTGGGATATGAATTCACATCCTACATTACAATGCAGTATTTATGGTTAAGCTCCCTTATTTCTAACATGGTGACTTCAAAATCCATCAAGCTTTACACTTATGGAGATATCAGAGTAAAATTTAAGAAATGGGACCCTCTGAAAGAAAGACTTGTTAAATGTGTATAATCAAATTTTAAAAATCCTCTTTATAAATGATAGAGTGCTAAACAAAAAAATGGATCTAATTGTCACATATGGATATATGAAGCACATCACAAATCTCTGCAACAGCTGTTCTTTTACTGTAAAAATAGCCTGTAGAAATATCTGAATTTGTTTTGCTTACTCTGACTACCCAGGAGTTTATTTTGGGGAATGTTACAGTTCTACATTTATGGGAGGCAGAAAGACAAAGTTAACACTGTTCTGAGGCCAAAAAGGCAGAGATCACTTAAACCTGCCACCAACATGCCTTGGATAACATACTTATTTTCATTGAAATTAGGTTCAAATATAAGAAGTTGGGGGCTGCATTTGGAAAATCATATTGATGAATAAATCTGCTTCATCAAGCTAATTTCTTTCATTGTACTTTTGACGGCTGATTTCCCCTAACCAAAATGTCCTTTGTATATCATAATTTGACCTGATTTGACTATGACCTTTGCCATTCTACCTTTAATATGTCCCTGAAAATTAGTTCCATCTTACCTTTTTGCTGTCTGCTGTCTTCCAGGTCATTTGGGTTTTAAGCAAATGTTGAAGAGCCGCTTCCATTTCCCGTAAATTGCTGCTTCCTTGTTTGTGGTGCACTTCAAACAGATTTTGGAGCCTTGACTCCAGATTCCAAAGCTCCTTCACTCTTAGTCCCCCAGCACTTCAATCATGTTGACTTCACTAATTAGTTTCCGTAATTTCTCACTCTGCTCTTCTGGAGTGAGAAACCTTGAGTCACCCACCTGGTTTTGTCCATCCCTCCATTTAACTGGAAATACGTCAACTCATGCTCTTTCACGCCAAGGTGATTCTCTTTGACCAGCTGATGGTTCACCCTCCTGCTGGGTCAGCGGCGGCCCAGAGTGAGGGAATGTGGTGCATCCAGCGTCCCGAAGTTTCTGGCATTGCTGGCAGTTGGGATGTGCAGATGCAACGCCTGCTGTAATGACACAAGACCTGGGAGAATTCCTCACTCCGTAACATTAAAAATCCATTTAAATCTGTCCCTGGAAAGTGGAGCGGAACAAAACACTGACTTAGAGTATGTTCTTTCACAATCTTTCCCCAACTTTGGTTTTCTGATTCTTACCTCTATTGGGTTGGGTTTTTTCTAAACCAGTCTGCCACTGCCTCTTTTTCTTCCTTTAGAACACAACTGCTTAAAAAACAAGGACTCTTCAATCCCTCTGTTCTAGTTATGATACCTCTTAAACAATACTTCTATTATTTTCCAGATGACTTTTTTAAACCAAAAATGATTTGGCATTGGGAAAAAAAAAAATAACTCCAAACTGTTTGATTCAGATATTGCTGCACAGGAACATGAGCATATATTCACTCCATTCAGTGAAACTCGAGCTCTGGCTGTATCTATAACATTTAGTACGACATTCACACAGTGTTGTGGCTCGAGTGTTGTTTAATATTAGTAAAAATATTCCCCAAAAAGTTTAAATTTGAAACCACTTTCAAAGGACTTGTGCAAGTCTGCAGTCATGGTTCAAAACAGAGAAGGGGTGTGTGCACACTGTGCCACATCACAGATATATTTATGGCATACACCATGCCCTGTAGGTATATTGGAGGTACTTCCTGATATGTATGTGTGTGTGTGCATATATGTGAGAAACTTGAAAAAAGCATCATTTAAATGCATTTATATTTCTGCTGGTTTATGAACAGAAAGAAGAATAAATTCTCCAAACTGCCCAACCATTAAATGTGTTTTTTAAAGCCTCATTTTACCTATAATATTAATTATCTATGTTTCAAAACTCCATCTTCTACTCCACCTATTATTTTTTGCAAGTTTCTGCTTTGAAAAGTGAAAACCTTATTCAATCTGGTGTTCTGCTTTAATATATAACAAAGACAGAATGAGCCTTTGTTATTTCTCACATAATTTTCTTTGTATTCAACACACAGCCGTGCTTTTTTTCCTAGTCTTTTGTTTGATTCACCAACAGATTAATTCTTCCTTCTAAATAAAATCTCATATTAATTTTATTCATAGATAGCCTATAAAAAAGTTGTCTCAATGTTATTTAAAGCACATTAATGGGGGAATATATGTTAACATAACTTATGTTACATTTGCTTCCCACTGGGGTTTTAAATCTAGAGAGCAACTGATTAAATAATGAAAAACCATTTTGCAAAGAATTTTTTTCCGGCATTCTTAGTTCTGTACCAAGTTTTTTTTTATCTTACACCTCACTGCTGGCTCCAGGATAAGTTACTGTCCATCTGAGATAAACTATTAATTGAGAGAGTTTAGCATGCACATCACAGTTTAAAATACATACATTTCAGCCCATCTTATCCTTTTGCATTTTAATATTGACCCAAAAAATTACCTCATGTAATTGATCTATAAATATCTCAGGATGAAACAGTAATCAATTCAACCGGAATCAATCTGAGATTTTCTTTTTAAGAAATTAAAAAAGCCCCCATCCTGCACAACATCTTTAACCTATAAGTCTTTCCCCTAGTCTTAATTTGAGTAACTCCTTTTTTAAAAAAAAAAATTGGAAATCAAGACTTATGCAAGTTCACAGTTTGGCAGCAGAAACTGATGGTGAAACTGCCTTCATTAATTCTATTATTCAACTGCTTTGATCCTGAAACAGGGTGAAGGACTGTGTGCAGAACATCCAAGGGACACGGAGCTGGGGCAAACCACAAAAATATAAAGAATTCGCTCTTCAAGGTGATTTTTTCGGCAAAATAGAACTTGTTATTGAGAAGATTTAGAATCAAATGTAATGTAGGAATTGTCACATCCTTGGAGGAAGACAAAGCTGGAAACCATAGAAAAAGAATTATCCTGTAATGAGCTCTGGTCAGAATGAGTGAGCCCTTGTGTGAGACTGTGACTGCACAAACAAAGACACTGGAGACCTGAACTTGACACTGATTGCTCAGTTCCTTTTCAACTCAAAATGAATTCTCAAACACTTGCTGAGATTGAGTTCCCATCCAATAGCAAGCATGTCATTGCAATTAATTTCATTTTAATGGCTGTTTCAGGCCAAAAAAAAATCGCTTCTTTAAAATCAAACACAGCCCTTTTAAGAAGCTCTGCAGAACATCAGCTGGTTGTTAATTTATTGTATCAGATCCTTCCAACCCTTCACAAAACCAAAAAAGTACCTTCCACCACGGCAGCCATTTCACTCTCAGTTCTCAGCTACAAGGTCATGTCATGCCCATGGCAGCAGCAGAGATTTTCATGCTTCTTTCCATATTTTGAACTGTGTTTTTTATTTAATTACAGTCTACAACACATAACAAGGGAGTTATCAAACACAAAATCTGTTACACAGAACAATGACTCATATGCTTGAATGTAAAAAGTTCACAAAGAAAGTTCACTATACCTGGATAGATTCATGCCAGTACATGCCCAAACCTGCCCTTCACTATGCTGAAAACACATATTCACACAAGGAAAATGAACATTTTTTGGAAGTCAGGTATTTGTCACTATGACAGAACTGCGTTCAAATCCTAGAAATACCAGATTATTAACAAAAAAATTTATTTTTTTCAGATGAAAAATGTTAAAAAATGGAATAAGGATATTAAAATGTTTCTAGTTTACTCCTGCAAGTTGCTTGATTTTTGGATCAGCAGAATAATCACCTGTAGCTAAGTCCAACCTCAAGAACACTTACAGGAGACCAGACCTTAGCTAAAAGGCTGATGAAACCAATCATTTCAGAGCAGAATGTCATTTTGCCCTTAAGTTATGAAACAACAGTGCCATCTCCATTACTCCTTTTATTCAAATCTTCCAAAATTTCAGCACCTTAAGAACAGAGCTGTGCAGATAACTGCTGCCTCCATATCTTTTCACCTCAAAACATCACTGTTCAAAATCAAAGCAGTCCCCACAGCCATTTCAAATGCCATATGGGAAAACAAAGCCCTTTCTATACACCTGATAAACTCTCTGCACGCTGGGACTGCCCTTCCTGTGTTTGATCACGTTCTCCATCTTCCAGACTGCTACTTCTGCCTTCTATTTCCTCTTTTTCTCCTTTTAACTTAACAATTTTAATGGGACTTAAACTCAGTCGCTCACACTAACACAATCCCACCTTAATATTCTTTAAAAAAATTGAAATTACATTTACATGTGACAGGAAAAAGGGTGATAAAAGAGTTGCAGAGAATTTGAGAAAACTGTCATTGATACATTTGATTTTACATTGAAGGCCTCCAGCATTCTGTAATATGCTTGTGTACAGTCTCTATGGAAAGACTGAACTGAAAATAGTGTGGATATTTTCGCAGAACATTTATAACAGAAAACAAGTCTAGAGGCACAAACCTTTGCTAGAAGCGAGAAAGCTGATGTGGATTACCTTTGACTTCTCTTTCACTTCACTGGCAATACATGATAGCATACGGTTTTGACAGGAAAATAAAAGGAATTAACAAAATGGTAACTGAAGACATGTTCCAACTTTAGATTCCAATTATAGCCCACATTGCTTAAAGCTAGGAAATGTGCAAACATCTAACACGCATGAAGGAGAGAGATCTAATGAAAAAGACAACATGACACGAGAACACCGAAGCAGAAGCAGCTAATTAAACCCATACAACGGCAAAGCAGATGAATTATTAAGAGAGGCAGAAGTTAGTGATAAACTTGTTGTGCCTTTATGCTGAAAGAAGATTTAAAATTAAACAACCTGTAAGCATCAGTTATATGTAGGGTTGGGGGGTGGAATATTTATTGCATTTATTTTTTTCTGCTGTAACCCACTATGCCATTCAAGCCACATATCAAAGACTTTAGCCCAGGTTTGCCTCTGGGCTAAAGACTTTTGATAAAAATCTGCGGAATGCACACTGGGAAATGCTTTATTCTTTGGGAGATAAACCTCCATCCACCGCTGTTATTAACAGCAACAAAGCACGAGTGTATTTCAAAGTGAGTTCATTTTGCTCACCATGAAACCTCATTCTGTAATTAAAATAATCTGCAAAGCTTCCTACTTGGCAGTAAGGCATCTACTACAGATCTACAGCTGCCTACAGAAGAAAGCACTCTGCAGAGCAGGATGAACTGGGAACTCAGGGATCTGGCATGGATCATCACTGCTGTTAATTTTTGCCACGTGGCATGTAACCCCAATGAATTAATTTGGAAATAAGATTAATTTAACCCTGGAAGTGTTCAAGGCCAGGTTGGATGAGGCTTGGAGCAACCTGGTCTAGTGGAAAGTGTTCTTTTCCATGGCAGGGGATTTGGAAAACTTTTCCACGGTTGGAACGAGATGACCTTTAGGGTTCCTTCCAACCCAAACCATTCCATGGCTCAACCTCCACAGGCAGCCTGTGCTAGAAAGGGGCAACCAAAGGGCCGTGCTCAGGTATGAATGGGAGGATCCACATCTCCAGAACAAGGATCTGGAACACAGACTTGTGTGGGACAAAAGGAACAGCTCTTACCTCTGGACAATGCTTCTGTAATCCAGGAAGGGAAATCTGTGGGAGGAGACTGAGTCAGCAATCACCACATCCCCCAGGTGCTCCACGAGTCCTGTTTTTTCACGAGCAGTTCTCTGTCATGGACATCTACTTGTTCCCTCTCTGTATTTTTGAAAATCTGTATGGAGCTGAAAATCTACATTCATGAGGTGTTTTTACAAACTTCCTGTTAATTTTTTGAAAATGTGCTGTAAAGTGTTTGAAAAGCAATAAATACTTGCACTGGTAGTTCAGTGCTTGGAAGGTTTCTGCAGGTTGCTAAGGTTTTTACAAAAGTCTGTAACATGCTCTCCTTTCAGCATCTCCACAGCCCTTACTTAAATAGGCTGATAATTTAATCATGTTAATGATTACACAACTCCACTGAAATCACACGTAATCAGAGCAGCTTTGTGCATTCAAAACAGATGATAAACCCCTGTAATCGAAACCTTTTGTATACGCTCTTTACCTGCTTTCCCCAAACTACAGGAAAATATTCTTATGCAGAGAAATCTCTTTATAATAAACTGGGTTTTAGCTGCAGTAAACCGCATACTTGCAGGCTTCACTGCGTAGGCAGATATCACCTTTTCCCTTTTTTCCTTCCCCAGTTAGTGTTTCTCTAGTAAAACATAAATAGAAACAGAACAGAAAAAGTCTGCACTGTAATTCATTGCCGTGCAACTCATTGAATCACCATGGATTAAACTCCCCCCAAATGACAACGTCTGCATTTGCAATGTAGATTTAACTCCTAAAATATCATTAAGTCTTCCGTAAATCCTCTTTTTTTCAAACATTGATTTCCTTCAAAGGGGATTTAGAGTTCACACTGAAAATACGGTGGGAAGTCTTGGAATATCTCAAACACTTTCTTTTTTATATCTATTTAAAAACCTATTTACAGTATATAGGTATTTTGCAGGAAAATTTTGACAAAATCATCTCTCTATGTAATTAAAATATAGGAAATGCTCCAGAGTTACTTTTCGTGGGTCATTTAAACACATCACCAGCTTCTCTGATTTGAAGAACACAACATTTCTTAATATCAGATCACACCATTGGCATATCTCTTATCTTACACATTTAGTGCCTTCCTAAAATAAAGTAAATCCCAGGTTTCATTCCACTATATGAAACAAAAGAACTAAGTCTGAAAAAGAAAAATAAGTAAAATGTCCACTTGAAGAGCACAGCAATCACAGTATGTGTGTTTGCACACTTGGTAGTTTATATATTTAATATACAAGATAATATTGAATTTCATAGTTGTAAGAGACTCACATTTGGACATCTGTGAAAACAATTGAAATTAAGAATAATTTTCCAAATTATTAATTAGTTTATAGGCAGTCACCTTCTACTCTGGCATGAGAGAAAAAAACCCAAACCACAGCTTTTAATTTAATAATTTAGAAATTTAAAACACTACTTAGCAAAGTTTAAGCACAATGACTAAAATTTCTTGCCTTCTTCTGAAAATTCTTTTGTTGTTTTTCTTGACCATCTGTTGTCATCAGCAGTTGCCTTGCTTTTAAAACTTCCTACAGAGAAAGCTTTACAAATGAAAAAAATGAACTCCCTTTTTCCCCAGTATCAAGGAGTTTTTCACAACTCTACTGAATAAGTTGTTCCTCCCAATCCCAACTGTTATACTCAATTACTGTAGGAACAGATGCTTCAGTTGTTTCCCAGTGATCTCTTTCTCTGACCTAAATTATTTATTTCTTTGCTTCTGATCATGGGTACTATGGAATTTGTCAAGTACTTTTAATTTAAGACCCTGAAAATATCAAAATAGTCCTTAAAGCATTCCTTATATCTGCAAAAAAGTCATGTGTGAAAGATTTTTTATCATAAGTTTCTTCCTACACCGACTTTGCAGCGTGTTTTGTTTCCCCGGTATCCCTGAACATCTGCATGCTCTAAACATAAAAAAGAAATCAATTTCCAAAACTGATAGAGCAGGAATAAAACTGCCAAATATCAGCAAAGCGCATTTTTATGGCAGAGAATAATTTGGGTTTACGTTACCGGCGCGTTTCAGCTGAAATCTGCAAGCAGCACTTTTAAAATTACAAAGTACTAATTCGAGAGAATGCATGTGGAGCCGCCAAAGTTTCTCAGCCTCTGCTGGAGAGCTCTGTGCAGGTGTGGGCTCCCCAGCAAAGGAGAGACACGGGCACACCGGGGCCAGGGAGGGACTGAGGGGCTGGAGCGTCTCCCACGCAAGAAGAGAGCTGGAACTGCCCATCCTCAAGGAGCCAGGGCTCGGGGTGGGTCACGGGAGTGTGCGAAAACAGCCGGGGAGAGCAGCACAGACCAGACCCTCCCCAGCGGTACCCAGAAACTGGACAAGAGGAAATAGGAGCAAATTTAAACACAGCAAATTGCACTTAAGAAAAAGGGTTTTTTTTTTTGTTTTAATTTTGTGTGTTTTGTTTCCTGTGCGAGTGGTCAGACAGGTTGCCTGGAAAACTGTGGAGCTGCCATTCTTTGAAGATCCACACAACCTAACTGGGCATAACCCTAAACAACCTGCTCCGGGTGAGTGCATCTTGATGTTGGACTGGATCTCCAGAGACCCTTTAGTATTCAACCACTCTACTTCATTTCTTGATCTTCTGGTTGATCACTTTTTTATCCTTTGATACTGTGGCTCTCTTTTGACAAAAAGAATGCATTATGACTAACTTTTATTAATAATTATAATTTTTATTCAGGACCAACTTTGTTTCTCCTCAGCGTAGTAAAAGATATTGCAATTAAAGACAACTATAAAATTGTCGCTTGTTTTATAATCAGTAATATTTATAATTAATTTTTTATTCCATTATTAGACATGATCCAGACACAAGAATCAAATCAAACCTAAAAACCCCACGTTATAGCTGAACAGTATCAAATTAACTTCCATTATTAAGCAGCTTCTCATTAATTTTCCTGAATTAAAAAATAAGCAAAACATTTTATATTCCTCTACATTCATCTAATATTATTGCCAACTGGAGCTGTCGCAATCATTCTTTCAATAAGTTGTACTTAATTGCCTTTTTCTGTTTCTGAATAAAGACCGAAGAAAAACTTCCAGTACCTGAAACATAAACAATCAAGTGTTACAATGATCACATTTCACTGAAGGTTGAGCAACAGCCTTGAGAATAATGGAAAGGTATAAAACCAAGTTAATATTTGAGAATACTCACAGGCACTGCCATTCTCCAGTGGGAAAACTGGGAGAGGCAGATGCTGTCCTCTGCTGGGCCCCAGTATAAAAGAGATGGTCCAAAGTGAGGAATCCACTGATGTATCAGGGAAAGGGCTCACGAGAGAGCAGGAGTTGGGATGGATGCCATGGAAATCACGGATCAGCCCACGGGCCTCAGGAGCCTGTGTGCTCCAGCACCTCTTCCACTCGCCTGCAGGAGGCCGTGGCCAACCCAAAGTTAATTCCAAAATTTTATTAATATAAATTGAATGAGCACATTTTTAGCTGAATGAATCTTAGTATTTAGCCCTGGCTTGAGAAGGAGGATGAAATGAGGGACCTCTACAAGTCATCCCAGCCTCATTTTTCCTCCAGTTCCAGCTACATGCTGCTCCATATTGAGGTATTTCTAAAATATTGATGCCTGTGCTGTATTTGAGATTTTATGGCTCATTTCCTTATTTTGGGGCATTTTCATTGAAATTAATGCACATCTTACATTCTTTTTAAGACATTTTCTTCCACATCATATCTCACCAGGGCCATTATACTTAAACAGAGCATTTTTTTTTCAAAACTTTTCCAAAAAAATCATGCCCAATTCTTTAAGATTTCTCCTCTATTCATTTATTCTCAAGGAAATGAGCAAGAATCATAATTTCAGGTCTTTTTATTTTACTTTTCAAGGTATAATGTATCATTTAAAAAGGAAATATAGCTCTAAAAGTTACTGTTAAGGACCATGAAGCAGAAAAATAATATGTAGTTCCTTTGCAAGGTTTTTATCTTAACCGCATTACTAACTGTGACATTTATCCTGCTTAACCTCACCAAATGTACCCTAGGGAAATGTCAACAGAGTCTTATGGTTTTAATACAAATGAATTATCAAAGAGTTTGAATAATGTAATCATCTTAATGTATTCAGTTTTTATAATGAACATCTGTTATGGGCAGAGAGAAGCAAAATGACTGGTTAATGCAACAATTAAATAAACAATTGAACTTAAAAATTATAAAAGACATGATTTTACAAATTTAACTGTTTAGAGCAACAAGCTGAAGAATCTGCCACTGAAATCCTCCTTCTATCCCTCATTTCTGGTGGATGCATTTATTTCTTTACATGTTTTTCAGATGCTTGTTCTGGGTATGATCCTGTTTACAAAGACAGCTTGTTCCCCGGATAGAAATCTTCTCCCTTGAGTGATGCCTATTTGTGTTCTTAAAGTTGCTGCCAAATCTCTTACTTTACATGCCTCTGCCAATAATCCTTTTGCAGTGTGTTTTCTGTCAACTCCATTTATTAAGAGGGTTGTTTTCAAACATCCTGCTTGCATACATTACTGCAATTCTGCTCCCATGGGAACTCATTCTCTAATTATCGAGATGGTCTAACAAATGCCTCTGATATTTACTGCTATTATATTTTATTCTGGCATTGCACTTTCTGACCTAAATAAAATATCCAGAAGATTTACATGAATGATACATAATTTTGCAGTCTATACTCTTTCGAGCTACCCTTTATGAGTAATTCCAAGAAATCATGAATATTTTGCTGAGGAAATCACGCTGTCATTTACAACTCGGAAAACAAACATCCTGTTTTATCCGAGTTCCTGAATGACATTTCTCCCAATCTCTGTGCTCTGAACCTTGTTCAGACACTGTAATCAGTTTGTTCTCCTGCTCCTGAAATGCTATAATTCGAATATACTTTAGGAACACCTGCCACCTTGCCTTTGCACATCCACACAGACAGAACAGTTTAGGTCCTGAGTATGAAAATCTGATATATTGAAATTATATCCAGAATCCCTTGCCAGGCTGGTTCAAGGCTGGATTCATCTGCTTTTGGTTGGTGGCTCTTTGCTGTTCACAATTTGTTAAATAGGGATAATTCAAGCTGCAGTCAGAATAATATTTCAGTGAAAGTGAAAATTATCACATGATTAAAGGTCCTAATTACTCTTAAATGAACCCCAGAATCACCACACCAGAGAAAATTCCAGACTTTGGCCATGACCACAACTTAACTGGGGTTTAATGTATGATTTTTTTTTTTTTTTTTTATAACTGAAATGTATTTCTCACTGAAATGCACATCCTCAATGTCAATGACTGTGTCTAGAGGGTAGCATAGCTCCAAATGGTATTTACAGCTGGTGGTGTAGTGACTGGGAAAAAACACCAAGTGGTTCTACCCGAATGAAGGAAAGCAGGTCTGTGCTGCTGAGGCCTTCAAGGAGTTCCCATCAGGATTCACAATTTATAACCAGCACTAGATTCATTTTCCCTCTCTTTATTCAGAAAGAATGATTATGGTAATATACCAGAGAAATTCTAAGTATGATAATGGTGTTTTCTTTCCATATGAAATGTTCTAGTCATAACACATTAGATACAGCAGGCAGGTTCAAAGCTGATTTAAATGTACATTTCTGCTGCCACTTTATACCACCCTAAAAATCTTCCTGCTGAAAGAATGACACGAGACAATGAAGATCTCAGAAATCACAAGTAGGCAGAGTATGATAATGATTTCTGAAAATGAGGGGAGAAGGAGTGAGGAATCCTGGCTCCACTGATTGCTCCCCCCTTCCTAGCCAGGGGAATAACTGTGTCTCACACACGACAGCTCTGAAACCTGGGCACACAGGCAGCTTTTCTCACAGGCAAAATCACTCATTTCAGTCAAGAGCTAATGGGGAAGTTGCTGCTGACAAAATCACATGAACATATGCATAATTTTCGTTCTTGTATTCACAGTCATCATTACTAAGGGAGAGCATAGAGAGCAGCCAAACCAGATGCCTGTGGCTCTGAGCACAACTCACTCTCTTCACTGTCGGCTGGCTTTGATTCCCCAGTTGAAGATGCCCTCACCTGTCTGGCTGATTATGGTTTTCCTTTCCCTTCACTGCCTGGTTACTACAATCAACCCTGAATTTTACTCTACTCCATGTTCTTTTTCTTATCTTCCTACTCAATCCCAATTCTTTCAAAACCACTGAATCACCTAAACTCTTTCAGCCCGACCAACTTCCTCAGGGGGAAAAAAACCAATGTGCTTTTCTTAGGATCTTGTACACAGTTTTCTGTGTATAATTTTTTCTTTTCCTACAGTCAGATTGCGCTGAATTCTTTTAGGAGTGTTAATAATTTGGTCATCCACAGATCCATGTCTATTTCACGGATGCAGGGGACAGGGACTTTGGGTATCAGGCACGGTGCGAGCACAGCTGCTCCTTCCTTTGGAGTTGGAGGGACCTGGAATAACTGGAGAGAAGATCTCACCTAGGGCAAGGTGAGGTGTAGGAGTGGCAGTGTTGTGTATGAAAACCAACCAGGATTTAGAGAAATCTTCCTGGAGCCCTCGGAAGCACTGGCTGATTGATGTCTCTTCACATTCAGGCAGAAATTAGAAGGATTACACTTCTTGACACTAAATGTCTGTGTTCTGCCCCAGTTATACTTTAAATGCCTTTTGTGAACTAAGCCTGGGTCTTTTAAAATTAATTATCTTTAATTACCAGGTTCACTCCTCTGTCCTCAGAAAATTGTCACTTCCTTTTCTTTGTTCTAATATTTGCTTACCTTCCCAGTTAAACGTGACTTTTCAGAATGAAATTCTCAGTTGTACAGCAGGGTATTTCTAGCTAATTTCCTTAATACCCAAAGGATGCTCATAATCTGGACTTTCAGAAATGAGTATTAATTTCTTTTCTGTATATTCCCTCCTTTTAGCTTAGTTATTTTACAAGGTCAGTTCTAAGCACAACTTCATAAATTTTCAGATACCTCTTCCAATTTCATTTTCTGCGTCCTTCAGCATTAGCAGTCACAGGTAAATGATACCCCAGCTTTTTTTCCAGTGCATTCTTTTCACTTCGCAAAGATCTCACTGCTGTTTTCCCTGGAGGTTCATTTTGCATGGCAAAACCCAAGATTCCTTTGACATAACACTGCCTATCCAAACCTCACCTTTCCATGGCTCCTTGAGTTACTCATTTTCATTAATATTCCATTTATATGATCCCGCACAGCCGATTCCAGTAATGCATCGAAAATCACAATTGGTGTCACCTCCTCTGCTTCTGCAGTCCATTATTTCTGTTTGTTTCCTCTCTTCTCATGCAGCCATTTTAATACATTAACATGTTTCTTCTAATCTGATTTCTATCTCAAATAATGCAGTTCTGAATAAACTGAAATTGCCTGGCACATTTTAGCTCAAGTGCCACTCAAATTCTGCTCTCCTTCATCAGCTCTCTCACCCAAAACAGGTCTTGAAGGCGTTATTGTTCATGCAGACCATGAAATAAACTTCTATTGAGAGAGAATTTATTGCTGAAAGGGATAACAGGTGAGTTTCTGTTCTTCGTGCTTTGCTTTTCAGTGAGTTCTTTAAAGGTGGAGGGGAAAGGATCACCAAGATTTTAACAATGATGAGTATATCAGTTAAAGATAAATTAAATTATTTCAATGCTTGAAAATTAAAATAATCTAAATTTTTTAGGTTATATTAAAAATAATAACCGGGAGGTAATATTTGGTTTAATGGATCATAAGATATACCCTGGATAATGGCAGAAAAGCCAAGAAGTTTATCTCTGATAATAGGTCTGTAACTCTAATTGACATTCAAACCTTGTTTAAACATTGGCCTGTTGAACTGTAAGTCTCTCTATTTAATTGAGTTTAAGGCTAAAATAGAAAAGATATTTTAATTTTTAACTGTGGCCACTAAGAACATCTAAAGTGATAAAACCTGAAATCTCAAGGAATTTAGAACCAAGGCGTTTTTTAATTCAGTAAAACTGACCTTACAGTCTTAAAACTGGCCCAGCCATTTTGAGGACCTGATTACCTCTATATGATTTTCAGTCTCATATTTTGCATTTTTTACTATATCTTGATCTCTTTCCTCCCTTGGAAGCAGAATTGAATTTACTTTTCTAAATCATATAAAATGTTGATATGATTTCTCACAAATATTACAAAGCAATTCCCCTTAGTGCTGCCAAGACTAAGAAGGGAGAGAATATTTGAGCACAGACTTTATACTCTTCTTCCAAAGCAGAGCTAATGATGAAGTCTTGGCAGGAGAAACAACTTAAACTTTGCAAAATGTTTAACTTACAAACCTATATATTTTTCCTACAGAGTCATCCAGTGTTCATCCCTTAAGAAGTTTTTCCTATAAAAATATTCATCGTTCTCCAAATCATTCAGTCTAATACAGAGACACTGAAGCTCCTGGATTCTAGTTCTTCTCTTTGTTGTGCCTCAGTATTTCCTGACATATGTGTGGAACAGCACAGAAATGTTCTTGCAGCTGAAATTTCTCTGTCCCCCTCCTCTATTTTATTCCATGTCCTTCGTGGACACGCCTCTCCCACCCCATCAGCCATAGCAGGATTTTCTCTGCTTGGTCTAGCAAGTTATTCAGGGCTTTTATCTTTTTCTCCACAGGTTTGTTTGGTCATTGTTTGGTTTTGTTAGGGTTTTTTTAATAATTATATTACACATTTTGTTCTCAGATTGGAAATTCCACCCAGTCCCTCTGTTTACCAAAGCCATTGTTCACCAGTTTGTCCTGGCATCCCACACAACTGGAAATTTACAACTAGGAAGGTTAAAACAGAAATTAACCTCAAGAAGAACCTGGGGTCTGGCTTTTCTTTCACAATGGGAACCTTTCAGAAAGAACGGATTTGATTTTTGTAGTTACACTTTAGAGGTATGGAACAGACTGATGCGAAATCTGGTCACTCAACTCTTTCATGGCTCACTTTTAGTGGGAAAGTTTAGTATCAATTAGGGGACAGAGAACTCCAAATCTCCAGTAATACTGGAAAATATTGCAATAAATTACTGTCTTTTTGTTCACACTGTGCCTTTCACTCGCCAAAAAACAATTTAAAAAAAAATCCACAAAATCCCAACACAAAATCCCCCCAAAAAATCCCCAAAATCTTGAATTCAGCAACATTGAGTCTGAGCAGCACATCAGAAGGATCAGATAAAACCCTCCACACTAACACCAAGAGGCTTAACTTGCTAAGAAAAGAATTAGTCATAGCTTCTATCAAGCAATTAATTTATGATACACAAACAAACACATAAAGCTTCCATCCATTCCAGAGCCTACTTTTTGAGAGCAAATTGAACACTGCAAACAGCAACCTCCAAACAAACTGTCCTCTGACCGTCATTAAAATAAGGCAAAATTAAATGTTAATAATTAAAAAAAAGGCAAAATTAAATTAAACAGTAAATAAGAGGCTAGATAATTAACGCATTCCATTGCAATACCAGATGTTCTTTTTTTTCTGAAAGCCTAAATTTATGAGTAAAGAGAAGAAAAATTCTCAATTGCTGATAAACAGATAATTAGAAGCAAACTAAGCTTGAAATTAGATTATATATTTTTACAAGAGGCTGTATACCTAAAGAATTATAAAATAATTGCAGGGAAAGAAAGGTAGGCTTTAATTTGTTGAAGCACAGGATGAGGCAAACTTTCAGAGACTGAGCTTGAAATGAGAGCCTTTTGTAGTACAAAAACACGATGAGACAGCCTTTCATAGCATTTCAAGCTTTTCCATAATATATTGTCATTGCAGCCAAAGAACCTGTCATATATGATAATTTTCACACAGTTTTGAATAAAAACTTCAAATGGATCAAAAGAAAACTTTCAAGTGGCTTTGTGGCTTGTAAATATATTTAGGAATTGCTTTGTATCACAAACAATGGCACTCTAAGCACTTCAAAAAGAAAGCTGTTATGTTACCTAACAAAAATAACATTATTTCCTGAAAATAGTTTACAACACTTATAGTGGATAGAAACATTTATGCAAACAGCAAAATACTGGAATGACTCTGTAAGGCGTGTTGTACAACAACAGCCTCATTGATTAAAGTTACTACTGAATTTTCTGTTTCATTGCTTTTAGCTCTCTTACTATCCTGGAGAAAATGATGGAATTCTCTCAGCCCCAAGAATGTGTGACTGTTTAAATATTTGAAAATATGTACACATTAGACTGCACAAACCTAGTAATTTCCTCTGATAGATAACCTGGAGAAAAAAAGCTGTTCCTCATTATCCTCAGCATATTCACCATTTAAAAGCTGCACGTTGTAGTAAACAGTATGGGCAGTAAAACACATCGCTATATCTCACTTGTTGACAGTAAAATATACATCCAAAATATGCTGTAGAGCTCTAAAATATGTCATAAAATATCAAAGACAAAGCCCAGGCTGACATCAAGGGAGGTAGCACCATATAAAAATAATACATATTCCCAAAATATCCTGATTAAGGACGTTATTTATGTATCTACCTGCTCAGTGGAGAGCAGTGAATTTTCCACTGATTACTGCATTTTCCACACTGTCCAGTTCCTGCTTTAACTGAGCACTTCTTGGCCAGTCTGTTCTCGTGGCTCTGCCTTAACTGAAAGCAGAGTGGACCCCAGAGTTGGTACCACACAAAAATCATCACTAACTGGTAAATTAATTCGCAGCTAGATAGAAAAAAAAGTCTTTTCCTACACTGAAATTTGGAAGATGAAAATCAGAAGTATTTTTTTCAGTGTAATATTTCCATTTTCTCAGGACAAATGTGAGCACGTTGTGCTGACTGAAACGCACAATGTAACACATTCAGGGTATGGGCGAGAGCACAAAAAGCTTTTCTTTATTAAAAATTTTATAGAAGCTGGTTTTTTTTTTCCATTATGTCCAGATCCAAATCCTTATTTCATTTCATGACAAATGTTGGAGGAATTTACACTCTGAAATTCCCCTAAATGCTGTATGTTGAAAGATACCGTGCTAGCCATGTAATCTTTATCACGGCTATACAGGGATGTTTTATTCATTTTAAATCATACAGATCCCAAAACAATAATCCAAAAGGCAGACTTAACTGAGTTCCCTTGGAAGCACAGCACTCAGATTATTTCCTCTAAATCTCTAAGGCCATTAGCAGAAACCTGATAAATGAGAAATAGTGCTGGGTAAAAGGAATGTTACTGCAAGGCTATAATTTCATTTTATAGAATTTTTCTAATATTTTAAGCTTTTAATAGTGCTAAGATTAACTGAGTCATACTTCATTACTTTACTTTGCTTCAAATATTTTGCCTCTTGATTTCATCAATGGAAAGTATTCTTCTCTTTTGTGAACACAAATTTTGCTTTGTTTTTAAGCTATTTCTAATAATGAAAACAAACAAAACCTCCCAAATATGTATAACCTTAGAAATAAAATTGCTTGCTCAAATAGAGATTTACAAAACACTTCTACATTCCCTTTTTACCGGAACACTGGCAATTAAGAGTTGGACAGCATTTAATTAGCTTGTCAAGTCTAACTACAAGCTCTTTCATATACTTTTTTCCCTTCAAAAGAATTGTATCAAAATTTTATAGTCTGCCTCTTCACAGGCTGAACCTTCCTCCCGAAAACAAATGATTTTATTCCTTCTGGAAATGTGAATCGTGCACTAAATCCCATGCCATATAAATAATACCTCCTGGACACAGACAGATCAAACATAAAAAGTCTAAGCCTTAATCCTCATCCCCAGACAATGCAAGCAACTTTAGAAAGCAAATATATCATGTGTCTGAAAAAGGCTGATTCTGCTCCAAAGTCAGCAGCACACAAAGCCCAGTGAGCCCCTCTGTGGCTGCCATGCCAGTTTATCCTTCATTCCACACAGGGATCCTGGTGCTGTCCAGCAATGCTGTGTGTTCAACAGCACTACAAATTCTCTACAAACGTAATTTCCTTGAAGCTGCTGAACTAAACTGAGAAAATGCTGGGTTTACATTTTTCTTCATTTATTGCTTGAAGATGCCCACAAATGCATGAATAGAGAATCACAGAATCCACCCAGCACCGCGTCCACGTTCGCCATTAATCCGTGTCCTCAAGTGCCACATCTGCATGCCATGGAACACTTCCAGAGGTGGTGACTCCATCCCAGCCCTGGGCAGCCTGGGCCAATGTTTGATAACCTTTCCATTGAGGAATTCTCCCTGATATCCAACCTGAGCCTCCCCTGGCCCAGCCTGAGGCCATTCCCTCTCCTCCTGTCCCTGTTCCCTGGGAGCAGAGCCCGACCCCCCCGGCTGCCCCCTCCTGTCAGGGAGTTGTGCAGAGCCACAAGGTCCCCCCTGAGCCTCCTTTTCTCCTGGCTGAGCCCCTTTCCCAGCTCCCTCAGCCTCTCCTGGTGCTCCAGCCCCAGCTCCGTTCCCTTCCCTGGACACGCTCCAGCCCCTCAATGTCCTTCTTATCCTGAGGGTCCCAGAGCTGCCCCCAGGACTGGAGGTGTCCCAGCAGTGCCAGCACAGGGGACGGGCACTGCCCTGATCCCACTGGACACCCCATTCCTGATCCCAGCCAGCTGCCACTGGCCTCTTGCCCACCTGGGCTCGTGTTCCAGCCAATGTCCACCAGTCACGCACCTTTCACGCGATCCTCCACGTTCTTTGAAGTAAAATGTGCTGCAGATGCTTTGAGCAGCAAAGAGCTGAACTTTCAGGTAATTTTAGCATCTTAAACACTTTATTGAAACTTTATCAAAAACAGCAGAACCAATTCCTGACTAACAGCATACTGCAGAGGAAGGATATTACTGTTCTGAGGTGGATTAATCATGTGCAGCATCTTTAGGAACGCTCAGTGCAGTTGTTTTGCTGGAGAATCATTTTTGGCATGCCAGTGCTCTATTCCATATCATGTTCTCCAGCAAGACAATGAATAATCCTTACCTAAAGGGCAATTACAGACCCATAATTCCATCTCTTTCATTTCCCTTAATGAGAGAAAGCACCAAGGGCAGAAAATACAGGAACGCCCAACTGCCATTAAGAGTAAATGAGATTTGCAGAAGTAACTTATTTGAAACTTAAATCTCTCCACCTGCACTGCATAGATCTGCTACCTAATTAGTTCATGTGTCTTTATAGATGCCAATATTTTCCTGTTTCTCCACAGGTGAAATGTCTTTGCCTCTTTAGGGACCATAAACAAAGTTCAGAGACACCCATCAAGCATTTCTTGTGTTTCTGCTCTCCTCGGAAGAAAAGCTGATCCAACCAAAGATTGCAGGATCCATTGCATGCTGTGTCCAGCTCAGACCCTGTGCATAAATCCTGATTTTCTGCCACAGGAAATGCTCTGAATCTACATCAGAAAAACATAGGATGTACCCCCAGATCCTCAGTTCAGCCAATTTTGCTTGGCAGCCGAGGTTCCTTTGTAATCCACACAATCACTTTTTACCTTGCTAGCAAGTTCAATTTTGCTTAGGAAGAATTTTTATATGCTAATTATATACATAATAGTTTTCAGAATACAACATGACATATGGGAACAGCAGCTTAACAAATTTCATAAATGTAAATGCTTATCTCAAACAATGTCACAGAGCTTTGAATCTTGTGACTTTGTTTTCTCCCTTGTTAACTGGCAGTGTGCCTCTGAAAGCAGAAAAACTAAACTGCAAAGTTTCAATTTTTCCCTTTACTAAAGATCATTTATGTGACCCCATATGGTAATACAACACGAGGTAACACGTTCTTTAAAGTGATTTCTTGGACAGACTAAAGCAAATCTAGATATTGGCAGAAAAATGTCATTTTTTCCCCCCACATCTTTTAAAAGCCTTTTTAGTTTTCTGAGAAAATCTGAAGCCATACCTTTATGCTTTAACTTTTCTTATTGTAGAAAACAAAAGGATGGGATGATAAATTTTCAAAAGCTTTTCCTTGCGGTAATTTCTTACTGCAGACTGTGGGCTGAAATACAGAGTGTCAAGAGTAAAAATGAGATGTTATCTCAGGGGCTCTAACAAAACTATCTGTACAGGCCTGTCTGCATTTCCAAATATTTTTTAAAAGGTAGAAATTAATACTTCTTAATCTGCCATCATCTTTAACTCGCTTACATTTCTTTGGGGCGATTAAAGACACACTTTCTCCAGCAGAAAGAACTGCTGGTTGTCCCAAAACTCCTCATCTCCATTGGAGATAATTATCAAAAACTGGATATTAAAGAGCCAAATTCTGTCACTTCACAGGTGTTTAAAGCACAAACTTTTCAGGTCACCTCAAAATGATGTCCTCACCCACAGGAGAACAGATCAGCCCCATCTTGGACCAAGCTCAGGTGTGACCCAACAGTCCCCAATACAAATATTGAGGTTTTTGTGGGGGAAACTGAGACAAATTGTCAGCAATTTATTTTAGTGAGTATGTAAAGACACAACGAAAAGGTAAAGGGCAAAAGAAGAGCTAAACAAAAATCTTCCTGCCTTTACTTTTATAAAATTTATTCTAAAGGAAATTTTTGTAACAATGTGAAAAGTCCCTCGGATTTTTTCATAGCCTGTTTTTTAGCAGTGTTTTTGTGGTATCTAATTTCTCTATCTGTAATGTTATAAATCTGTCAGTCATGCTGGAGGGAAAAATGAACAAACACAGAAAACCCTCAGATAATATCAGAATATAATTGCTACCTTGGAAAATAGATCTGATTTTGGTGAAAGCTCTGAATACAAATTCGCTCTGTCTTTGGTCCACTGTTAAAAGCAGCAATGCAAACTGCAAATATTAAATAAATCCACCAGCACAGCTTTTCATTGGCTACACCTATTACCTTGCTGAGGGTTGTTACAGCTATTCCCATTTCATAAAAATCAAATTCAAAATTTATATTACAATATGTCAATTTTACAAAGAAAATATTTGCTGTCTCCTTCCAATGTTATTTGTTTTCACTCCCCTTTTGTACAGGAAAAATTGAAATGCGCTGACTCCTTATGAGCATAGTTTGAAAAGGCATAAAAATCAATTCCTCTTTCTAAAAAAATCGAGGTAAATCATGTGCAGAGCTGCTCTTCCTGCTTTGATGCTTCCCAGGTCTCCTTCTCCATAAAAAAAGCATTACTGGAGAGAGTCTCAGCACTGCTGTTCATATCTGTCTGTACAATCCTCTCATTAAAGGGTTTCTAAGGTGTACATGGGATGGACCTGCTTCAGATAAAGGAACAAAGTTCCTTTGGAAAATAGATCAGAGCTTCTGCTCTTTAGATCCCAAACCCTGACATGGAGCTAATCTTGAAACTTCCACATCTCTCCTGAACAGAAATTATGCAGCTGCATTACACTGGTAGGCCTGGAGTACAGTTCAGCAAAAGAGAGATAATATTCCTTTTGCAATTGCAATATTCTCATCAAGCACAGGAGTCACACATTATCTGCTTTGATGGCTTTTTTCGTGTTTCTTTTTTGTCTTTGTGATAATGTTTTATAGCTGAAGCAGCATTAAATTTCAAGGTAACTAGTCAAAAGAATATTATTTTTGTTTCCTGAATAATGCTCACTACTACTGCTATCCTCAAATTATAAATAAATTTAAAACCCCTTTGTATTTAGATCAGCAAGATATAAATATTAATTTCACTACCCAGTGGAATTTTTATTAATGTTTTATATAAAACCTCTCTCATATATTCAATTAGTTCTATTAAAGAATAAGACAACCATAAAACTACAAAAAATCCCCCAAGGTAGAATCTTCTCTCATTCATATTATTTACCTAAAGAATGACAACAAAGCATGTGGGGATGCTGAAAGCTGATAATTAAGGTGTACATAAGCAGAGGTTGGCATCCCACTGTATATATTATATATATGGTATATTCACATGGCAGAAAAAGCTCAATGTCCCATTCCTTATTTATCAGTACTGTGTCATGTTGTTCATAGATAAATTCATACCTCAGTAAGATAAAGGAGAATGAAGTTTGAATTTCTATAATTTCTTTACTTTAGGCTGTGGGATATTTCATCAGCTACTCTATACCTTATTTTTATGCTGGTTTTATCCACAGCTTTAAATAGAATGTGTGACAGCCCTTTTATCTTTCAAACTTTTTCAGCTAAAGCCTGAGTCTCCAAAACTTTTTCAGGTACTATAACAAATATGATGAGAAAAAGATTTTTGTCTAAAGCAAAATTAAGATTATTTATGTAGTCAGAATTCCCAAGAGAGTTGCAGCAATTAATTAGCAGGAAAACTGCTGAGAAGGGTAATAGATATGGGACATCACTCCTTTCACTTCTAAGATACCTGTTCATTTTTATTTATTATTAAAGATGAGGAAAGGATGCTCTTTTTTTCGCTTTTTCCCAGTTAAAAAGTGTTAATTGCATGGCTGTTATCAGGTCATCAATACTGAAATTATTTTAAATTTCTTTCTTAGAAAGCATCACAATAAACCCCCCAAACCCCTCATTTCAGACACATACCCAGCATTTATTCTGCCAAAGATACAAGGCAGCATAAATCCTGGAGTCTCTCGAATTTCTTGGATGATATTAACTGAGATTAATGTCAGAAAACACCTCTGCTGCCTTATGCTAGCAAAAATTAAGGCACTGAAACAAGATGACCTGACCATTTTCTCTAAATGCGAGTGTTTGAAACCAACTTGTATCAGAAATGAACCAACCAGAAAAAAAACTTGGAGTGGAATTCTCAAACCTCTTCTGACATCCTGCAAACTTTCTAAAGATCATTTCACACAGAGCAAAGGAGCAAAGAGAAACTGAGTTGTTGCTAGCTCTGGTAGCTTGGCACCAACTCCCCCATCCATGTGTTGATGCCTTAGGTTTTAACTCATACTTTTCAAAATTCTGTATTCCCAGTGTGTAACTCTGAGCTGCCTTGCAGCCTGTCAGCTGCTGCTCTCTCATGCTCACACAGACATAACAAAGCCTCTCCAGGCCTGCTCTCCAAGGACACCCAGCCCGTCCCAGGCCCAAAATGTGTAACCCAGCACCTTGAGAAGGGGGGCGAGCTGAGGGGCAGTTCCATCATTAGCTAAAGTTTAATTGGCCAATTTATGCTGATCTGCAAATGGACCAAACCTGTAACAGTGTGAAGAACTCGTGACTCGGGGTCCATCTCGGGTGCAGCCTTTGGCCTGCCCAGGGTGTGCCTCTGAAGGCCTTTCCAATAAATATCCACCTTTATTCCCTTACTCCTGTCCAGTCTCTGGTTCCAGGTTGCCTCTTAAGGCATCAGTCTCAGAGCAAGAAGTTTCAGCAATGGTGAAGGTTTGGATCCCTGCAGGGAACACGAATCCCCCAGGGCAGGGAGGCTCCACTGACACAGATCAGTCTGGCAAGGGGCCGTGTGACACAGGGCTGGAATAATTTTGAAATCTAAGAGTGGTTGAAACAGATTTTCTGTCAGATTTCTCTCAGAAGTGCCTCATGACAGAACCCCTCACTTTTCACAGATTAAAATGTGATTGGAGCCCAGAGACTCGGATAACCAAGCAGCTGCCACCTCTACTCCGTGTTGTCATCCCTGCTCCGAGTGCAGGATGCACACAGCAAGGACAGTGACACGCTCACTGCAGCCATGGCAGTACAAACACTGCTCAGGAAAAAGGCACCATTCGTATCCAGGGAAATCAGAGTTAAAGACTGTGTCATTTTCAATAACTGTTATAGGAACGTAGAACACAGAGTAATTGTTCTGGGACAGCAAACACAAGGCATGGTCATTCTGTAGCATATTCAGATTTGTCTTTGTATTTTAATGTACCTTTGCCAGCCCTTTTTTGAATTTTCTGGTTCCTTGTCCAGCTATCTTGCTATAATTTCTCTTGCCTTTCTCTCCTCAGACTACACACTATTATTTACTGATTGATCTTTAGTTTCCAAGATGCAAACCTCAATAAATGTGAAATTATGGCAAAACAAAACCAGAGGTGAATAAGTAATGAAATATTCTTTTGCTTATCTGAACATCTCCCAGTTCAGCCACTACCTCCACTGTTTTAATGTCACTGCTGTGGAGATCTCTTTAAAACCACAGAGAAGAAATATGCAATGCAGAAGTCAGAAACATGATGCTCTCAGGCAGAATATTAAATATTTCTTTTCTGTATTTTTTTTTTTTTTGAGAAATATCATTAATTCATAGGTAAAGCCACTTAAATAGGTATTTCTTAACAGAAGCTTTTATTTCCCTTCTGTGAGAAGGAAAACCATGCATTCTGCTTGCAAAGCTGTCATACAATGTTTCAGCCAAGCCAAAGGAAATTTGGGTATTGAAGCAACTCTTTCAGGCGGGGGATAGAAGGCACTGAGAGCCAGAGTTACTAAGTGGCTCCTGTTTGGGTGACAAGCTTCGCACGACAAACTGCCCTGGAGGACAACTCGGAGATTCAGAGAGGGTTATCAGAATCTCTTTGACAAAATGCTGAGAGGGGTGAAGGACAAGAGAAGCATTCCTTCTGCTTCTCAACAGGGAAAGCGTCCTCAGACGGGCACAGCTCCCAGCACAGCGATTTCACCGCTGGGGTTGTTGAGATCAACAGTGCAAAGCACAGCCTCTGTTAACAAAGAAGATGTTACGTTTCATTCTGGTGTGGGCAAACAGAACAAAACTGGGAGCCATGAAACTGAGCCAGTCCTAGTGGAGCCTGTGGGGAGGACTCAGATGTTGATCTTTACATACACAGAAATAATTTGTTCTTCTCACACAATCACTGAGTTTGGAAGAGACTTCCAGGACCATCAAGCCCAACCGGTGCCTGATGCCCACCTCCTCCCCAGCCCAGAGCACTGGGCAGCCTCCAGCCCTTCCTTGGACACCTCCAGGGATGGGGGCTCCAAACCTCCCTGGGCAGCCCCTGCCAAGGCCTGACCACCCCTTCCATGAGGAAATTCCTGCTGATGTCCAACCTGACCCTCCTCTGGCCCAGCCTGAGGCCGTTCCCTCTCCTCCTGTCCCTGTTCCCTGGGAGCAGAGCCCGACCCCCCCCCGGCTGCCCCCTCCTGTCAGGGAGTTGTGCAGAGCCACAAGGTCCCCCCTGAGCCTCCTTTTCTCCAGGCTGAGCCCCTTTCCCAGCTCCCTCAGCCACTCCTCACCAGACTTGTCCCATGTCCCACGTCCCCACGGAAGCTGACTGCTCCTCCTATAATAATACATTTGGAACTGTGCAGCTGAGGGTCCCAGCACAGGGACAGGGTGTGAAAAGCCACTTTAACATCAACTGCTGAACACGCATTAACAGGCACGGTGAGAAGGCTGAATGAGAGCCAGACAGAATAGGTGGGTCTGGCCTCTGGAACATTCAGGATGAAGTCCTCAGACACAAACTGCTAAGAAGTCAACCCATTAGGAAGAGAGAAACAGGAAAGAGAAGCATTCAGGAAGATGGAAGGAAATATATTCAGAGCTGCAGTGACTTCCGTATTCATCATCTTGCACTGCAAAATATTCAGAAACATTTTAAAGCAAAGAATTAATAAATGAAGACGCCGGTGTCTTCTTCAGCAGAAGTAAATTGTAGGTGATTATTTAAATTTGGCAAATAAAATCTGAGTGCCTAATTACCAACTCAGTTCAAAATGTGTGTGCTTGCAGTGAAAGTCGGCCAGGGATCAGTTTGCATCCCTTGAAGAACTTCCTTGAATCAGCAGCCTGAGATGTGAATAAACCATTATTCTGTCAACTTTCAGACCTTCAACACATCTAAGAGAGAGAGACAGTGCAGAGTTTGGAAAGCTTCCCAGAAGGTTTCTGAAATTTAATATCAATGCAGTTAAATGTAGTAAAATTTGAATTAAAAAGAAGCTGGGGTTTTACAGATTCAACAGATGAGGCTGCTTCAAATGTGCACATTTAAGTGTGAAAAAATTGGTGCACTTTTCAAAAAGATGATGGAGAGGTCTATGTCTAGTGAGAAAAGAGATCCTTATAAATAGAAACCAAATAAATCTGTGTATCCCTTTTCCATTGAAATACTGAAATTATGTGAAGAAAACAGACCTTTATCTTCCTTTGAATTTATTCCAAAAGATCCCCAAGTCCTGTTAGCAAAGATAACAAAGGGAAAATTTTAATGTCTGCAAGATTTTCAGTTGGATTTTCTATTGGGTCATAAAATTTGCAAGATTTTTCTATGGATATTAAAGATATTCCCTTAATTATACTATGCTTTCTTTTTAATAATATGAATTTTATAACTAAACCCAGATTAGGTTGTGATACTATAGTGAAAGGAAATATAAATTCAAATTTTAAAAAGATTAAGTATGAAAGTTACATATAGTTCGTGTGCATATCTAAGTTTGTAAAGTAAAAGGAGCACATTGCTGTTAGTGTGGGAATTCCTGGTTTTGTGGGAATTTGGTAGCTGCTGTCAGCAACCTGGACAGGAATGAATACAAGATACGTCTGCTGTGCTTTGAAAATGGAAGGACTAAAGTGTGTCCAATTCCCATTATTTTTATTCAATCCTTTTGTCTGACAGGTTTCCTCAAAGGAGTCAGGAATTCTTAATATCAGAGTTAATCAATTTCTGCTCTCTGTTGTGGCTTCTTTTAAAGTCTTGGATCTGTCACCTTTACGTTAGGGCCAGGATCAAGCAAACTGTGACATCAGTGAAAATCCCTGGATGAGGACCTCCCGAGACCTCCAGGTAATAATGACAAGTTTTGCAGTTTTAGTTTTCTGTGAAATTCAGACTTCTAGAAAATTCAGTCTACTAGAAAGCTTCAAGGACAGCAGAATGCTGCTCTAAGGGTTTATTGTGTCCCCAGGAGATGAAGATGTTTCTGAAATAATTAAGGAACAAGAATTGCACACTTAAAAAAAAAAAATTAAATAAAATAAAAAACCCTCTCCAGTGAAAGAACCAGTATTTACTAAAATCCTAAGCATCACCCATAACTGCACCAGAGCTTTCTTTGATTTATGATGGATGCATGGAATTTGGAAATCGCTTAGAATGTGATGACTTCTGATGCTAAGGCCTGTTAAAGTAACCTCTGAGCCGAGGTTGTGCAGGGTTTCTGAGCTGCATTTATCTCTGACAGATGTAATCCTGGTCTCATTATCATCTCTGAGTTCCTTCAAGTTCTCGGAAAGGAGTCAGCAAGGTAAGCTTTCCTGAAGGGACTAAATCCATTTGGGGAGTTTCTGGACTCTGAATCTGCTAAGATCAAAGCTTCTTCCATTCAGTTTTCATTCCTAGTCAGCTCCAGTGCTTAGACTGAGACTCAGCACTGAATTTGTGTGTCCCTTTGCAAGCATGACTAAAATCATGACATTTAGACTTTTAAAGTATATTAAATAGGGATATAACCTAACATTATTACCTAAACTACATCAGATTGGAAATTAAACTTTTCTGTTCTACTACCCATAAAATCTAAATGCTACAAAAGAGCCAGTTTCATCTTCTTTCCAGATTTATCTGTGTTCCTTGGGTGGTTTGGGTTGTGCCCACCTCACCCAGGACATCCACTGAAAGTTCTTTGCTCATTCAGTAGCAGTGTGGGGTTTTAGATACAGATTGCAGGAGAAAAACCTACAGTGCAATCCGTTATAGAGAGACAGATCCATTTGATAAGACAGAAAATCTGCAGTCCAAAAGAAGGCAATTAGCTTTCCACCCACTGCTGCACCTGAGCAGATGTTATCCACTCCACAGAGCAACAATTCCTCCCAAAGGATTGTTCCAGTGCTGCCCTTGCACCCAAGTTCAGGTCAGGAGTCACGTCCCATCCCACTGGAGGATACACAGGCATGGAATCAGATACTATTTATGCCACAGTCTGGAAAAAAATGCCATTTAACTTATAGAAAGTCAATTTGAGCTCATATTCTGAGACGATTAATTTTATTTCACCTATTCACAATAAGCTTTGCAATTCTGTTAAACCTTTGTAGAGAGCTGATGGCTTTTATCAAGATTCTATAAGGAAATGGTTTGTTTTCCTCTTACTGCTAACTACTAACATTTAATTCATCGGTTTTAAGGACAGAGAAAAAGTGTTCCTCCAAACCATTCCTGCTGTCAGGTGTGGTGGGAGTTGGGATGGTTTATGTGCTGTTGGCACGTTCCCCTCTCTCCTGGGACACAGCAAAGCAACGCTGCTGTGTGTGTTTCATGAGGAGAACACATTTCCTCTTTATCTCTGCCATCCACTGCATCACCCCTCAGTGAAAGCAGCGATAGAAGAGATCTGTCAAAAGTTAGAGACCTCAATTTTTGAATGAGTTTGAATTGCCACGTGTAAAAGGACATCAGTAATTTTCTCACATTTTCCTAATCTCCCCTGATGGATTCAGGCCATGCTTTTCATTTACTCCAGATGCGATAACCAAACTGCCAGCTATGTTTCAGCTTTTCCTTTAATCTTCCCTGGAGCCAATAATAAAAGATTAGTAATTGACAGTGGTTGCCAGGCTAAGGGTAATGCTTATTTTAAACACAGGAAGCAAGAGCTGTATTCTTTGAAGGGATAATTTGTGGGAGGCCAGAAAATTGGATTACTTTGTTATCTGTTGTGTAAATGACAAAGATATTCAGTGTCCTTAAAATGTCAAGGCAAGTTTAATTAAAAATTTACTACCCCATTTGAAGGTGGGAGAAGAGAAGGAAAGAGAGGAAACACAGTGATGTTTACAGGTAATTTAGAAACGTCACCAGGAAACATATAATAGTAATAAAAGTTATGAAAAATATAAGAAGGATATTGATATTTTGATACAAAAACAAGTTTTGAAACATGCAGAATTTTTTTAGAAGGAAAAGGTATCTACTATCATCAGAAGATAAACACGTGTAACACATCATCAAAAAATTACCAATACTTCAAAAATACAGAGTTGGGAACGAGAGAAATGTCAAGAAACACTCAGAAAAATGAGCTTCCTTAGAAAGAAATTCTCCAACCATATCAATACTTCCTAAAAGTTGTCTGCAAGAGGTGAGTTGCACTTTACCTGTGAGTTCACTCAAGTCCTCAGCGTTACTACACCAGATCCCAGCCCTTTTCCTACATTACATGCCAGCATATTTTTGTTTCCCCTCTAAATTGAGGGAAATTTGCATGGAAAACATTAATACCTTGGGACAGATTCTGTTTCAGGCAGCACAGCTGAGCTCAACCCCACTACTGCACATGGACATTCATTAACTAATCAAATTGGATCCAGGAAATCTGAATTGAAACACTTGTGCAAAACTACTTTGGTGTGGCTGAGAAAAGCTGTGGCTGAAATGTCACTGAGAGCAGACAACAGAAGTCAGATTTTCGCTGAAATAAAGTGCAGAGTTTGAGGAAGGACAACAAATTTTTGGAAGCAAAAGTACATTATAACTTTATTTTTATTAATTAAATGTTCACGTCCCACTAAATGACTATATACATTTAAGCTGCTGTTACAGGAGCTCAACAATACATCTGAACTTTCTCTTCCTGTTTATTAAGCTGGCTTCTTTCAGTTCTGTAGGTATTTTTAATAAGTCAGGTGTAAGTATCGATGACTGTGTCACTCTCTAAGGCTCAGCTGCCCCTCGAGCCGATGCTGATGTTTGGTGACAGCAGGAGCAGGAGTGGCAGCAGCCTCTCGTCCCCAGCACAGGTGGGAGCCCCAGCACACATCCTGCATCCCAGAGCACCGCAGTAACCTCAGCGCTTTCCTTGTCACTGCCCTTGCGAGGAAAACCTGGATCTGTAAATAATTTCTCTCCTAATAATGGTATCAAGCCACTTCTCTTGGTCACATAGTACATTTCTTAAAACTAAGGGAACTTTTGCTGCAAAATACACAAAAAAACGGGGTGCAATCCAGTACTGAGCTCTTTCATAGACAGGAGAGATGACAAGCACCATGGCAGAGATGAACAAAATAGGAACAGGAAAAGTGGGAAAGAGAAAAAAGATAAAGATGGCTTTGAAATTTCCAGCCCACTTCATTCATAATTGTTCCACCTCTCAGGGAAATGTGCTGCAGTGCCACTGAGCTCATTCAGTACCAAGGTATTTTATCTAAGTTACTACAGCTTGGCTTCTGTCTTTTCTGTAAATGTAACAAGGCTTACAGAGTTTCCAAATTAGCTTCAAATACACTTTGGCCATTAAGTATTATTATTAATATTAATTATTTTTAAAAATTATTATTGAATATTATTTTATTAGAACACAACACCTTGTGCTATATGACTGACGTAAGGCCATGACTGAGCACGCTCTAGAAAAACAACCCCTGGCTATATTATTTTATTCTTTCAAGCTTTACAATCTTTCCCGATTCCACCCTCAGGAACTCAAGGACCAGTTCACACAATCATTGGTCACTGAGGACTTTTAGCACCATTAGAAACAGCTGGACTCAGTATGGGAGCGATATTTGTAGGAACACGTGCTGGATTTAGATGGATACGCGTGCTCTGGGATTTCTTGCACAGGGGTCACCTGCACTGTTAACAGAGCTGTGGTCTCACTAGAAACATGGGAAGGGAAATGGGCTGTCGGAATTTACGAGGAAGAGAAAGATGGAAAACATTCCAGCTCAACACATCGAGCAGCTTGACATCTTGAAGCACACTCTTGCTTTCAAAAATCTGGCATTTGAATTATAAAAGCTTAGTTTTGCATCTAATTTAGAATAGCATTTTCTCCAATCAAATTTCCAGGCAAATGGATGGAAAATGGGGTCGTATCTTCCTGTCAATATTTTATTTATGTAGTTAAATGCAGATTCTTTTTAAGATTTACATTGTTAAAGTGGTAGCAGCACCAGGTTCAATGAGCAGTAAGACTGGATTTCAAGAATACAGACAGACAGATGAGCTAGATTTGACTAAAAGCCTGAATTAAATAAAGATCAACTTCACTATTTGTGATAGAATCTCAAGGTCATATAATCCAGTGTTGGGATAAATGTTCCTAGGGCAGGTGAGTGTATCAGTAAAACCATTTTTACAGTTACAAATTAAAAGATAATTTGAATTTTTGAACCTTTAAGAGTGGAAAAAGTGGCTCAGCAGGGTGATTGACAAGATGTGTTTGTCTAAAATAGAGAACAAAACACAAGAACATCTTCACAGTGGCTCAGAGTCTATTAATCAATGACTTCTATTTATAATCAATATCATACATCAGAAAAATGAAGAGCTAGAATCCTTGTAACCAAATATACTAATCCTTAACAAGAATGGAAAATATAGACAAAAAAATTAAAAGTCTTGGAAGCACTGAATTTTCCTGTTGGAGTTTAGCTGTTTGTATAAACAACTTTCTATGAAGCATTATCTCAAGAATCTGGGATATTTTCTCAGTCATTTTATCAATGATTGAAAAGAGAGAGGGAAAATATGTTAGAATACGATGATTTTAAAAACATTTATTGTAAAACTAAGATGGGGGGCTTTTTGCCTCTATTTCATTCTTTTTGTAGAGAGTTATTATTAATATTCCACTGAAATTATTCTCATTTTCCCAGAAAAGGTACGTGGACTGAAGTTGGAGGTGAGCAATGTTTTATGATGCTTTTGGCATCAAAATGACAAAAGATGAAGAAGATGGAAAAAAGGAAGAAGGGATCCTCGATAGGGACGTGGGAAGGGCTGTTCTGTATCTGAGGCTGACTCAAAGACATTTCCTTTGTGCTGGGGCTGCAGCCCATTTTTACTGCACAGGATTGGCAGCGACAGAAAACTTTCAAGGCAGAATATGACATCCTCAGTATGGCCAAACGTCACAGCTGGAATTTCTTTAGGAGATAAATGCCCTTTAGGAGCACTGAAAGGGAATTCCCGGGCTCCTTTTCCTTGTCCATGGCTGCAGGTTTCTCTCAATCCGAGTGTGAGGCGCCGGGCGTGGGCAGCCTTGGAGCGGTGCTACGGCACCATGGGTGCTCCTGGTTCCTCTGCTGCCCTGAGAAAACGGGCACAAAACCTGAGAATGACTTCAAGGGTGACAGGCCAACATATTTTAAGGAGCAGAGGATGATAGGGGACACAGGTATAAATTTCAGAGTGTGACTGTGACTGACAAAGAGCTCGCGTCTCACAGCAAAATCTCCGTCTTAGCAGGAGCAAGGGGCACTAAAGGTTTCCCTCCAGGACAAAACCACCCCAAAAGGAAAAGGATGCTCCCAAGGCAGCCAGAGACACACAGAAGACCAAGTGAGAGACCTTCTTTTGCTTGAAAGCTCCTGGCCCAAATACTTATCTCTGAAAGAACTAAAAAGTGAAACAGCAGCAGCCCTGACAAATCCACGGGCCAAGAGGGATGAGCAAAGCAGAGCTCGTTTACCTCATGCCTCAGAAATAAACAGGAACAGCCAAATTAAATGTTACTAAGAAAAAGTAATGGAAATATTATGTTTTTTTCCTTGAAATTAATGACTAGAGTTTATTTCTAACCACTCAGAAGGAGTCTGTTAAAACTCCATTCATCATTCAGCTGGCTAAAACTCACATATCTAATCAAAGCAACAGTAAATCTGAGCTGCAGAAAGTATAATTTAATTTAGCCATGACAAGGAGAAAAGCACTCTGTGTGCTAAATACCAGACTAATTTTGATTGTCCAACAAATGACTCACTGAAAAAGGCAGTAAATGATACAATTAAGTCTTGGTGGACTGAATTAATTCACATCCTTTTCCATTCCCAGATACCTACAGACAACATTATTTTCCTTCTCTCAAAGTAAAGAACTGAAAGAGACAAAACAGTGCACAGAACAGCTCTTGACAGATTATTTTTTTCAGGGTAAATTCTGCTTCAGAAATTTTACTGTTCAGGCACTAACCTGAAGAAATGCCAGAAAAAGAAAAAAAAAGTCTTTGGCACCATAGTCCAGAATTACATAAGTACACTTACAGGCTTGTGCGAGTCTTACTTTTCTAAGTTCCCTTTTCTATGAGACTCATGATACACATTGAAATCAATCTAGTCAATACAGGAATCTTTGTCAAAACCATCTTGCACCTCTTCATTATAAAATGGTTGGCGACAGACAGCAGATTTTTGCAAAGAGGTATGAAACACTGAAAGTCTGAGAGTCCTTAGAAGTAAATGACAGCAGCATTCTACAAAAAAAAGATAATATTCCTATTTAAACAAGCTCTTCATGAGAGAGAGACCTTTGGAATTGCTCTCTGGTGTCATTGCATAGGTGGGTAAAACCTGTTAAAAGGAATTTAGCAAGTTTTTTTTCCAGGAGAAAATATCTGTTTCCATGCCACCCTCATATATGATTTTACCAATTTCATCTCAATATAATAAAGTGGGAGGCAGCTTTTGCTCTCAAATGCTGTTTATCAGTTATGGGGCTGAGCTCAATTGAACTGAAAATTTAAAATCATCCTAGGGGTTGATGTTACAAATATCCTGTGTAATATATCAAATATCTTTACAATCTTTACTCATTCTAGATAATCTATCTTATATTAACCTAGACAGAGGAATCAGATGAAGTATTACTAAATATGTTTCTAAATGTACTAATGTATCTGTAAATTTATGGAAGGAAAATCAAGGAATGGAGAGTTTTGTGATTTTCAATTACCAAAAGCAAGGAATGTGTCCATGTCTATTACACCTGCTCTTCCTGTTCTTCCAGCTGAACAATTCTGATTCCAGTGAAATGAAGAGAGTGGTAAATCACAGATTTTCCTCTGAGATATTTAAAACTGGCTTTTGTAATAAAGCACATCTTACTGCAATAGCAGGTAACATATTTCTTCAGTAGAACTGGATGGTGCCCAGCAGTCATAAGCACCGTGTGCTATTGCACCCATTCTAAAATAGATTATTAGAGGGGAAATTTTAAACAAAACAGAAAAAAGGAAATATTTGAAAAATGTCAATGGTTTTATATGAAGCCGTTGAGTTTTGAAACCTATACTTTAATTGCCTTTTCCTTCCCCACTTCAAGTCTAAATATCACATATACAGGAGCATAAAGAGCTGCTGGATTTTTATGCCAGCTTGGGGGGTACCTCTTTAGGCAAGCAGTAAAAGGCTAAATTACAGGGAATGGCTCTTTTGAATCCAGTGCAAATATTGAACAAAGAAAATTATTTTTAAGGACCAAGATCAGTCAGACATTCAATGGTTTAAAAGACTCCCTGACACATTGCACGGCTGCAGCAGGCACAGGTCTCCAAACCAAACCCAGTGTTCTGTGCCACACGCCGAACCGGTGCTGGAACGTGTTCAGTTCCATGCACAGGAAGATCACTGGGATTTCCCATGTCTGTGATCAGCACATCCTCCACTGCGTTTGTTCCCTCTTCACCAGTTATGAACTGTACTCACAAGTGCAGAACCAATATTCAAAGCAGTGATATTCAATACAAGGATTTGGATTCCTGCTAATCCCCCTGTTGGGTTTAACTCCTCCTGCTGCATCTCACGTTTCCAATTCCTTCTGTAAAAAACTACCCAGGATTGCATTATTTAAATTTAAAACATCACCTTCAAGCTGATGACTTCTTTACTTTAAAAGTCATTATTTGATTAATGACTGCTTTAAATGGGTGCTGCTCATCAGAAGGTGCTTTTATTTACAGGTAGCAAGAGGAGATGAGACAGACTGGCAGGAATGGAGTGTATTGTAGAACTTGCCAGCTGAAAAACTGAGTGATACTGACCCTTCCCACTTCCATCCCCTGCTCCCTGAGGACACATAGAAGACTGCATCTTCGAAAAGCAATTGTTAAGGTTACACCTTAAAACAAGCTAATAATACAGGACGTAAGAATATGAGCTGAAGGTAGGAGAAATTATAACTTTAGAGACTACTCAATCACCAGCAGGTAATTCTCTTGAGAGAGGATGAGGAAATGATTGTGTTTTCTATTCAGAATATGCAGATGAAGTACCCACAGTCCTGGTTCAACTACAAACACATAAAACCACGTTGGTCCTTCCTTGAAAAGATTCTCACTATGAGAGTTTATGCAGAATTTGCATCTTGTCTGTAATTAAGATGAGGAAAAAAAAAGGTGTCTTCTGAGAGGGCGTGATGACAAGGCAGTCAAGAGCATAATGACAACAAACGTTGGCATCTTTCACTTTGATATGTATTATTTCTGTTCAAAGACAGATATTTTGCTTCATAGCCATGATAGCAAAATGCAGGTAAAAGCTGTGCATCAACCTAACAATGGTCAAGCATCTCAATAAATCACTCTTTAGAGAAATGGAGATTGAGAAATAAGTATTTATGCCAATAACCCCTTTCCCCAATAAACTCGATTTTTAATATTATTATCTGTTACTGTATTTACTTCATCTTGAAGTTTACTTTTCTTTTGACAAATTAATCTTAACTTGAATTAATTATTTGTTTTCACTGCTGTCTTATCAAACTTTTGAAGTAACTTTAAACATGAATATGCATGTGTGTTATTTATCTACATCAAATGCTTTAACATGCTTTCATCAAAAATTCTTGCAAGTGTTTCAAGGCTCTTTGTCAGAATGGTAATTCTTTTATACAGCAAACTCTTTGCAAAGTTAATGCCTTTAGAGAAATGAAGTTTTGAGGTGGAAATATTGAATCCCTGAAGGTTTGCAATCTTGAAAGTATTTTTCACAGGAATATTCCTCTTTTCTTCATTGCAATTATTAGGGCTGTATAAGAGTTAAGAAAAACCCTCTGCTAAACTTTCTAGGCAGACATGGCAACTCATCTGGTTCCACATTATCTTCCTATTCCACTATTATTTAAAAGTTTCATTTTCTTCTATGGGCTAAAAAGGTAAGTTGAAATTTCTCATGTTTCACCCAAATGTGCCTTTAGCACTGAATAAATTACTGTGTGGCCTATAAATCACTTATGTAGTACAGAAAGGGGATCTGACAGATACAGCCTGTGAAGAAAAGGAGTTCCTGGATAAACCAAAGCAGTTCAACTCAGTCAAGGGAGACAGCTGAGTAAACTCGGTATTTACATGACTAATTTACAGAAACTTGAATGTGTCACCCATGGGGTGCAGGGGGAACGTTCCAAAACTCATGGGTAGAACCAAAACCCTGCCATTCTTGGATTTTGGCTGTTACAAAGTCGTGACAAACCCAATGCCTCTTTCTTCAGCCATGCAGGGATGAACATGGGGGGATCGCAGGGAATAAATGGAAACTCTTCCTGAGATGACTCTTAAATCAGCACAACTTCATTTGGAAATATGTTGGCTCCATTTTTCCCTTTTTGCCTTGAGCTCCCCTTTCTCTTGTGCTCATTGTTAATTCCCACCATGTAAAGCAAGATGAGCTTTAGCTGATTTCATTGACCCAACTCATCCATGTTTTCCTGTGGTAACTTTGCCACTACATCCTGGGAAATTTACTGAACCACACAGAGACAATCCTAAGAATTACCCCAGTGACAAAGAAGAATACTAATCCCCTTTTGGAAAAGGACTGATCAGACCTCATAATTCCAGCCACTAAATGAAGTGATTTTTAATCATGGCAGACAGTTACATGTGGTTTTGTATATTAAATCTATTTTTTTTAAAGAAGTGCATCTTCTTCCCCCCCAAAAAAAAAAAAAATACTGGAAACTTCATGTGTTGACTTGACTTTTAGCTTAACTTTAACCAAATGGGAAAAGAAAGACTTGTATACAGAAACTGGCTGGCTCTTAATGGATATTGCTAAACAGTTCCAAGCAGTAGAGATCATAAGAATGTTAACAGCTTCATAACACAAGTAGCAGTGGCAAAAATTACAGTCAAATACTTGAAAACAAGCCCAATTTATGAATGGATTTCTATGATCTGGCTGCCTCAGTTGCAGGGAAGTGAGTTCTATGACCCAGCAAGTCCCACTGCACCCTCTGTCCTTTATTAACTTGTATTTATTCGGATATAGCCTTTTAAAGGAGCTGAGCATCAACAAACTGAAAGTGGAGTAGTACAAAAGGCCCAAAGGAAGGTTAAAAAAAAGTAATGGAAATCTGTGTAGTTTATGGGTGTCTGGGGAAATCACAGCTCTAGTTCTTTATAAGTTTAAAAGTACAACTATTTCATTTTAAACAGCTTTTATGCAACTCCAGACAGCTTCAGGTGGTACAAAAAAAAGCACGTTTTGCATTTCTCTATGATCTCTATGGTTATGCATCCTGATCCAATATAAAGAGGATAATTACACAGAATATGTTCAAAATGTAATTCTGGGGTCTTTAATAAGTAGCTAACCTTTTCAGAGGAACTGGAAAACTAAGCCTGCACTGGATCCTTCCTGAGATGGCTGCAGATGAACCTAGAACAGCACACATGTAACACATTGATGTGCAGGCTGCTTTTATGTGTTGATGAAATCTAGAGCACAATGAGTGTCAGGTCTCCACATAAATTTCAGATTTGTTTCAGTCCAATCAGCTCCTCGCACAGACAAGAAATGCCTAAAGGACTGTCCTGGGACAGTGTTTCACTGCAGAATCCCAGCACACAGCATTATCTTTCCCCTTTACTTAGCAGCGTGTTAAAGCTGTTGGAATTCTGGTATATTTTAGCAATACCACTGCCACCCAACCTTGCTTGCCTTTAAACTGATTACCTGGTGAATATACACTTAAAAATATGGATACACACACACAGAATAGGCCCATCTGTAGTACAGATCAGGGATTGCCAACTGTGCCCCAACTCAGCCACCACAAACTTTGGCAGTGTGTCCTCAGCATCAACTGTGCCCACAGGAATTGTGTAGGAATTAATCCAGATCCCTTTTCTGCCTTGTTCTTGTCCACTCAACATCATTTAAATCCACCGCCCCAAAAAACTCTATTTGCCCTGTCGTATTCAGCTTTCTTATCAAGAAATAAATTACCAGTGTAGAAGGTATGGAAAGAAGGTAGAAGGTATGGAATGAATGGATTAATGATAATTAAACCAGTTACCAAAATACACCATCATTTTGACCTTGAAAAGGTCCTCACAACCCCCACTAAAGAAACCAATCCCACCATTCCCTCAGATGCTCTGCAGTGCCCTGAGGTTTTCTGAGCAATAAACAGATCCAGGGTTGGGAGAAGCAATAGGATTAACAATGAATTTTAATGCAGTTGTCAGAATTGACACTGAATAGATTCATTTACAGATCTGTTTATTTAGCCTGGCATTACAAAATTCCTCCTCTACTGTATTTTCATTGTGGTTTACTTCAAAAACTCGAAACCAGTATCAGGAAGCTCTCCTCCCACTAACAGTCAGCTTATTATTCCCGAGGTCCTTTTTTGTTCAATAAATAATTTTTTGAATTAATGAAAAAAAAAAAAAAAGGTCTTGTTTAATTCACAGCAGATTTCAAATTGAAATTCCGCAGCTATAGAATATGCAAAGTCTCACAAGCCACAGAAAACAAACCTGACTGCAGCTGGAAAAGGGAAAAAATACAGCAGATAAAGCCTTTGACCCACACCAAAGTTCTGCAGGAGTAACTCATATGCAGGAGACAAATTCACAATCAGTCCGTCATTACCTGGTGCAATACAGCAAATTCTGCACCCTTTCCATGGAAATGGGAATGAACAGACCCGGCCTGAAGGCCCCAGCATTTTATAATTCATCCACATTCAGGACACGTTCCCTTCACCCACTCCCAAGTCCTAAAGCCATTAATACCTTTTGCAATGCCATGCTTTGATACATAAATATATATAATTTATTCTTTTTAAACAGCACTCTGGAAAGCACCGGTGAACACTGTGCAGCGTTTTGTAAGCATAAGAAATGGAGAAACAGGAGCAAGGTTCTGACCAGCTGACAGCTAACATGGGGAAAGAGGCAGTGACAGCTCCAGCTGTTCATATCTTAAGTGCCACTTATTTCTTAAATGATTGCCGATTCACAATGAAAAAATGTGGAAGTGAAGTCTTTCTACAGCTATACAATTAACTAAAATTATGACTTTGGTATTTTACATTACTGGGTTTATTCTAATTGAGAAAGTAAAGAATTAATTACATTGTTTCAGCTTGTGGTTAATGCATTTATTTTTTCATTCTAACTTTATTTTTCCTCCTCCCCTTAATTTTCATTTCCTGTAGATTAAAAAATGAAGGCAATGAATAACATAATAACAGTTAAATAACCTGTTCTGTAGAAGGAAATACTTTAAATGAGGACAAGTGCAATCTCGATTTTAGAAGTTTCTTCAGAGTAAAATTCTGAAGGCCTGGATTTTCAGGCTTCTCTCTTTGGGCTTTAAAGGAGTGTCCATAAACCAGCTCAAGTGTCTCTCTTCTCCACCTCATGCCAAGGCACAGTGATTTCTCCTAGCCAAATATTTAATATGTTGAGACCTTACTTCCAGGAAATGCAGTCCAAACCTTAAAGGCAGGCAGAAGAGTTCACATGTGCCAACTTCACAAACTAAGAACTTAACTAGCCTTGAATAACCCTTGTTTACACAAGTTTTGACTTTAGAATTTACACTCTGGACCCCTCCCCAAGTGGTCAATAATTTTCCCCTTCTAAATTGCCCATATTGTGCATTTTTCAGTGAACTCCACACGGATAACTCATATCACAAAAGTGTTACCTTTTATTTCATAGTCACTCCTAATTTTATGCTGAGAGTCTGATGAGATACAGATCTGTATTCTGAATTTCTACAATATGACCTTTCATGAGTTTGATTTACTAAAGCCTCAGATGTGATAGTTCCCATTTGCATGCTTTGTTTTATATGGATGACATTTTCCCTCAAACATTAACCTGCCATTTTATTGTCTCTCAATATGTTTCCTAGATGGAACAGTTTTGACTCATCACAAAAGCAAAACTGGCCCACAAAAATTAAGCTTTGTTAAGGAAAATGAATTTTTTTTTCCCTTTTTTTGTCCTTGTGAGAGCAGAATTTCACATTAAACCTTGTGTACTTTATTTTTCATAGAACACATAATTTGTTTTTCTCCTAGGCCATGTATTTTACATGAGGTCTAAAGGGCTTTTCATGTGGTGCTGCACATGAACTGAAGCCATTAAGGTGTTATTTGTAGAAATACAGATAAAAAATGCCCTATGAAATTATTTTATGCTATTCCATTGACTAAAAACTATGAACCAGTTAAGAAACTGAGCCCTCTGGAATAGCTGACATGATTTCCTTCTGTCTCATATGGTCATTGCCATACAGGTTGGATGTTTTTCTACATCAGTCACACAAAGAATTAAGGATTTACTGAGAGAAAACACAGGAAAATACTGCAGGGAGAGGGAATTGTTTCATATTCCTCCTTATGAATTTCTGATTTCTAGCCTTTTGTTCTATTCATGCAGCTAAGATAGGTGCAAATCTCTTTTTCAGTATTGGGTTCCTCCAGTGAATCAGGAATATCTCCTGGGGACTCTGCTGCTTCACCAGTCCACAAAATGTAGACATAAATATGCAATTCTTTTTCTCCAAAAAAAACCCAAAACCAAAATGTGATTGAAACATGTTATTAGCACTTATTAAGAAACAGAAGCTCTATTTTTTCGTTTAATAATCATCTTTCTTAAAATAAGGATGCGCGATGTTACAAAGGCGTGCAAGAGTGACTTAAAATTCATGAGAGAATGCCTTTCTCAGTATAATTAAAAATATTTTTGTAAAATACAGAGTGTGAATTTTTAATAAGCTATTGTTAGTGCACTGCCAACCTTGAAAATTAAATACTGTGCATTTTAAGACATTTTGACATCTCTGCTGTAAAAACCAGCACAAAACGTGCACTCCTCTGCACACTAAGTACTGAACTGAAAGACTCCCTGCAGTTCAGAATTCCTTCTCTTAACTCATTTGTTAAACTTTTTAAATAAAAGTTATTATGAAAAGCCCAGAGGAAGCAAGTCCCAAACTATGGCTTATCCATATCCCATACTATTGGAGATCATGGTAAATAATTATGATTAACAGACAGAATTCTCATTCTAATAATACTGGTGTTACAGAGAAAGCAACAGAATAGTAAGAAATACCATCCTTGTAATAAAAGAAAATTAATTCCTCAAAAAGTAGGAAAACCATATACATATACATATATATATATTTATACATATGTATTTGCAGGAGCCGGCAGTGCCAGGACAATGGAGAATGGTTTTAAACTCGAAGAGAATAAGTTCAGACTAGATATTAGAAAGAAATTGTTCCCAGTGAGGGTGGGCAGGCCCTGGCACAGGGTGCCCAGAGCAGCTGTGGCTGCCCCTGGATCCCTGGCAGTGTCCAAGGCCAGGTTGGACGGGGCTTGGAGCAGCCTGGGACAGTGGAAGGTGTCCCTGCCCATGGCAGGGGGTGCCACTGGATGGGTTTTAAGGTCTCTTCCAACACAAGCCATTCTATTATCTGTGTAGATAATCTGGACCTTTCAGTCTAGCCCTTATTTGCCATGAAAACGATGAGGCATCAATAAGAAAAAGTCGTTTTAAAGTTCTCCTGAAGCATCTCCAGATTACTGCTCGGGAGAGATGGGACATAACCCAATTCCATTTGGAGGCAGGGGAAGGGATCTTCCCCAGGATGTTCTGGTCTCAGGTTCCCGCCCTTCCTACACAAACTGCAAGTTGTCCTGAGCCTTTCCCTGATTTTTTTGAAGGGAAGGCAGTTGGGTTTGTTTCTTTATTTTCCTAGGAGGGTGTTTTGTTGTTTGGGTGGTTTTTTTTCCAAATCTATGCTTTATAGAACTGTGCTCCTGACAAAGACAGATCTGGTTCGCAACAAGAAGTTGTAACATCGCCCAGGAAAGGTTCAGGCTGGGCTGAGCTGCACTGGATGATTTACAGCATTTCACCCAGCTAATAAACCTTGGTGGGAGCAGCAGCAAACTTCACCGGGAAATATCCACCTCACACCAGCCTTGGGGCAGGTTGTGCCCTCCTGAGCCGGAGGTGAGCGTGGCCTGGGGCCGGGCCAGCTCGGGGTGATCCCTTCCAGCCATTCCTGCCCCCAGCACCCAGCCCCTGCACCCCGGGCAGGGCACCTCTCCCAGCCCAGCATCCTCCCGCGCTCCAGCTCTGCGGCTGAAGGAAATCCCTCCTGTCAATACCGATCACTGTAACCCTCTATTTCATGTCTTGGGGAATAGAAGAGACGCAGGGGACTCTGAGGAGAAATCTTTGCCATCAGGGCTCTTTTCGAAGCAGGAAGCGTGTGATTTTTCCCATTTCCCTCTTTGCTTTCTGCACCGGTGCCGCTGTCGGGGTGACCACTTGCTGCAGGCACACTTGCTGTTTTGTGAGCCTGTTTTATTTCCCACATGGCAGAGTATTGCTCATGTAGCCTTGCAAAATTACAGCAGACATTCTTTTACTTCCCCCCAAAGCTCCAGAAGCGGGCTGGTGAAAAACAAAGCTCGGGTTTTCTTCGAAGATGAATTTTCAGTACTCGAACTCCTCATTGCTCACACACCTTATCCAGGAGCCCTCCCTGTGACTGCCCCCATCCCTCACCCTCCCCACCCCAGCACCACTGGTGCCCTTTGTGATTGCGGAATAATTTCAGCCTGTCCACCAGTGTTTAGTGTTGAAACCCAAGAGAAAAAGTGCCACTTGTTCGAAAGGTTCTGCAGGTATTATAAAGACATTTGGAAGATTTCACTTTCCAGGAGGGAGAGTGGGAGGGCTCTTAGAAATGCTCCATCAGCAACACCAATTTCCCTACAATAGCTGAGGCAGCTGAATTAGGGAAATTATCTTTATTCAAAGACCATTCTAGCAACTAACACAGTGATTAAAGCACTGCTTGCTCATTTATTATTTCTGTATTCTCATTTATTTTTACTGAAATCCTAAAATAAAATTACTGCCCAAAGTATAGCTGGTTTATTTCTCATAATAATCTAGATAGATTTTTACCACCATAATATTTAAACATTTTATTTCCTAAGGCATTAAACACAGTTTACAGTTAGCTGCACTAGAGTGTCTGGTATCAAAAATGTTGGGTATTTTTCTGAGACAAAAGGATTGTGTTTTTTTATATAATTATACATTTTATATTTGTCCTCCTCATCACTCTAATTCAGCTATGTATGTAAGAAACACAATGATGACCAAAAGGATATAATTCTAGCCTATCAAATTTTATGCATTTAAATCTAGAATTCAGTAAAAATGTAATGATGCTGATCTACTTCCATGGAAATTTGGATTTAGAGCACAGCAGTTCATTAAACCTCCCCTGGAGAAGTTCATATCATCCAAATGAGTAATTTGGATTTTCTGCTCTGCCAATGTGACACAGGAACTTTGCAATGGCTTAAAGGGTTGTTCTGCCAAAGTTGAATACACACAAAGACACTTTCACAACCTAAACTGCAATAGGCAGAGACTTTTATTAAGGTAAAAGGTCCTAAAAAGCTAAAATTAACCAAGACTGAGGAAAATTCTGACTTGGCTAATCCGGAGCTGTGTTCTCCATGATGACACTTTGCATTCACAACAGGTACGAAAGAGAAAAAGATTTATTGTTAATTCTAAACCCAAAATCCAGTGGTTTATTCTCAAAGTTTATTTCAAATTCTGAATGTGGAGGCTGCTTGCTTTGCAAGAACAAATGTTTTAGTTTTGCTGAAGGACTTCTCACTGGCTGGGGTTGGAAGGACCTTAAGGCTCATCCAGTTCCACGTCCTGCCATGGGCAGGGACACCTTCCTCTATCCCAGGTTACTCAAATCCCGGTCCAACCTGACTCTGCATGTTCTGAAACCCTTTCTAGAAGAGCCAGAGCTCCTTAAAAGAAATTAAATTGGTACAATAACAGTGACCTTGTACTTTGAAGAAGCATTTTCAGTTTTTATTAAGAATTTCCTAAGGAATTATTACATATTAAATATGTCCAGGTGTCCAGAGGACACCATCACCTGGACTTAATAAGCTTTTCTCTCCTCTGTTATTAATTTTTTTTCCTAACAGACTATGAATTGTTTGACAAGGATCTTATTACTTTTACAATGAAACACTGGAGGTCTGCATTTAAACGTAATAATTTGCAATGGATTCTTCAAAACTTTTTTTTGAAGCCTATATAAATATAAGGTTAATAATAATTGGGGAGTTTAACCCATATTTTATTAAAATCAGTGGTAATCTGATTTAACTCCTTGGAAAAAGTTAAGTCACCAGAAAAGAAAATTATATTTTTGTCTTAATTACAAGTGCTTAGAAAAATGATCAAAATTTCTTTTCACACAGACACTTACAGAACATTTTTAAAGGCATTCGAAGCCCTTAGACTCTCCCTTAAATGAGATAGAGAGGGCAGGTTTATTATTAAGTTTTTTATGCCAAAGTATAATCAGATTTATCTCAGGGATCAAAGTTATTTTTGCAGGTTTAGCTGAAGTATTACCCATCTGTCAGGCATGGTCCTCAAGATTTTGGCATTCTACTGATAGACACGAACAACACCTTTTTCATTCCTGCAATCTTCTGTTAATGGAACAAAAACCCAGCTATTTGAAATACTTTTTTTAGTTTTAGCAACTCTTATCTCCTTAGGAAACTTTTAAACAAATTATATCTGTAGAATAAAAATTGAAGAAACCCTAACTAATCCGTCATCACAAAAATACTAAATGAATTTATGATAATTTTACAAACACCAGAGGTAGGTATTGTTCTTTAAATGACCTACTAAAGTTTGTAAAGCTAAATCATTTATAAAGTAATACAGCTAAATTCAACTTATCTTCATCTTTGAAGTTTGCCTCTTTTATTCAAGATCTGAAGGAAGACTTCACCTGAAAGCTTGTTGTACTTTTTGACTAAAAGCCTTTGTTCTGCTTTCCAAATAAAATTGTTTATAAGGAAAGATTACCTAAAGAAAAGAAAGAATACCCTCAATCTTATCTTGAAAGAGAAAGATTTTAGGCACTGAAAGATTTTTCTGTTACTGTAAGAGCCATGATATTATAATTTCTGGAGAGCAAGGACACAGGAATGTCCTTTTGTCACTCTGTCGGTGACAGGCAGCCAGGGATGGGCACTCAGGACACACCAACCATATCTGACCCTTTTTTCCTGCACTGAACCAGGTTAAGTCCTGCAGGACCTGGGGAAACTCTCAGCCTAGTGAGGAGTATTTGACTGCTCCCTCCTAAGTGCCTTCAAAGGAAATCATTTCGTGTGATATCAAAGGGGAAGCACCAGCCAGGCTGAGCTGTCGGTGGCTCTGCCCAACCTTTTTCATTCCTCACTAATTGCTGCGGTGAAAGGCTCCCCGAGACCTGTGAGCTTCCAGGAATGAGTGGTGATCTGAACATGCAATAATTACAGAGAGCAGCTCCGTGCTTCAAACAGGTGCTTTAAGCATTCCTACCGAGCCAGTCCCCTTCACTGCAGAAATTTTGTTGCCTTAAAAGCCACGCTTTGCCAGAAACAGCTGAAACCTCTCAAACGGTCATTCCCTGACTCTCTTGCTAAAACCCTTCCATATGAATGCTGTGAAGGTTCATAGTCCGTGTGAATGTGAGACAGAATATGGAACATAAGCCGCTGCTGAGGATAATTTAACCTGTTTCAATTTACTTTAGGAGGAAGCAGACTCACATATAACCCACATGTCTGGAAGAGTAACACATGAGTTGTACAATTACAGGTACACAAACTCACCCACCTCATCCCTAATTTGCAAGAAAAGCTACTGCCCAGTTCAGAACTCCATTTTCAGCAAGAGAATGCCCACAATGACTCAAAGGCAACCTCTAGAACCGAACCCGTGAGAGGAAACAGTCCAGAATTCTGTGCAATCTGTGCTCATCATCCAAAACAACTTGTGCACTCTTACTGAACATGAGCTCTTAATGGCACCTCCTCTACAGGAAAGCAAACAAACAAAGTCATCTCAAAGAGGTCTTGATCCCCCTGGTATTATCTTTTATAGGTAGAATGGTGCTGCTCAGCAAATATATCCTGTAAGACACACTGTCTCTATAAAATCTGTATAATCCTTTCTGGGCTGAATTGCCCCTGGCAAAGAAGTGCTGGAAAATGACCTCAAGCAACTGTGCCACTGGGATCTGTCATCACTGGACTACAACCTAATAAAATTCCAGTCTAAGGCAAATTTTCATTAATTTTATAGCTCCTAGAAGACTAATATAACATATCTATAACTTTTAAGTTTATACCTATGCTTGCTGAGCTAAATCTTTAATTGTAGCCCAAATCAGCCAAGCACTTAAACAGATGCTTTGTTTTTGAGCACTTAATTCTACTGACTTTGATGGGTCTGTGTAAGTGCTTAACATCAGGTGTCTGCTTCAGTGCTGTGCAGCATTCGCATGGACAGCACTGAGTGATTTGAAAATCCACCCTTTCCTAGGGGTGCTTTTTTTTTTGGTGTGTGTTTTTTGTTAAAAAGAGAAACAAATGAAAGCAGAAATATCATAACAGTAAGACCAAAAAACAACAAAAAAACCCCAGCTTTCTTAATTTTCTAAAATTATAATTGATATTGTGAAGCTGCTGTTACTTTCTCTTTACACTTTCCAGTGGATGAAACCTAGACCTTTGCTTTTGTAATCAGCTTTTAATTAAGCCAATGAGTTTTTCACATTACCCTCACGCCTGTAATAATTGTTATGATTCTATTACCTTCTTTGTTAAACACATTTGTAGTTTTAAATGACAGGAAGTCAAGCTAGCAATTTGTAAAGATGTGTGAATAAGGAAATTGCTCTATTCACACGCTCATAATGAACAGAGAGATAACATAATAATGCTCTGTCTTCTCTCGCCCTCCAAGTAGAGGGAAGAAAGGCAAAGGAGGTGGCCTGGATAATTTCCTGCAACCCTCCCTTTGTTCTCAAGCCTTTTTAGCAGTATTTATTGAGGAATGTAAAGCAAGACAAATCATCCAAGCCAAGCTTTGAGCTTGCTGCTGTAGTGACACGGCTTCCACCAGCAAGGAAGGGCTCATCCATCAGAGCAAACTGCTGGGAAAAAGCCAGTGCACGACTGCACCCACCACTGTGCTCCTTTCGTGCCACATCACAGCTCTGCTGCTCCGTTCAGGATTCTGCTGCTGAAACATGTGCAAATCAAAGTCGTCCCGGCCTCAAATCACACTTTGTGTCAATCACCAAAGTAAACAAAAGACATTTAAGGCACTTTGCTGCTCAAGAAACTCAGGGTCAGGTTAAACAGTGGGGAAACAAAGGGGTCAGGTGCAACTTTCCTTCGATTGTGAAGCCTTCGCAGACGCCTGTCAGAGGACACGAGGGGGTGAAGAGACAACCTCAGTGATATCGTCACTGTCCCCTCTCCTTTGCCAGGTTTCAGATCGAGTCACACACCCAAACCCACAGAAGGGTTCAGCTGCTCCTCTGCCCTTGGATCCGCTCTCCCCACCAAATGAGTTCAATTTGCACTTTCTGCCTTATTTTTTGCAGATCCTTGGAGCATCACTAAACAGATGTATTTCAAGGAGGGAGGGCGATAACATTTTAGCAGGCAGTTTGTCAAACAAATGATACTTTGTTATTTAAAGAGATTTTATAACTGCACATTGCTATTCAATGCAGTTCCTTGGTGTTTTCCCCAGTTTAGAGGTGAACCAGAATGTTCAAACATTGCCACTAATTACGTACAAAATTCTGAACAGCACAGGCATGAATTCATGGCAGTTTGCTCACTTTAAGTGCTGTTCACATTCCAAGTTCTGTCAAAATTTCTATTTGAACCTGAAGAAACTTTCAAGGACAATTCTACATTAAATAGATCAGATTAAAAGTCAGGACATAAACTAAACCGAACAGAGCAACACCTCAGGGTGAGACTCCTGCCTGCCCTTTCTGCACCCACATCTGGAACCAAATCTGTTCCAGAAATCTACCCTCTATAATTTCATGTCACCCAGCTTTCCTACCTGCTACCTCCTCTTGCCCCAAATTATTTATCTAAGTTTTTTTTTGCAAAAGAGGTAATTTCTAATTTGGGGTTGGAAATTTGGCCCTGCATCACATTAAGGATTTCTTAGGCCCAGCCTAGCTTCCCTTGCTGGCATTTCTTTCCAATTACAGTGCCTGACTTTCAGAATTTTTCAAGTATCCTTAATTACCATTCGAAATGAAAGTTTGTATTTTATGTTTGGAGTTATGCTCCAATTATGTGCTTTGTGAGAACTTCATTACAATGGATTAAACGCTAAAATGAAATTATTGCTTCCCAGTTTTATGGAATTGAAAATGCTGGCAAAAGGGTAACACTGAACTTCTTGGAAGTTTTTTGGGCTAAGGAAGGTGACAGAAACTTTCAGCATTATCACAAATTTTGAATTTTTTTTCTTTATATTCTTTGGCATCTTTCCACTCTAAAGCACATATACAAAGCCTCAAACAAACTTAGTCTCCCAACATCAAAATGTGAAATGTATTTACATTGCAAATATTTATGATATCATTTCAGTGACTTGATTCATCAGGAGATGTGGTGTTTGCAGCTCTTCTGGAGCTCACCAGGAGTGCAGGAGCACAGAATTGAACCTGCTCAGTGCTTTCACCAACAGAGAGGAGGAACCAGCACTCTTGGGGCAGCCTGGAAAGTTGGGTGCCATTGTGAGTCATAATGAATGAAATGATGTATTTCACACTAACAGGCCTAAAATTAAGATTAAATCACAACTCCATTGCCCAAGGCTCCTAATGAAAGTAAAATGTACATATTTGCCCTGCTCTTAGAGCAGCATTTCCACATATGTACATCCATATTTCTCTGTTCTACGGTAATAAATTCAAGGAACTGGTATTGGGATAGGTAAAATTTCCATTTACTTAGAATAAAATAAACAGTCTTTTCTTATTTGCAAATACTTTATCTTAAGTTTTACCCATGTGAGCAATTTTTCAGCTTTGCATGGTAATTACACAGTGATGTATTTGACCTTAGCAACAATAACAAAAAACAGCAATGAAAAATACACTAGATGTGATAAAGCCCTGGAGATATTAAGCCTCAATGCAGTTATTAAAACTATTGTAATTTCATTAAGCAGAACTATCAGCCTCTTTTCCCTGTCACCAGCGTGTCTGGGGGTGCACACTCTCTGCAGATCATTAGCACAGCTTTTTGCCTCCGTGCTTTCTGTGGGAGTGTCCTGAGTGCTTGAAATGAGAAGCAGCCACAGGCACAAACTGCACTGAAACATTTTCTCCGCTTCCCTCAGAGGCCTTGGGAAAGACAACCCTGCCCCAAAGCAGCCACTGGGTCACAGCACCATCATTCACAATACTGGTGATTTCCTTTGCTTAAACATTTCATCCCTGAACTCAGCCCCAGAACCCAAAAAGGCACCACTGTGGCCTCACTGGCAGGTAAATATCTGGTTGAGATGTGTCCTTCCATCAGTCCTAAAGCCAGAACAATTTCCAATTTCTAGTGGTGATTAGAAGATGATGCAGAAATACACCCTCAATTTCTAGCACATTAATCTAAAATTCCTTTAGGTTTATCCATCATTTGAAAGCCTAAGTGGGTGTCAGGCTATAACTGAGGGAAGAGTGTTAAAATCTGCCCACCCAGCAGGGACGGGAGAGTTTCCCAGCCGACAATCCTTGGCATCCCTGGCTGCCACCCAAAAAGGGAAGGGCTCAGCTGAGAGCTCAGGGAGTTCTGAGTCACTTGTGCAAGAGAAAGGTGAAACCTCTCCTGCCTGCCTGAGGTGCCTCTGCAGACATCAAAAACTGAGAGTCTTCTCCTCTTTGCCATAATTACTTCTTTGTAAAATAAATGAAAATATTTACATCACATGAAGACAGAATCCCTTCTGATAAGTGATCTGAATGCAGGATAGGCATCAGGGTTGAAAACAGCTGATAAAAATCCTGGTTTCAGTGAAAGGTGGCTGCCTGCAAGTAGACAATCAGAACTAACTCCTGCAGGAAATAAGTTGTGAGATTTTTGTCATTATACACAGAGAACCAAAGTAAAATGTTCTTACTGAGTTTAGCATTCTCTGTGCTCCCTTGCAGGGGAGCAGAGAACAGAATTAAAAGGGATTCAGAGCCAGCAGCAAGTTAAGAAACGTCTGCCTATTTATTTCGTGTATGATAGAAGCTCTCTTACCTGCTCTGGACATAATTAAATATCTGATATCCTGTAGTTACCAGTATAAATAACTTCCTATTGTTGAGTTTATTAATGATCCACACTCAATCTGTCGCTCTGTGCTGCACCTCATTCCTCTTCATGCTTCAGTTCAGTAATTTCCCATTGAGCCATTGTTGAGCACATACCTGAGCCTATAAGCAATCTGCTTGTTATATCAGCTTTTGTATCAGGACAACTTTCAGTTTAGCTTATAGCTCCACAAAAATCAGGGTTATATTTCCATCCTGATAAACAAGGACTATTCTATCAATCCCATTACATTCCTCTGTAGCAATTCATAATTCAAAATCGCACTTAAGTCCAACTGAGTTGATTGTAAATTGACCACTTAAACCCCATCTACTGGGAACACCAAATACACCATCCAAAGGTCAGTCATTTTTAAGGCAACTGCTCATTAAATCATAGATATGAAAAGACAACACTTCAGTATTGAGCAAATGAGTTGTGAAGAGTTTTCATTCTTTCCCAAAAGAATTTCATTGTTGTGAGCTCGTCCTTTCCCACTTCTCTCATACTCGTAACTCAGCGCTTGCAGCTTCAGCTGCCAAAACACTTTTGCTACTCTGAAAGGGGCAACTTGATGTAAAATTGAGGGTGCATCAGCTTTTAAGTAGTATTGAGAACCTGTATGGATATCCCAACGGCAGCCAGAGAAGCAGGTTTGTCACAGAAACACTCACTGCAGAAAGCTTTTATAACCACATTTTAACTGGTATTACACTTCCCATGGATTTCCCCAGGTTAGGGAATCAACACCCTGGAAACGCCACATGATAAATCTGTACCAGCCAGCATCCTCCTGCACCACGGGGGCATCTCCAACCAGCTCCACCTCATGGCACTCACAGCCTGCTCCTTCAGGGCCTTCTCCCAGTGCTGCCTATGCCTGGACATTTTCCATGCCTGGTGATCCACTGCAGAAACGCCACAGAATCTGTGGAAAGGCTCTGTTCACAGAAGCCACACTTGCTGGGTTGCTCATCACAACCCTTCTGCTGAGGTGCTGCAGAAGAAAGGTGGGGTCAGGTTCAAAGATGGGTTTAAACACCCTTTGATTATTTTCTGTGTGAGTGTTTCCACTTTAGCTTGGTTAGTTAGGATGAAAACAATGCAACTCGATGAGAAAGAGCAAAAATATAATTAAACCAGATTCCCTTTCTCCTGGGAAAGCATTCTTATCTTTACAGTGTAAAGGGTCTCTGAAGGTAGGTAGGGAAAGAGTCGTCACCAAGGCCAGGTTTTATTTTGAAATCTGTTGTGAAAAGGTTTTCTTCTTCAAAAAAACATGTTTTTGATAACTGAAGTGCCTCAAAACACACTTTCATGAAACCCTACATTTCCATGTCCACTACATCACAGTACACAGGAATCCTTATTAGAGCTATATCTGAATTGCACAAGTGCTAAGACATTCAAATACCTACATTTGCAATGCAGGGACAAAGTAAAAATGAATTTATTTTATCACTTCCCTTGCCTTCATTCCCATAATTTTCCATGTCTGATCATAAGAGAGGAACTAAATGCATGGGCACATTTCTATTCAGGATCAACTCTGCTAAAAGGCAGCGTTAAGCCACAAACCCATTATTTCTCCTATGAAAATGAAAGTAACTTTCTCTTCTCTAAATGAAAAAAAATCTGAACCCAGATCCTTAGAACTCCCTGTGAGTGCCATGACTGCAAGCAGAGTGTCTGTACCCAGAGAAGCTACAACATATAGCACAGACCTGCTCCATTTTTAGCAGCTGTTTGCAGATCTGTGCTGCTCCATGAGGAACAGGTTTGCAAAAGAGGACAAAACAGGCCATGAGTAATAATAAATTCCTCACCTGACAAACAGACAAGTGTCCTTGTGCTGCTCGAAGTCCAGCTTTATCATTTAATTCCCATATATTGCATTTGGAAGAGAGTTGAGAAGCAGGAATTTTGCTTGATCTAACCTAATTAAAATAATACATGAAATACCTGGGACAGTTTCTAAAATCTCCTATGTGCTTTTCTTACATACTTTGCCAGAATTAAATATATATTTTGTGTGTAGTTTCAAACTTCCTCTTTTTTTTTTTCCTTTAAGGAACTACCACAGTGTCTGGTAGAGAACAAAAATTGCTCAGAGCCACTGCAGACCCTGTGAGGGAAAAACTGAGCTTAGAATCAGCAGAAGAGGGCAGCATCCTACCATGGTTTAGTCTATAGGCTTGGCTCCCTGAAGTTGAGACACAACAGGCAACTTCTGCTGAATGCTAATTTTGCTCAAAGATGACCTACATTCGTTCAAAATTTCCCTTTCATTAACACACAATGTATCACCTTTCTCGCTAAGCGTTTAAAAACCCCAATAATCCTGTGTAAGCTAATTGCCAGTGGCAGCTGATAACATTTGCCACAGTAACTTCCCTTTGTGCACCCAAGCACAGCTCCCGTTTTGCCCTGCTAAAAATGAAATTTCTCCATGGAAGGAGCAGCACGAACGCTCGAGCTCAAAAACAGAGCCTGAAGAAAGCACCAGATCTGAATGCTCCAGAGTTTTACCACACAGCTCCCTCTAGTATTTAACCAGTTGTTTCAAATCACAGATGAAGAACGTGTTAAGACCACAGTGACAATTTTAATATTCAAACCCTTGTGGGCAATGCAACTTTCGCTGGAGGACGCACGGACCTGCCGTGACCACCCTGTAGCAGCTTGCCTTGGGCTCTCTTTCCAGACTTCATATTTATGTTATTTTAAGGTAATTCCAATACATTATTTATGTTGTTTGGAAGTTTTCTAAAATTTACTCAGCCAAGCCACCCAGAGTGAATCATTTTTCTTTCTCACAGCATTCATCTTTAATGTACTTCTCCCCTGATCAAACGATCGATAAGGACACAAATATTTCAAGTAGAATGACATCATTTGTTTGAAAAACAGATAAAATGAAATACCACTGGAATACAGCAAAACATTGATAAAATTTAAGTAATATAAACTTTTATTTCCCTATACACCCACAAAAAGACTAAATTCTTGATGGAATAAACCTGCCTAGTGTAGAATTTCTTTTTATCATTTAAGGCGCGCGTTTATACTCACTAAGGGATAATTGATTACTAGCATCAAGAAGGAAAAATTTAAAATTAAGGAAGATGTGACATCCTTTTCATTATTTTTTTGGTGAGTTCTGAGTGATTCTTACTGAAAAACAACCACCAGATACTTCAATTACAGTAAAATACAGTGTTAACAACCACTTTGTGATTGGGCAACACTGATCTCTGCAGAAAGGTGGTCTTGGGAGATATGAATTTATCTTAAAATTCCATGCTTGAGATCAAGCAAGGTAGAAACAGGTGGTTTCCATATGGAACTACCTTATTATCTATTATTCATTTATTCCACGCCAAAATGCTCACAAGTATCACTCACTTAGTTTGTGGTATCCTTCCAGCCTGAATTTCTGCTAACAATAGAATTTTCTCCTATTTCATTTCGGAAGGAAGGTGTGTGCTGGTTTTCGTGTGTGAAACAGATGCACAGAGAATGTGAGCAAGGTACCAGACCTGTCCATCCAATGGCCACACCTGAGTATGTCCCAGAGCTTTAAGAAATCTCAAATACTGTGGGTTGCTGTCAATATATTTAAAATGATAATTCAAGGCCAGGCTGGATGGAGCTCTGAGCAACCTCTTCTATTTGTTGGGGTTTTTTTTTTCCTGTTGCTTTGTTTCAAATTTGTTTTCTATTTTCCTTTAGTTCCAAGCTGATTGCATAATGTTCATGCATTTGTCACGGCTTAATGACTGCAACTGTAATAGGGGCACTTTAGTGTTTAATACCCCTCTTACCAGAGGCAGCACATGTATTTCTCCCTCTATACTGCATTTATTTATTTTGTGTCTGGCATGTCTGGTAGCTTTTTATGGGTAGAATTTTAAAAATAAAACATGAAGCAGGGACTGGCTTAATTAAAAATAAAGGCAAGAAAACAGTATCTTAAGATGATTATAAATTCCAGCAGGTTTATAAATTATGATACAAGTGGTAATTACATCTGCTCTAAGGTCTTGGTTAGAGTTATAAGTCTGTTGAACACGGCCCTCTGGCTCTGCAATGAAGTAAGAGGCTCAGTCACCCCAGGGAAGGCTAAAAGCACATGATTTACATGCTCAGTTTAGGGTTTTTTTCATTGAATCATTACTTAGTCCAAAGAGTGGGATACTCCTGGAACACAAGAATCATCACAGAACCCAGATTAACAGATTTAAACAGATTTAAACCATTTTATGTTGCTTCCTTGCACTGTTCAAAGGGCACCCCAAAAAGAAGAAGACACTAAGAAAATAAGGCAAGGTAGAAAAGGAGTCAAAAAGTCAATGAAAGCTCATCTCATGTGAAAAGTATTCCTCATCATAAATGCTGTTCTAATTTCCTGTTTATCAAGCCACAGTACTCAGCAGGGAGTGAGTTGTCCTGTTTTCAAGAACTTTGCTCAAACATCACAAAAATGTCAAATTTTCTTTGCAGGATAATGCAGGAACTTCACCAAGCAGAGTCTGCACTGCCTCTGTCTGGATGAGATTTATTTCATGTAAGTTAACAAGGTACTCTGACATCAGTACGGCAAAAAAAATGTTCTTTTCCCACCAGTTTTCCATGGCAGGAAATTGTAGTCAGATGGCTTTTTACTGTAGCATAAGTTTTTAAATCTTTAATGAAATTACCCTTACAAACATCCTGTAAAACTGTGAAGTGTTATTCAATTCCACTGGAGTAACTGAGGTACTAAAACCTAAATGACTTAGAGAAAAACTGGTGAAAAAAGGCTTAAGCTGAAATTTCTTAAGCCCTAGTCTAGTGGCTTATTCCCCATGCTTTCTCTGGGAAATGTGATTAAATAAGAAAATCAATAAAGATTTAGGTTTGCCAGATAAAACACAAAAGCTTCAAAGTCCGCTGACAAGAATTCAGGGCGCGAGGCCAAGTTTTTCCTGACTTCTTTGAGTGGATCAGCTAATAGCATGAAAACAACATAATAAGGAGAAAATTAGACACCTGCCTCAGGTGTAACCACGACGTGTGGCCACCAGGGCTTCACTTTTATTTCTGCCCCTGCTAAGTGAACATGAGGAATTCCTCAGCCCATTAACACGGGTGTGAAAATCCCTTCATTCAGGCAGGCTGCAGGTTCACCCTTATTCAGGCAGAGGTGATGCAGAACTCTCAACATCAAATTCACTTCTCACTCTCCTGGAGACCGTCTCAGCCTCTAATTGTAAATTAGGGAGAAGAGAGACCAGCTTTAATACTGAAAATCTGGGCTCCCCTAATTCATCATTCAAAAAAGCAGAGATTGAGTGGCACAGTGTTGATGGAATAGCAAGTGAAGTAAATGCACAGCTTTAGAAATAATCACCTTTGCAAAATGAAGGTAATTTTGATTAAATGCTCATTCTCTGTATATATTTATCCATATTTTCATTCTCTGAATATAAGAAGCAACTTGCATTTAAATTGATTTAAAAAACTAAGGTCTTGAAAAGTAAACACAAACTGCTGTGTTTCAAATAAATATTTCATGTTTCTGCAAAATATTTTTCCTGGTCTGTGTTTCATTGTTACTCTTCAGCTTATCAAGCCAAAAAGATCAATTATCTGGCTGGCTTTATACAAAAAGATCAAAGGAGATAACACACATAGTTTGGGAAATCAGCAGCAGCAGTCCTGATCAGCAGCTTCTGCCATGTTAGATAAGAAACAAGGTCAACAAACTTTCAGAACGGAGCTGAAAAAATATAGGTGTTTCCTCACCAAGGGGAGATGCATCAGCCCTACTGCTGATGCAGAGAAAGTAAAATATTGCTCCTCAATAACAGTGGAAGGAAATGAAGTCCAGCTAATTTAAGTCTCTTCCCTTTTTACATGCAAGCACCGTAGATCAGAGGATTAGCTGTGCTGGTTATGAGAAACTTTACAGACCTTTAACACTGCTTGCTGCCTGTATTTCCTGAAAAAAGTCCTGTAACTCAACCCTACAACTGACAAATGTATTCTCCTTTCTAGCTCATACCATGATCCTCTTTTCTCTTTTTGATGGAAATATCTGGTGTCTTCTAGGCCAGAATAACAACCTGATAACGCTTCAGGATGAGTACCTACAGCCTATGAAGTTCTCTGTATAAATGTCTGTGGACTGTCTATACTTTGCTGATCAGTCATTAATAAATATTTCATAGCCGTCTTTGGGTTTTGGGACTGTAGCTTTTTGTGTCTGCTTTTGTTTTCAAACAGACAGGAACTGGTGAAGTACAAGAATTCTTCCTAAAGAACCTTCAATTTATGATTAGTTTAAATGTAATTAATCCTAATTTCTAGCTGGCCATACATGTTTCCTGCTTACCCTGGCAATTATGGATCAGTTTGAAAGAAAAAGTATTAGTTTACTTTTTAATGTACCTTTACCATAAATGTGTGATGGTAAGGAAAGAAAAAATAGTATGGAGATACTCCTATCAGAACAAAGCTGGCAGTTACCCATAAGTGGGACTCCCTGGAGTGTAAAAAGAGGATGAGGAGCAGCTTAATGGGAGAGCAGTGTAATGATTAAAGACAGGATCTGCAGGACCATCAGAATGTGCTGTCCTATAAAGCTCTGTGGCGATTCCTATGTCCATATCACATTACAAATGACTCGCAGAGCCCGAGCCGGGAGTGATTGCTCATCACGTCTTGAGACAGCAGAACATTGTGTTGGCAAAGATGTCAGGAGCTGGCAGGTCCTGAGCAGACAGAATTCCCGTGACGTATGGCCCAGCCGTGCCCGTCACACACACGATGGGCACCCAGCACCCACCTCCCTGCTCTGACTGCAGCCCTGGGGACGGAGGGAAACCCACCCAACCTGCTGGGCAGACCAGAACTACCTCTGCCTCAGGAAGTCTCTGCTCCGCAAACCCTCACATGTCCCCTGGTACCCACTTTTGGCCACAGCCAAACCCAAAAGAATTAAACAGGCCTTTAGACTCAGCTGTATTAAAGACAGCCCTGTTGCAATAGGGTATGTGGAAGTTCAAGTATAGATCTTATATTTTGGCAAGAAAAAATCATCAAATATAAGTTCCTAGGGAAAAAAAAATCTAGCAAAAGCAGCAGTTATCAAAAACACGGGGCTGTTATATTTGTTCCATCAGAAATGTTACCTAATGTATTACTGGTTTAATCTAGACAAAGTTTGATCCCAAAAGGTGCCCTAATCTGAAACCAGGGGGTGTGGCAGCCTGGTGCATGGCACCTGTACACATGTGATACCTGACTCTTTGTGGTGCCACCAGCACAGCACCACATTTAGATATTTAATATCCTGTTGCTGTGGATTGCTTTAGAAAGCCCCATAATATATCAGCCAAGGCACATTTAACCTTCTGTAACAGCCAACTATTTCAGTCCAAGGCAAACAGTGAACTGTAAACTTTGGCCTTATTTGGGTTTTGGCCAAGCACAGATTCATTTCAATCACCCTGGAGTTGTCCAGCTAAGGCAGAGCTTTACACAGCGCTTGGATTCACGCACTCCCTGAGTTTTCCAGTGACACCCCTGAAATTTTCGCATACTTGAAATGCTAATTTGCATTTTTTACTTTTTTTTTTCCACCTTTAGGACTTTTAGAAGCAATCTATTGCCCACAAAGCTGAAAAAACTCCCAGCACAAGGCTGCGTGTGGGACCAGGCTATGGAACACACACCTTTCCAAAAGGCAGGTTCACCACAGAAAAGTTTCTAGAGAGAAAGATGCAGGCATGAAGGAATCCAGATGATGAACTAATCCAGAATTATTTGAGCATGTTGATGTTATGTTCAGTTAGATATATGAGCAATTCTTGTCAGTCTCATACCAATATTTGTGGAATTGGCACTGCCAGTGGCATAGCACTTGAACTGGAAGTATTTCAAAGGTAAGGAAATCAAAAGGAAGGCTAAGATGACAAATGTACTCAACTCTTTGTTTCACAAACCTGTGAGCTGCTGCCACATATTTCTGTGAGAGGCAGAGCAGTGGCAGGCGCTTCTCCTTGCTTTACCTACACCAGGATGATGCTTCTACAAGAAGAAAACAGCTCTTGGATTAAAGGTGCAGAGAAAGGTTTCTTCTGCTGCTGCTCTTTAACAGGCCTGGCACTCACCTACACCAGATATAACCAGGGGACCAACCTGATTTTCTGCCTCGATATCACAGTTACAGCTCCAACTGCACAGCTCTCGCCACACCTGGAGAAGCTGACACGTTCTGCTTGTCCCAAAGTGGAGACGTGCGAGCGTTTATTCCCTTCTCTGTTTTAAGGGAAAATAACGTGACTTTTGGGCTGACTTCTATGATAACCAGGAGCTTATGAATATTTATCCTGGGCGCCTTAATTCATTCAGGTGCTGTATTTATAGGAAAATAGTAGGACAAATACAGCCATCAAACTGCTGGCACAGAATTTGTGGTTTTACTACTTATTAAAAAAGGGGTAAACATTTTATTTCCCATTCTTCATGAAGCCCTAAGAACGTTTTATTTCAGATATTAAAGCAGACCTCTAAAAACCTTCATTTAGAATTAACCTTGAAGGCAGAACCTGCACCTCTTTACAAAACCATGGTGGTTCTTTTTCTGACCAAAGCAATTCTGCGTGGTAGCTAAATAAAGGGCAGGTTGACATCACAGATGTGTTTGATCAGCATGATGTTTTTCAATAATAAATAAAAGAAAGATTTATGAATCGCCAGCCACTGTTGACAATTCACTTTTCTTTATTGATTTTGCTTTCAAGCAAAATTGCCCAAATATCTTTCTTGGTTTTTTTAGCATATCACTTTTATAGAGTTAAACTGAAGGCTGTCTAACCCGTAAAACAGCTTTTAACCCATATACAGCTTTCTAACCCATAAACCAGATCACTTTACAGCGAGTCAAAACATTTTAAAAATTAAATCAACAAATTAGATACCCCATTTCAGGAGATTCAGTTTTTTACTGACACAACACGAAGTTTTGCATTTGCTTTACTCCAACCCCCTCTTTTTCCTAAAAGATTTATAATATTTCTCTATAAACTGTGTTAGCGCAGAAGATAGTTCCTACTTTTCAGTGGAACGTAAATTGTAACTTTATGGAGTAGTTTTCCTTTATGTAGAAAAACATTCTTTTTAAAATCTGGCCAGGCCTTCAAACCAGTGACTTGCTATGAATAATTTTCCATTACCGAGCACAAAAATCTTACTGAAGAATACACCAAGAAACTCTCATAATTTTTTTGTGCCTTCATTTAGAAGAAAGGCACTATGAAAAAAAGTTATTTTAAAACTCTGATTTTGTATATTTTTGTGTTTCACTGTTTCAGGTTAAGGATTTCTTCATATTTTTCAGCAAAACAAAAGAGAAAAAAAAGGGGGTTATACCTTGAATATCTAAATAACTTACACAGTGATACCTGTAATAAATTGGACATATTAAGGCTGAAATTTTCCTCTGTGTGTTTATGTATTTTCAACTTAGAGGGCAAGAATGGAATGTAAAATAAATCCTGGGCAGACATTCAGAGATCCTGAGCACACCCAGCATCCACAGGTAAGAAATGAAACCTGAGTCCAGTCAGTCCAGTCCTTCCAAAAAACACTGAAACATTTCAAGGTGCAACAAAATTTCCTATCTATTTTTAAGTTGCTTTATAAAGGAAAAAACCTTAAATATAAAATATTAACTTATTTGGAAATAACGCTGATGCATTTTTTCCTGTATATTAATAAATAAATAAAAAAATAAATATTAAACCAAAAAACATCCACGCTGCTTTTTTCAAATCTGTGACTGGTCAGTGTTTTCTAATATTTCAGTACGATAAAACCTCAGAGCTGAGACAGAGTTCAAATGACAGAAACATCTCCTTTTTTCAGCAGTCCATAAAGATTGCACTTTAAAATTTTAAATGCAAATTTTGCCATAGATGTTTATTGATTGTCCCTTGGTTTATGCATCATGATTTAAATGCCTTTGCAGCAGTGCTGTAAATGTAAATTTATCACCGTTATTTTATTGCCTCGGTTAACTTTAACAGCTTATTTTATGAGATTTTGGATAAAAGTTGAAAAACGAGATATTAGAATGCAGGGCATACAATGTAATTATCCAAACTGTTATTTTAATATTTCTTGAACATTGTATGCCATAATTTACAGTTGCATTACAAGCACCATCTCTGGTAAGATACCTCTAGAAATCGAGTTTCAAATGTTTGCTCCTCTCAAATCATTTGGGGTGGAGGGGAAGGGAATATAAATGTTATACAGTTCTCTGTGGCCACCTAAAATCTCTTTATAGAATATGCCCATTTTATCATCAGTTTATGTGTTTCGGGACCAACAGTTTTTTGAATGTGGTTCAATTTCACTAAGGGTACATTTGAATAAAATGGAAACTGTAGTACACATAAATAAGGAATTCTGGATGCTCACAACTGAAGGATCTTCAGGGTTTAACTAAACCTACAAGATAAGGTAGATGAACAGTTTAAGCCTTGCTTAAGTAGGCATTTTAAAGTATGGAAAATTGTAGATATCTGAGGAACTGACAAACACATCCACCCAAAATTTGCACTTTGTCAAAACTAGGGCAGGTCAAATAACCATTTTTACTGCATTGTTTTCAAATTTGCATGTTTTTATGGCAAACCTCTCTCAAGAATTCATTGATATGAACTCAAAACAAACTTTAAAGTTGTTTGGCTTTTCTTTTTTTTCCTCCCTGAATTAATAATTGCATAGTTTTCAGAAGAAAAATGGAATATCTCTATTTGTGGTCTTAAAAGGAAATATATAATTATACATAAAATGATATATTATAAACTTTCAGCTGCTCCACAGTTCTTTGTGGTATTGGCCAGTCTCAAAGGGACAGAAACCAGAAACAAAGAGCCCAAGTCGGATAAATTTGCTCCCTCCTCAAGCAGATTAAAGAACATCCCCCCTTTACCCTCACACATGCACACAGGATAATTGGCCTTGTAGAATCCCCAACTTTTTTCATGTTTTCTCCCTCTAATGATAATATAAACTACAAATTACATTATCACCGACTTTCTGAATTGAACGTTCGGCTGACATTCTGAATTTAATGTGCAATTCCAGTCACTGATGTACAGATTAACACATTAATATTAAACAGATCTGCAGTAATTAGCACCAATTAATGTAAAGGATAAGTTAATTTACAGAGCATATCATTCAATATGCAATCCAATGTGTGCCAAACAGTGCTATGCTAATTCCATAGCCCTTATTTTTAAACTCCTATTAACTGTGGCTAAATAACTGACAGTTTAGGGGCTAAAATCCCTCAGAATATGATGTTTCCCAAAGCCAGGCAGGTGCACCTACAGGTCCATTTGGTGCACTGGCAAGTTACAAGCTTTACACAGAAGACAAAAGGCTACAAAGAGAAATATTTCTTTAAAGTTCATTTCACATTTAAAATTTTTTCAGTTGTAGGTTCCAAGCCTGTAAAAAATTTCAAACTGAGATTTGTTTATAAAAGTAACTATTTTTGCTGCGGTCGCCTTTGATCTGATGTTGTTTCAATGAGAATTCCTGCAGAGCCCCACGTGCTGGGTTAGCTCAGAACACACTCACAGAGAGCTCCTGCAAGTCCTTGCAGAGCAGGTTTGGTTGTGGCAATGGACAAATATCACCAAATCCACGTTTTCCCTACACCTTACTGACATCAGCCAAATAGTCCAGAGGTTACACACAATATTTTATGTGATTGCTGAAGCCACTAATTTTTGGTGCTGTTTATTTCTAAACTAGAATACAACCAGGATATAACCAAATACTCAAATAGTTGTTAAAACCTAAGAATAATCTTACAGGACTGAAGGTTTGCTGTGCCATCAAAGGAGGATTGGACCTAGCTGTAGACACCACATACAGATAATGAGAATATTGGGGAAGCAATTTATTCACTCATTTTAATATTTGAGGATGAGAAATATAGCTGATCATTTGAGCCTGAAATAAAATAGCGAGGACTACAATGCTTGAAATAACCTCTGGAGGATTTCCTGCCTTACTTAAATGATGAGCTTATCTTTATGACATGAACCACTGTAGATGGATGATATATGGCGTAAAAAGCAATTCCACACCCCCTGAAAGGTTTGCATTCATTAACAAAGGGGAAGCAAGGGTAGTAGACGTTATTTGAGATTACCTAATTATGTCTTTTCTTTCCCTATCTTTTACTTGATTGATTCTGGTTTGATATTCTTGCTTGCCTGCCTTCTGAGTTTGGTCTTGAGCCTAGAACCTGTTTTCTGCTTCCATACATTTTAATTCTTTATCATCAATCTCTCTAATGTTACTGCTCTACCTTAACGAGAAATAAACCCCACCAACTCTTCCTCCTGATCCTCTGCTTGCTGATTTTGACCCCATCCAGGATTTGATGCAATACTGGAAGACTTTATATTTGAAATCATCAGCATTATGGAAGCATTCTCAGATGTAAGCAAAACTAGTGAAAAAGTTTCAAAATTAACCAGTGTGTTTTTTAAAGAAACTTTAAGAACAACGTGACAGAAAAGCTTAGCAGAGCAGAGCTAAATTAAAAAAAAATCTGTGTGAGTCAGAAAATAAGGAGGAGATGGAAGACTGGAAAAACATCATGAGAGACTGCTTAAGCTAAACACAAGCTATTTTATTTTCCTAAAGTGGAATTTTATTTATTAAAATTGAGAAGTTAAGCTTTGTACGGTGCCATGCTGCGTGTCCCTGAGCAGCTGCTGGGTTTGTGGAAGGGCTGCAGAGCCCCTGTAATTATCTACCTGCGTGTTCTCATTAACACACCACACGTGTGCGACTGGGCTCGCTCAGGAAAAACAAAATCTCATTGCCACCGGGCCTGGGGGTGAGAAATACTCTGAGAACATATTCCTGAAGGCAAGGTCTTATCAGTGCAGAATGTTATCTTTCTCCAAGTGAGCCTGAGAAGGTCACAAGGAATGGGAATTAAATGATCCAAACCTGCCCTGCTCAACAGTGCAGTCACTTGTCTGCAATCTGTTCAGAAGCTTCAGCTCAAAAAGAGAGGAAGACTGAGAGTGGCAGGGGTATAGCATAAAAAAAAAAAAATCCTTAATCATTTTATAATAATAGTAGTAGTAATAATAATAATAATTACTATAATAACTACAACTAATTTTGGCTGCATTTGTTCAGGCGGAGGCACCTGTAGTATGTACAAACTCATCAAAGAGACACACTTAAATGGAAGTCACAGAATGCCAACAGCACCTGGGAAATATTTTGCAGCGGTAGATGGTGAAATAGTTTATTTGTTCATGATTTATGGGGGGAGCACACTGAGCTTTGTTGAAAAGGAGATGTCCAGGCTGCGCAGAGCTTTATCTTGTGGCTGTTCTAATTCTGAAACTCTTTGCCTTGAAAGCAAGAGTACATCCAACAAGTCAAAGCTGTTTTAGGGAAAGGAATAAGACAAAGAATAAGTGCAAATGAAGTGCAGAGAGCCTACGGCTTTGTGAGAGTTTCCCTGTGCAGACACATCTGCTTGGGGTAAGAACCCAGGATATCCCCTGGGAGGAGCTCCTGAGGTGCTGGGTGAAAACAAGAAAAAGACAAAATCAGAAATAGAACAGGTGAGTTAAACCTGAAACTTTGCCCTTGCATCAGTAAAGCCCAGACAGCAGCACACATTAATGATTCTTATCTTCACAGCCTATGTATAAAATACTGGCCTGGATTGCTCTATATTTAATCTGAAGCACCAGGGAATTAAATAGATGCAAGCCTGAAGATAGTGCTAAATTTAATTAAAATGACCTTTATAATTGCCATTTCCACATTTCTGACGGTATCCTATTGATAAATAACTCCTAGGAAAAGAGTATTCTCTCTCTCTCTTAAATAATAATTTTTGCAACTTCTAAGACCTTCCAAAAGTCACATTTGTGAGGCTCTTTCTTGAAACAAAATGAACAAACCCCAAACAGAGCCCTTAACATACAAGACAGTTTTTGACCGAAATTCTGCTTAAAGATGCCTACTACCACAGTATCTGAAAATTCTGATGTTAAAAGCTGAAATCAGTTTCCTGGAATTACAATCTCTGTGTAGTCCCATTACTCCTTGCTTTCAGCAGGAGAAAAGAATTTTCCCATTGACTTCAAAAATGAGAATCTGTTTCCTCCTGCAAGTTTGAGCCTGCAGCAAAAAGCAGAATTAAAGAACATGGCAGCAAGTCCTGTCTCCTAAAACTTTGCTCTCGGAGCCAGACCAACAACAGCTCCCATAAAAACTTCTTTTTTTTCTTTCTACCACCCCTTAAAAAGCCTAACTGACCCCATTTTCCCTTTCCAATATCAGAATCGAGAATCAGTTAAATTTATAATTAAGAGCCTTATGATTTAATATTAATATGAAATTTCATTTTGTTTTGATTATATTTATTTAATTTCCTCTGCAAAAGTCTGATTAATGAGCACAACTTGTGCATGTCACAACTGAGTGGGAGTTTGTTTAGTATAATTTACTTACATTGATTGTAATCAATTAAATAGAAAAAATACTATAATGAGATTGGGGTGGGACAGTTTTGAGGTTTTATTCTCTGCTGAGCTGAGGTTCATTTTGAGTGTAGGGATTTAACACTGAACACATGGAAGTTTTTATAAATGAGAAGAGTTATTTCAAATTATCAATACAATTTCTAAGCATTCTTACAAACACTGAGGACTAAACAGGAGCATAAGAACAAAATACGCAATATTTCCCGCATTCTGAACATGCTCCAAGTTTTTAAAAGTCTAGGAGAAGACATAAAGGTTGAGAAAGGAATAAAAAAGGCAATTTTCCTGTTTTCTTGCTATCACTCCATATTTGTTCTTAAAAACACAGTGGCAGCAAACCCGCACCTTCTCGAAGTGACTTCTAACACTCACGGTCTCGGAGGAAATACTGAAACCCGTGACCTCTGCCTTCCAGAATGGCTCTTCTAAAAGTTCTAAAGCACAAATTAATCCTAGTCTCAAACATCATGAGCCATGTTTGATTTTCCCTCTTCACCAAACCACACATTTTCTGGAAGATTTGCCAGCCTGCTTCTGCCTTGCGTTTCCTACACTAAATACACCGAGTTACACAAACTCCTCCTTCTAAAGGCACAGCTGAACACAAAATTCCTTCCCGACCCCTCCATCCATCCCTACCCCCAGCAGTGCCCCCTCAATCCTCCCCCAGGTTGTGTTTGTGCTTTTCATTTCTCCTTGCCCAAAGTGGCGCTTCACACTGGTATTTACCGAGCGCTATCTGCGGGATCCGGATCGCTTCTCCAATTTAGGAAGGTTAATTTAAATTGTAACCTTGTCCTCCAAATTATTTGCAGGCCCGTCCAGGTCGTTGTCGTCCACAGATTTGGGAAGTTTACTTTTCCCTTCCATCATTCAAGGTTAAAAGTGTGAAAGAACTGAAACCAGAGTAACTCCCTCAGGCTCTACATGGGAGTAAATGTGGAAATTTAGAGAAAGTCATTCCAAAGGAATGATTTTGGTTCGTTTTACAACATGCAAGCACGTAGCGCTAAAAATACCAAGTAAAATAGCAAAATGGTTCATTTCAGAAGCATTTTAAGTGTTAGTATTTCAAGTTTTTCCTTAGGAAGTAATCTTTGGCAAAAAAATCAGTATAGTTTCACTTGTACTTTATAATATTTTTACTTTGAAAGAGAGACTTAATGATCAAAAAGAAAATTCTAAAACTTTACAGTTTTGTATTTATTATAAAGCCAATTCACTACCTTAACCTTAAACTATGTTGTAAGAAAATATTCACACCGGTGTGCACTTGAGTCTTTTTTCTATATCTTCTCATTTTGGCCTGCAACCTTGCTGGGGTCCTGCTTTTGTTTTGTAAGCAGAAAGTAGAAACATCTATTTAGTTACAGTATATTGATTTTTGGAAATCAGATTGTAGAGGGTGTAGATAATAGGCATGAAAGGGTCTCAAACTGGTAATATAGGAATCAATAAATATTCAAGACAAGAGAGTGTAAAGAAAACCAGGCAAAATGACAGGTGTACACAGAATTCATTTCACTGCTCAGAAAAGATCTTTCCTTATTGGAAACTATAAAGCTAAACGAGAAACTGCTGAGCACTGATGTTACTGGGCAAACTTCCCAGAACTCCTCATTCCACTCCCCCCGAGCCTTTCCTTTACACAGGTTCATGGACTATCTCTAGACAGCCATGAGAAAGATTTTAGGCCGTGAGTAGGGAAGAACAAACAAAAATTAAATCTAATTGCTGGGGAACAATGTTTTTTACGGGTTGTGAACAAGGAAGGAAACGCTGCTGGCAATTAATGACTGCTCTGGATCGGTGCTGCTGAACCATCAGCACCAAGCACTTGGGGCACTCCTGGAGCACAGGGCAAGGGAAAAACAGGGCGGAGAACCTCACGGGTTTGCAGCGTGGCACTGCTGGGGATCAGGGTATTCACGTGCGCTTTGTAACAGCTGCTTTTGAGGTTTTAACTCTTATATTTTTTCAAATTCTGTGTTCCCAGTGTGTGACTCTGAGCTGCCTTGCAGCCTGTCAGCTGCTGCTCTCTCACGCTCACACAGACATAACAAAGCCTCTCCAGGCCTGCTCTGCAAGGACACCCAGCCCGTCCCAGGCCCAAAATGTGTAACCCAGCACCTTGAGAAGGGGGGCGAGCTGAGGGGCAGTTCCATCATTAGCTAAAGTTTAATTGGCCAATTTATGCTGATCTGCAAATGGACCAAACCTGTAACAGTGTGAAGAACTCGTGACTCGGGGTCCATCTCGGGTGTGGCCTTTGGCCTGCCCAGGGTGTGCCTCTGAAGGCCTTTCCAATAAATATCCACCTTTATTCCCTTACTCCTGGCTAGTCTCTGTTCCCAGCTTGGCCTTTTAGGAATCACTTTGGTTCTAGAAATAACCCAGCCTCTCTCTCAGAGCTTCTCTGGGCCATTGGAGTTCCCTAAAGGAGTTTTCCATTCTCCTGACTAAGATACCTCGTGCTATCCCAAAAGGATTGAATTTCCTTTTTAGGAACTTTAAAGACTATTCCACTTAAGGTTTTTCAAAAACTGACTTTGAAACTTTGAAACGGTAAGATTTACCAAGTTACGTTTATTCCACATATATTTTAATAAGAATCAAAATATCAGTTAAGAATTCTGTTAAACCCAGAGTGAAAGATTTGAGCTCATCTTGGTTAGCCCTTTGCTCTCAGCAAAACTGCATCTAACTGATCATCAGAATGCTATAACACCATGTAATGAAAAGGCAAATATTCATTAAAAAATAGTACTGATTTTTACATTGAAACTACATTAAAACATTCAATACTATTTTTGAAATCTGGATTTCTAGATATCTAGAATTTGGAAAACAAGTATCTTTTATAGGCTTAAAGGATGCCCAAACCGTGGGTGCCATCCTTGGGGAACCCGAGATGAGACTGCTCTCATGAGGGTGGCAATCTCAGAACATTTCTGATGCCACATGCAACGCAATTACAGAAATAGTAGAAGTCAAACAGATACACTGGCAAGAGGCTCAAACAGAGCAGGGACTGGGTAACAAGGATTAATTAAGCTACACTCAAAATGAGAACTCTCTCCTCTCAGGGTCAGTCCTTCTGCCCTGTGCCTGCTCTGGACTGGGTGTGGAAAAGCTTCCTATATTTCTTGTCCATGGGTAAAAATAATTGTATATTCCCTTTTTGCCCTTCAAGGATATTCACTTACAATCCCTCTGGAAAAATAAAGATGTTCAATTTCAAACCTGCTGTGCGAAATTAACCCTTTAAGATGGTGTGGTTTTGAAAGTATTTTTCTGACAGAGTAAAAAAGATGGCAGACTTATACTAACTTTTTTCTCCATAAAATACAAATTATATTCCAAATCATTGCACCTTCACATACCCTACAAGCTGCACTTGTAGCAAACTCAGGGCAGTTTTAAACCTAACTTAAGTTTGTGCATTCGCTGGACATTTTTCTGGTGGTATTATAATCAATTAATCATCTCTCCCAATACAAAACAGTCCAAATGTTTACTCAAGCATATGTGCCACCGAATTGATCAAAATTAAAAATAAGAACAACACTCGTTAAATGGATCTCAAATATTATACAACTGTTGGAGCAACTGGTACTGTCCAGTGCCCAGTTCCTACAGGATGGCAAACAATATGTGCATCTATTTCTAATGCACCAATTGAACATATGTCTGTCAGAGAAAGATGGAAACAGAATGAGGCTAAGATAATTTAAATAAACAGCTGTCACTTCATGCAAGATTGCCTCTGGTGAGCTTTGATTTGTGTGTGTACAAAAGACGAAAAGCACAACTCCAGAACTGAACAAAATTACAAAACTGAGATTTTTGAGTAGGAAGGTCATCGTGCTTGCCTCCCGTTTTTCTGTAATCCGCTAACGACAACAAGTCACAAAAGACAAACTTATTCATCTGTGTTATTTGCTCCTTCATTATACTGCTGGCTGTCAAAGATTTCTCTACATTGCCCTAGGCCTGCTAAGATTCCTACAGAACGTGCCTGTGAACGGTTTGTGCTTTCAAGAGAGGAAAGAAAGGCTTAAAACCATCCTCTTTTTTGAGGCAAAACAAAGCCAACGAGTTTTCCATTGCTTACACAGACCTTTCTTGAGGGAACACAGTTGCATCCCTGCATTTACATTTTGGGATGTGTATAGGATTGTGTAACAGATATGAATTAAACTCACTTTTTGTTCTTGTTGAATGATTCAGCTGAAGGAGAGGGCTCAAAACTCCACCAAGATGGAAAATTTCCACGGCAATAATGTGTTCTCTTTGAAGCTCAGTTTGCCAGAATGAATAAACACAGTTAAACCCCAAGATTTCAAACCCTTTAAGGCCTCAAAGCACGGAAGAGATTCTTGTGGTTTAAGCATACACATAAGCCTTGATGTGAACATAAATGTCAGATCCTGAAAAATGAGTATCAATAATGTAAAAAGGAAGCAAGAGACAAACCCACAGGGAAGCACCACGCAGGGGTTTTCTCCACTTTGGAATGGAGATGAGAAAATGTGAAAAATTCCAAACTGTCTGACTTTGAAATTTTTCCCTGGATCTAAACCCTCAGAGCAACATCTTCCTTTGGAGTTCTGTACAGCTGAGGCAGAAGCTGGTCTTTAGGAGACACTTTTGTTGACGTGTTCTCATTCCATGTTTTTCCTTCCCTGATGCTGCAGAATGGTAGGGTGAAGTGTCATAAAACCTCTGGAAATTTTCATAAAATCCCTGGTCTATGAAGTAAAATGGAAAGAATTCCAGCATAGCAACACATGCTTAAGGAACAGTTTGGAACTGAAAAGTGTCAGAAACATTTTTTTATCACCAAGAAATTATAGACTAAAGAGGAGAGAAAATGGAAGAAGAGGTTTATCGATGATATCTCTTAGTGACAGCTTTAGTTATCAATATTTACACAAGTTTCATGAGGAAAACCCACAACTTTTAGAGCTGTGATATCCCAAAATTCCTGCTTCCCCTACTAGTTATAAATATTGACAGCGTTATGACTTTTAAATTTGGATAACATTAAAATCAAGAGAATTCACACCAATGCTGCTTCCAAACCAGTAAAATAGTACTGCTGATAAAACTGACTTCTGCAAGGCAAGCCTGAGCTTCAGACTCTGCAGAGATTTTTTTTTTTTTTGTGAACCAAGGAAAACTACCAAAAAATCTATTTATTGACTATATTGGATATAGAGTTATAGATTTGCTCCTCATGGGCCTGACTCTCCAGACCCTTTCCCGTCCTTGCTGCCCTTCTCGAAGTGAGGGAATTCTTTAATTCCCTTAGGATCTGTTTAATTCATCTGCAATTAGGTGAAATCACCCATTCCTTTAAAATGTGACTGAGCACTGATTTTTTTGTACCTACTGGAAGTTACCTCAAAGAACCTAAATATGTTTATTTTGCCATTTCCATTTCAATTTCTTTATTTCATCACCTATGTTGCTAAAATAGTCACAAAAATAGCATAAAGAAATCAAACAAACAGAAATAAACTACTAATGCCTGACCCTAATTACCAACAATTTGATTAGTTTATCAGCAAAAATTACCTCGTTGATGCAAAATACAAAAGAATTCCTTAGTGGACTCACACTGCTAAATAAACATTAGATTTTCACAAAATAAACTTCAATATTCTGCTGCTATAAAGCCCTAACTTTTAAAGCACCTGTGTGCTGGAAAGTTTTGGCAAACTTCTTACACTGAAAATACATTAATTTCTTTTCCAGACATGAAATAGACAATTTTGCTACTTTAATAAAAGAAGTAAACCTATACATTAAAGTTTTAGATTTTTAGTAATATGACCTTTTTGAATTCTCTCTTTTAACAGGGTTTGTACCTTTCTGTAAAGCAATTCAGTGCTTCTCTACAGGTGAATTTAGTTTCTAAACTGTTAAAATTTTAATGGCCTCTTGTCTTCCGAGAAACAAAAGGTGCTGTGTTTAGGGCTTTCTGATAATAAATCTACCACGTGGATGAAAGGAAAATATAAAAGCATTTAAACTCAGTTTTCAAATTCAATTGAGAAACAATTTCTTTCAGCAGCTTCATGAAAGTAGGACATGCGTTACATTTAAACCTAAACAGGAGGACAGGAATTAATGCAGGATTTTTATAAAGGGCAGGTGGATGTGCAGCTTTACTATTAAAAACAGAGTGTACAATTCCATTTCAGTACAAGCTTCACCTGACTGTACGAAATTCATCCTGATATGGAGCATCTAAAGAAAATAGAAAGTTTTCATCCCAGTTATCTTTCTCTTACACGTTTCGATTTCAAAAGGGCCTCTGCTTTGAGCAAACAAATCTGCTCATCCAGGGACTCGATGCAAAGTGTTGGAAACAGAACTCACCTGCACCCTGGGAGGGGGCGAGCCTCTCTTATCTCTGCCCATTGATAGGGAACGCTCCTGCAAACGGCATCACCCTGGGCAGGAGGAGCTGGACACTCCAGCTGCACATTCATGACCTTGCTGGGGATCACCACCGTGAAATTTCCAGTTTGGGCTATCTCAAGTTGTTCAGATCTACAGATCTCTGCCTCTCATGCACGCAACACCTCCTGTCTGTCTTGTCCTTGCTCCCTCCTAATACAAAGCAAACCTGGAGCTTCATGTCTTGTGCACCTTACAAACTGTTCTTCCTCACCACTGTCAACAGAGCAAAAAATACATTCACATGTAAAGGGATTTTTTTTTTTTAACTGAATAAGCATTGATTTTGATTGTTAACCTTGTTATTTGAGATGATCAATCGTGTTTATAGAAATAACCTATTGCTTATTAATATTTTGAAGGAGCATATAGGAATTCCTCCTCTTTTCCCAAGAATGTAAAGGCAAACAAAATTATTACAACTTTCTGACAGTTAGACAGCTATTCCTTGACACTGCGCTCCTGGAAGCAGAGAGATGGCCATCTACTGGAAATCCAGATGTTTATTCTTGTCTTGGACAGATAAATGAATGCTGGTGCTGCATTTTGTACGTGATTAAATAACCCCTGTTAGAGCAGCAATCCTCCCACCTCAGGTTTAGGCTGAAAAGTTAAAGTAACTCAAGCTAGTTTGTACTCCAGCACTGTGATTTTTAAATTCATTTTGAATCAAGTCTGTAACTAACTATCAATCAAACCCAACATAAAAGGAGATTGCCCAAGAGTAGATGCTCTGACAGCCCAGATGTATAATTACTAATGTATTTAGAAACACCCTGCAAATCTGTAATAAAGATCAATGGCTTACAGCATAATTTGGCATCTAAAGCACAGAACTCTGATTGTATTGTGTTTGTAAACATGTTTTAAGCTGTTGATAAGGTCTGTCAAGCAGAGGAAATTGAAGTCACTGTGGCAAAGATCCCTGAGATAGTTAGCATCCGGAGAGAAAATGATCTGCCAACTTCTCCCAGCCTTGCTGCCATTCGTGACATATGCAGCTGTACAAAACCGGCTGAGGGGAGATCCCTGAACGAGGCAGGGGAGACAGTGCCATTCAAAACCAAAATCCCAGAGGTGAGGGGGCTGGGAGCAGCAGGATGATTGCAGATGTAGGGAAAATACCTATTTCTAACAGCAATAGTCGTTACCTTGTCACGAGGCGGCTGCAAGAGGAAATGCCATTGCAGTCAGTGAGTTTGCAGCTGTGACCACAAGTCATTAATTTTAATTTACTAGCAGTACTCTGATTGTTACACAGCACCAAAGACCTGCAGAAATCCCCAGGTGAGCACGTTTGACGTTACTGATCAGTGAGGATTCTGCTGCTGGGGACAAATGATCAACACTGGGAATATTCGGATTTTTCAGCAATGGGAGATATTTTCACCTGGGCCCCAAGCCACAGCTACGGAGGGCCTTGTGACTGATTAATCCCAGGCAGCAGCTACAGCACTTTACCATCATTTACAGAGAAATTTTCCACGGAAAAAAAATTTCCAGAAAACCCATGGGGCAGTGGATACTTCTCCCAGTGAAATGGAACACTGCAAAGCTGATTCCAAAAGATCCCAATTCCACCTATTTTGTGTTTCATTTTGTGACTACTACAGAAATTGATGTTTGCCCAGTAATATTTACAAATGGATTTGTAGACAACCAGAAAATAAAGTCTACAGAAGAATATAATAATAAAGGGAAAATAGGATAACAGGTGTTTGAAAACTGGGAAAGTCATCATTCTTCTGAGGAGTGCTAATTATAACTAAAATAATTGTTTCCATCAGTGGTTTACAGAGGGAATCAGAGACACAATGCATTATCAAACCAAATAAACCACATTTGTTGTAGCTTTGACCCAGATGAGCACACAAACAAGAACTTGAATATTTTTTAGAATAGAATAATAACACTTTCAAGGCCTCAGTGGCCCAACTAGCTAAGTCAAAGGGATTTTGAGAATACAGAAGGGTTTTTTTTCTCTGATAAGAGCATGTTTATTCACACTACTGGTTACACAGGAAATTCAAGTAAAGGAGTAAATAACCAGCCAGCAATGGAGCCTGCAGGGTTGTGTCTACATTCACAGTGTTAGTGAGTTTTGTTAATTCTCCAGGTTCCTAACTTCAGTATCATTAATCAACAATAATTCATTTCCTTGTCTGTGTCATAACAAATTTTTAATAATATTTTTTTTAATAAATTAAGGGAAGGTAAAAATTCTCCTTTCAAGGATGGAATTTTGACACAATCCTGGGATCCTGCTAACAGGAGAACCCCTAGGTGTTCTTTTCCCATATGATGCCAGAAGAAGACCCTTATTTAGCCAAGAAAACCTCTAAGCCTTCCAAAAATTCTCTTTTCACACAGAGTTAAACAAGGGAAGGAACTACAATCACTCAGTGCAAGCTGCCTCACATGGGGAGAGTGCAGAGGGTGCCACAGATCGAGGCTATTTTGGTCGTCCAGGTGATTCCCTGACAAACCCACATCCTGCTGTCAGGAGCACGAGCCTGGCAGCGAGAGGAGCAGAGCAGCAGCAGCTCTGGGGTCCCCAGGATGTCACAGCCACATGGGTGAGGTCGTTCCTTGCTCTGGCAGGAGCAGACAAACAGCAGCTGGCCCCGAGAGCACCAGGCACTGATTTTTTGGGAAACCTCGATGAATTAAATGTAACATTTCTCGTGATGCTTCACCCAGCCTGGGGATACCCTGGCCACAGGGCAGGTTTGCTGAGACAGGATGTGTTCTGTAAGGAGTTTGGAGGCTGGCTACAAGTCCCATTCATTTAATTCTGTGTTTTCATAGCCTTCCTCACAATGCTGTGTGCACACCTATGAAGGGTGCCAGCGGTGAGACTGCCTGCGGTGGAGCTGTCAGGATCAGAAAAGAATGCTAAATTAACTGGGGTTTAAAACTGATAGGAGCAGAAAGGTACCTGAAGGTCTATTGCTTTTCACTAATTCCCCTAGATCTTAAGAAACTCGTTCTTTGGCATAATTCTCATTCTGGTTGACAGTAACTGACCCCGCAGCTATTCCACCTTTTGAATTCATCAATCAGATTCCTTTTCTTCTCAACGGTTGCTAATCCTATCTCACAATTATTTCCTGTTCTACCCAACCCTCCCAGAGTCTAAAAGCTTAGAGACAGGTCATAAAGCATCAGGTTCTCTAAGAGGTTGCCTCATTCTTTGCATATTAAGAACCAGCACGGGGAAATGCTCCTCTTGCATCTCAAGGAAAGAGAGAAAAAAGCCCTAAACTCAGCATGCAGAATGAGATACCTTCCAACAACTATTCAGTATAGAAACACCCAGTTCCCACATCAGGTTCTGTGGCTAGAAATAAAATATTTGCCATGTAATCACTGATCCCAACCTGGAATAAAATTTTAAAATATTCATATTTTAAGAAAACAAAACTTATTATATCACAGTTCTAGAGTTCTTCCAGCGTGTTTTGGGGACCATTTAGTGTTGTTATTCAAAAGCACTGAGTACAAGAAATACCACAACATTGTCAATGCCTTAACAAGAGAAATCCTTTCAAAAAGCATCTCCTACTTCTGCATTTTTAAATCCAAGATCATCCCTACATGACAGGGTTAGAAGTCAGGGTTCTGAGATTAGTCTGCATCTATAAATAATACCAAGAGTTCAATCCCCTACTGATTTTTTTTTTTTTTTAACTGCATTCAACGTAAAGCAAGTTTTTACAGAGAGAATAAAATGTTTCATCAAAATAAAATCCAGTTTTTCTCACCGGCAAGTAATTTATGCTCTTCAGTTGAGAACATCATGTTCTTAAATTGTTAATTATAACATTCTGCAGCTCTTCTTCTCCGGTTATGGACAAAGGAATAGACACTTGTGTTAATGCCAAGATTCTTCAGAGTCTGTGCTCTGAGCTTTACCTCTCCCTTTAGTGACATGGAAGCCTCCACTTTCCCTAAGTGCTCTATATTCGATTGTTTCTTCTGTTTCTTTCCACTGTTTTAAATTCTGTATCTGAGCTTAATTGACAACACAGGTTAAGGCCGTGGAAGAAGAGAGAAATATATAACTATATTAAGAAAGGAAAGGGAAACATAACTGAGGGAAATATAACCAGGTATAATTTCAAATGGAGGTGTCTTAGGAGAGGCAAAAACAACTGCAGAACAAAATTATATCCATGATATCACTTCTAGCAAATCAAATAGAGCAAATGACCTGGGATTCCAATTAACACATCTATGCAATTTATCTATCTGATGAGTCTATTTAGGCATACAGAGAGTTTAACAAGTTTCCAGTGTGTGGGAAATGAAAATTGAATACCTAGATTCTTTTCAGTAAAAATTTTCCTTTTCCTCCCCCTAATTTTAACTGATTAGTCAATCACAATCCAGATTTCTGATTGTTTTAACACAATGCAGTTGATTAGCATTTTCCACAAACCCTCTCATTCTCCAGCAACACCTTCCTGTTACGCCAGCCATAAATTATTTCTGTTGTCATTACTATCTGTGCTGGTTTGGGGTGGAGATAACTCGCTTCCCAGCAGTTGCTGTGGGGCCGTGTTTCGGATTTGTGCTGGGAACAGTGCTGATAACACAGGGATGTTTTCACTGTCACTGGACGGTGACTCTCACGCACTAAATCCATCCCTGCATCACATCCCTTGTTTTAGCTGTATCCAAAGCCCAGAGCTTGGAATCAGAGCACTCTGCAACTTGAGTAACAGCCCAGGTAAGTGGGAAGGATCAGGAGGGGAATCAGAGCACTCTGCAACTTGAGTAGCAGCCCAGGTAAGTGGGAAGGATCAGGAGGGGAATCAGAGCACTCTGCAACCTGAGTAACAGCCCAGGTAAGTGGGAAGGATCAGGAGGGGAATCAGAGCACTCTGCAACTTGAGTAACAGCCCAGGTAAGTGGGAAGGATCAGGAGGATCACTCAAAAGGACCCTGTCCGTGCCTCTGACAAGCTGACTCAGGTGCAGCTGCTTAGTCCATGAGACCAGAGTGGACTTATCAGGGAGTGCAGATAAGCTCAGCTGGCATCTCCTTCACGCTCTCCCTCCTGGATCCAGCCCTCCCACACACATTCCAAGGTGCATTCCAGGCTGCTGGATGCAAATGGTCTCCCACGAGTGAACTCCGCTCTACTCTTGGCAGAAGGTGCCGAGGGTCAGCGTCAGTCGGCATCGCTGGAGGTACAAACACAGCGAAAGGGAACCATTCCTGCCTGAACGTGCTTTTTGTTTTGGCACAGATTTGAGCACTGCAAGTGTTATTTTGATGCTGACTGTTCTCCAGATTTCTCACCAAGTCTCTCTTTACATCTCAGCTACCCCATGCACCAGGGTGCTGCAAGAGATGATCCCGGTCGGGCACTCCGAGGTGATGCCAGGCATTATTTTTATTGCCAGTGATGAGTGCTGAATTTGGATTTGGGGTGGCTGCTCAGGAAGAGCAGGGAGAGGATATAAAAATGCAGAGGAGTACCCAGTGCATGCCAAAGTGCAGCTTCACGGGCAAGCTCCTGTCTTTCAGGGAGCTGTCAGGCACACGTGTAATAAACCACAATTGTGTTCAAAGCTAATGCTAATATGGCTCAGTGGGAGACCTGTTTTAAATGTTATATTTTCAAGCCCTTCTCTAAACCATCTTTCCTAGAGAATACTTCAAGGGAACTGGCATTCTAATGAATTCCTTAGGCCTGATTTTCAGAGTTATTAAGTGCACCTCTGATCACAAGTGCAATGGGAGATACTGACAGATATTCAGGCTTATCCTATGTAGATAGACAGGTTGTATAAATACTCTATTTGAAATATTCCCACCCAAGAGGGAAGGAAGCAAGACAAATCAGCCTGAATTAGGATGAAGATGGCAGGGTGACAATGCAACTTCTTACCTACCTGAAGCAAGCTACTTCAAAATTATATGAAAAAAAATCTGCTTAAAATATGTAAACCTTTGCATCCAACATATAGTACCAGTAGATAGTAACAGATAAAACAACGAGTTTTGGGTTTAAAGAAAGGACACATTTTACAATTCATATACGGTTGCACATATTTTTGAAGTGTTCTGGTTTTTGGTGGAATATAAGTTCTCTCCTAGAATTCTGAGATCCTGCCTCCTGCTGTACTAGAACAACCAGGTAATAATTTGATCATTTCTGACACATCCATCCTGGTATTGCCTAGAAAACATGTATACAAATTTAAAATCTTTTTGGCACAAAGTAATATTCCTTGTGGGCTCACCACCTGTTTATTGATGCCCAGCCAGTCCCTGAGCAGCAATCTGCCCTTCCCGGCCAACTCCCCCCGGTTTCTGCACTGGACATAACATTCCATGGCCTGGAATGTCCCTTTGGCCAGCCTGGATCCTTGTCCTGGCCAGGCTCCCTCTGGGTTCCTTGGGCACCTTCCCACAGGCAGAGCATGAAAAGCTGCAACTACAAAGCTAAAATCACTCAGCAACAACTAAAACATCTGTGTCCTACCTTGTTATTCCCATTCCAAATCCCAAATATAGCATGGGAAGAGGTACTAGGAAGAGAATTAACTCTCTCCCAGCTGCAGCCAGGCCAACCTGTGTCTCTCACTATGATATATTACATCCCTTTCCCTCACAGGTTACTCCTCTTTCTCTCCTCTTGGCCATTTGGCAGCTGCAGCAGAGGAAGGTTTCATGCAAAGAACAATACCTGGTGCTTTGCACTGGGAGAGAAGGAATGCATCAGCCTGGGATGGAAAATAGGGAGCTACATAGCAGAGGAGCAGCAACTGAGAGCCCCCGGCCCCAAGTGCTCTGATTTTCCTTGAAGTGGAGTTTGATGAAACAGAAATCCTGCTCAGAGCTGTTCATCACAGCTGGAGAGAACAATTAAACATGAGCCTCCTAGATGTTTAGTCGACAGGGAGCTGTCTGTCTAACATGGCTCTAGCTGAAAAATAGGAGATCTCAGAGCCCTAAATACAGATCTGTTCAGGATATGGGACACCAGCACAGTCTGGCATCTGATGAAGAGAAGAGCCTATAAAAGTTCATTATTTAAATGAAGACCTGGACATGTAAAGACAATAATTAACTTATCTGAAGGTCAAAAAGTTATCTAAATAGGAGAGCTACAGGTGCTGTGCGTGTCCTATCCCTCCCCCACCCCTCAGTATCTCCTAAAGAAAAACAAGAGATACAAATCAGGGAGACAGTGACAATTAGCCTCCTAATTAAAGAATAAGCAAAAGGCTAGGCTGCAAAACAAGTTATTCCGGGTAGGATATTCCCAGTTGTTCCTCAGTCTAAATAAGACTGTTTTCTCCTCAAATGTCACAGCATATTAAGTGCCAGGAGAGAATTATTTCAGCATATGATGAACAAAACAACATGACTCCAAGGAACGAAGTCACAAAGCTGTCCATGAAGTGAATTGCAGCTCGAGTTCCAGATAATTAGGAGTCAAGGCTCCTACAGTATGGATCCTGCTGCAGAGGCAAACCCCACGGCATTTAATACCTTTCTCATTTGTTTTGATATACTCAAACTATTGGCAAGTGAAGGTCAAATAACTTTTCCAGGCACCCTCAGCAATGTACGAAACCTGGGCATCTCCAAAACTCCTCAGTCCAGGTTTGCAGGATCAGGATTTCCCCCTGAGCACAGCCCCATCGATACAGGAGAAGGAAAGGCCAAAGGGAGAACCAACACTTCTGCTGCTGCCCATCCTTGTGTTTCTCTTTTCCTGCTATAAAACCATGCCCAGGTCTTGCTCTGATGACACTGCAGCTGATTATCTCCACAGCCTTTCACCTCGATGATTCTGTGCTTCAGGATGTCCACATGAACACAAGTCACAGAGCTCAGCTCCTGTCAAACCCTGCCGAACTGTTCTGCACCTGCACCAGGGCTTCAAACTGCAGCTTCTGAACCCGCCCACCAGTTTTGCAGAGTGATGGCTGAAGAGTCATTTCTGCATGGTTTGGAACTATCTTTAGCATGCTAATGTTCGATATTCACATTATTGCTGCATGGGAGCTTATGAAAACTATTAGTTATAATACTTTAACTTCTGTGTGAGAAGAAATTAAAAATTACTTTAGGAGGAATGAATGGGCCATAGAACTACTAAATGCCTGACTATAACATTTTCTATATATTTATTGATTTAAGACCAACAAACTACAATTTGCTTGACAAGTCAGGCTTTATTTATTCATTTAACAGCACACTTATGTCACAATTATTTCCAAAAAGTATTTTCAGACTTGCTAACCTCTTCATGACCATGATTAATCATGACATGGCTAAGTCCTCAAGTAGTCCAAGCAACAGAAGATAAAGTTACTTTAGATGACAAATTAAGACTAAAAGTCCTCTCTGTAATGTACCAAAATAGACTACAAGCGCATTTGTTTCTTTCACTGATCATTAATTCAGACTAAATTTAAGTATGAATGCTAATTAAAATTTTGTTGGTCTTCACTGCTGACAGAAAAACCACAGAGCCAATGGTTGCACTGAACTAATTTCACTGACAAATGCTTGGCATCACAGTCTGTTGAAACTTCAGATTTAGTGAAAAACTAACAGTATTTTGATCAATTCTGAAATATGCCCAAACACTTAAATTTGCAAAGCATCTGTTACACACTGACTCTTCAAACACTAAATATTTCAATGCCTGTTGTTCTTCTGTTGAAAAATTCCAATTTATAATATTCAAAATCTCACCTAACATCCAGAGAAATATACAAGTGAAAATTATTCTGACAGATTATCCTTAAAACTAAAGATGCCAAAATGCTTGCTTATCTTTTACTACAGTTTAAGTTATCCGTGGCAAAAGAGTGGGAATTACTAGATATTGTTTCTACACAAACAGGAAATTGTGGGAGCCAGTGAGCATGTACCCCAATCCTGTTATTGCTCCCTGCCTCTGTCCTGACTCTGCTCCAGGAAGCTCCTCCCTCCCCGTTCTCCCACTGGCCCTGTCCCCTTGGCCCCTGTTGGTTCCCTCCCCCCAGCCCCACCCATGTACCGCCCCTGTGCCCCAGACCATTGGTCCCTGATGTTCTCCCCGCCCCCGTATAAAACCCTAGCCACTCCATTGTTCTTGGTCCTTCCCTCTGGACCCTTCCCTGGGGCAGTTTGAATAAACCTACTCCATGGAACCCCATGCAAAGACCCTTCCCGTCTCTTTGCCGTCGGTTTGTCACAGAAGCCAGCCAGAGCGTGATTAACCCCGGCCATCGGCTCATGACAGGAAGTGATGAAGTTCATTAATTGCATCCTCAGTTCACTGTTTCAGATCTACACAGCTGACTCCCAGGCGGAAGCCTGAAGAAGCCAATATTGTGATTTTTGACAGAAAATGCACAGGTGTGCTTTTACCTGCAGGCCTAGCAAAGATGCAGGGGCTCGTGGATGGCCCATGGCAAGAGCCGAGGCCGGTGGGGTGGACACAGCTCTTGCAGTTTCAGTGTCTGTCCCAGGGTGCAGTGGTGATGCCATGATGATTTTTTGCTTTTTCTTTTATACCCCTTTTATACACTCTTTTATGTAGCTTTTATGTATTCTTAGTGCTTTTAGCCCACACAGTTATAATTCTTTAAGTTTGATCACTTCCCTCAGACCCAATATCCCGTTAAGCCAAGAGCCCAAACACCCTGGAAACCCCAGACCCCGAGGGCCTCTCCAGAACACATTCTGTAAACAAAGCCAGGCCCAGCCAGGGGAAGGCTCCTCGCTGAGGGGTCTCGCTGGAGTCCCTCCCTGGGCAATCTTTGATAGATGTGCTAATTAGCAAGGCCTGTAATTGCACACACATCACATCGTGGGGGGCCATTTCTCCGGGGGGCATTTCGGGGTGCATTTCGATGTGCATTTCGGCGCCCCTGAGGATCCTTCAATAAACACCGAGGTAAAACCCTTTTTCCCTCTTAACTGTGTTCAGCTCTCTTAATTTTAAGACCAGGAAAAGACATCAGTGGCACAGACACCGTGGCCAATTCCAGGGCTGCACACGGGAATTGTGAACCGCAGGCTCAGCTTTCCCTCCTGAGAGAAGCTACAGCAACTTTTGAAGTTCTAAGGGTGGCACCAACCCGTGTCTCTCACATCACTTTAAACGTGCTTTGTTGAAGATAACACAGGAAACTCTCCTGGGGCTGTGTAGTCTCCTGTGTGATTATTATTCAGCAGCAAATACTTGCCTGGATCCTACTGTGCTCTATTCTAAATCAGTACAAGTATCTGCTACCTGACACCTCCTGAAAACTGACTGCATCTTAGGGGACAGTCTGGGCTGTAAATTATTTATTCTGACTTACACTGCTTGCTTTTCTACGCTCAGAAAAAGCTAGAACGGCCAGACCCTCGTGGCTCGTTGCTTGACTGGATTTAAGATTATTTCAGTCTGTTGGCTTTATATCTATTATTTTTTTCTATACTCAGAAGGTATTTTAAAGAAAAAAAAAAAGAAAGGTTTTTAAATTTTAAAGAAAGTATTTCCTTTATGTATTAATAACATCTCAGTAAAATTATATTTTTCGATGCCAAAGTTTCACCTTATTCACAAGAATAAACAAGCTTTAAAGAGTTTTAAAAAATAATTAATTTCTAAATTATTTTTTCCATCCCTGCTTATATTGATTGTGAGCTGTCATGAACTAAATTAGAAGTAAAAGAAACTTTTCTGATCTTACTAAACTTACAAACAGTTGCAGGTGTCCTCTGTGGCCAACCTTTATAAAAACTCTTTTTATATTTTGAATTGGCTTCTGGGTTTTGGTAGGTTATTTCTTTGTTTGTTTGTTTGGGGGTTTTTTGTGGTTTTCTTTTCTTTTCTTTTTTTTTTTTTTGGTTGGTTTGGGGTTTTTTTGGGGGGGTTTTTTGTTTGGTTGGGGTTTTTTTGGGTTTTTTGCAGTTTTTTGTTTTGTTTGGTTGGTTTTAGGGGTTTTTTGTCTGTTTGGATTTTTTTTGTTTTTGGGGGGGTTGTCTGTTTTGGTTTTTTGTTGGTTTTTTTCGTGGTGTTGTTTTTGGGGTTTTTTGGGCGTATTTTTTGTGTGATTTTTGTTTGTTGGTTTTTTGTTTGTTTATTTTTTAGTTAAGTTTTGAGGCAACCAAACAGATGGAAAGAGTTAAGTGAACAGCTGAGGTCACTGCTGAACCTTTGACTCCACATTATTCCGGTGCTTGGGTTGGTGTTTGACTCCAGCCTCCCTGGTCCTCAGCCTTTCCTCCAGTCCCTTCAGCATCTCCACAGCCTCCTCTGGCCCCACTCCAGGATCTCCCTGCTCTGCTGAGGACCCCAAGCTGGACACAGCACCCCAGAGGTGCAGGATCCCTCCCTGACCCGCTGCCAATCCCCTCCCTGAGTCTGATATCATTAAATCTCCATCAGGCAGAAAAATCTCAAATAAACCTCTCCAACAGGCATCTTGATAAGTTAGCACAGCAGTCCATAAACATGTTTCATATTAGTAAAACAAATTCCTGTTTGCAGCCAAACGTGGCAGCGCATCAGCACGTATTGCTGCGAGATGGCCTTTACAGAGGCAATAATAAATCACAAACACCCTTAATAGGATAATACTACCGTGGATGTGGAAAGAAATAAGCATCTGTAACCCGCAGATTAAAAGAGGCAGCGTATTTAATATGAAACAATGTAATGTAATGCCAACAGGAGACGAGAAGATTACAAATTTCTTCAATTAGTCATACAGCCAAACCATGAATACAAATACTCACGATCAGCATGCTGATACAGAAAGCACGCCAGAAAATAGGTCAAAATAAAGCATATCAGGACTGCTCAAACAAATGACAGTCATGTGAAGATAGTGTTTTGGTTTTTTGTTTTGTTTTTTTTTTTTTTAATATACTATCAGACTTTGAATTCTGGCTGTATTTATCAAATATCTTCACTATTCATTACATCCCTTCAAGGATTAGGCTGTGATGAGCCTGATTGTTCTAAGACATCTAAAAGGTGTCCCCCCATTCCTCTTTTTGTTTGGGGGTGGGGAAAGAGTAAGAGAAAACATCTCATAAACCACCTGGATAGAAAGACTCTTCAGGAAAATAATATTTTCATTTATTTGTAAGATTCCGATTGGAAACTAAAAAAAAAAAAAAAAAATCCTGTCTATTTATTTAGAAATCTGTTTATCTCATAGTCTGAGCATCATCCTACCTAAGCAAACTCTCTCTTTATCCAATCTGATCCATTTCTTCATGTCCTTTGGGTTTCTCCTGGGGCCATTATCATGCAATGGCCAAGTGTATAAAATTCCAAGGGTAAATATGTTTGATTTAGTGAACACACTGATTGGGAGCAGCTTTCTGATCCATCTGATTGGCCTCCAGCTCTGTGTCGTGGCTGTTCTCTCTACTTGTAGGGGTCATGAATTTCCTGTACTTTAAGGCTTATGAAGAAGTACAATCTTGTGACTCAAAAACTGTCACACATTGTTACCAAACCTGTTCACTTGCACAAACCAAAAGGAAAAATCAAACCCACGCCATCAAAGACTGAAGTACCATCCCATGAAAGCAAACTCAGTGACTTTCTGCCAGTTAAAGCATCTTTCAATTTGTCCTGCTCTCGCACTGGAGAGCTCAGGACCAATATTCTAAATGCAAAGTACATGCAAGGGAGTGATTCTGACTGCAAACAACGCCTCTGCAAAGGAAACTTCAGCCCACACCATCTATTCTCTATCAAAAACAAAATCATCAGTAATACTTAAAAATACTTAAGCACCAGCAGCTTGAACCCCAGCTGGCACTTTCAGTGACAATTGATCATTATAAACCTTTGTGTTTCTGTCAGAAGGGTTTGAAGGACTTTGCAGCACCAGCAGAGCAGCACCTGCCTGCTCAGGGGGCAGCTTTGGCACTCCTGAAACCAATAGTTCAACAATTTTTCACCCTCACTCTTTTCAGCAGTTGCTGCTAATGAAAATGGTAACCAGGAGACCTATGTAAAGTTACAGTGAGGAACCAGGATAACAGTAAAAATGTCAGTATTCAAGCTGTGTGAGATCATTTTGATTCAATTCATTTACAGATTATTTTAGAATAAAAAAAATAATTAAGAAGAAGAAAGCCTGTGGCTTAAAATTCATCGTGTACCAAAAGATTCAGCAGTGATCTTATGGTGTAGCCGTGGAACAGGAGAGGTCACATTTAAAGCTTTTAAATTTTACCTCAATTCTACCAACATTTATTCTGGACCCTCTTGGTACTTATGCTTCAAAACATTTTGTTTTTAAAAATCTTATTTTGTACATTTTTATTAAGTCAACCCCAGGTAATAAAGAAAACGTTACACACAGATCTTTAAAAAGAGGATTTCTTCCAGTCCAAGACACTGCATTTTAATGCAAGCTGCTTTTGTCTACCATGTTATCAATCTAACTCACATAAACTTTTACTTCTTCAGCTTAACACATCATTTTCCACCCATAACCTTCAGCTGTTTTTCCAAAAATCAGATAAATAATATCTCTGTCTTTACTTAAAAATGCACTTTTCCTATCCAAGAGATGTAACATCAACTGGACACATTCACTTTGTAAACCCATCAATTTTATGCTGTTTCTCATTTCTGCGTTTGCATTACGTATTTCCATCTTCCAGTTGTTAGTACACGAATTTGATATGGGATTAACAATTTCATAGGTCAAATCTCTCTGGATTTGGGAAATAATTAGGATTTTATGTGATAAATTTCCCAAGTCCCTGAGCAGTGGTTCTGCATTACAGGTGTTGGTACTTTTCCCTGTCATACCAACCAGCCAGTTTGTCTGGTATTCAAAATCGCTGGCAGTACTGAAAATTGGAATTTTTCCTGTTTAATTTTTTTACATGTAGTACTGTTTTCTCCAAATCCCTCCAAGACAGCCTGATAATTAGCATACATCAACTGCCTTGCTGGCTATTACCAAAAATAGGGCTCCTTTCAACATGCTGAAGGCAACAGTTGCTGACAGAAATTAAGTGGCTGTTTTAATCTTTGTGATATCTTCCATATTTCAGGAGCTACAGCCCTGTGGAGTTTTTAGTTGCCCTTTTCCAATCTTTCCCCCACCCACCCCAATTCCTATTTATGCCTGATTATAGAGATACTTCATACTCAGTCCTAAGCTAAAGCCCTTAAAAGAAATTCTCTTAATTTAGTTCTTTTTTTTTTTTTTCTGATTAATTTGAAATATTATAACACATGATTTAGAAATGTCTGGGAAGAAAAACTATTTATTGATGTTATCCCTAATAACACTCTGAAGTGCTGCTTTTCGTCTTTGGTTCTTGCAGTTCTTCAGCTGTGAAAAATTTCTTTTTCTGAAATATTACAGAGCCTCAGAACCACAAGTGCAGAATAAAAGGCAGACACTACTCTCAATTCCCAGGCACCTTGCCCTGGGATGCTGCAGTTACAGGACTCACACACAACACGATTCACTCCGTGTTCCAGGAAGAAAATGGAAGTGACTTGAGGTAGATCAAAATTAGTGATTCTCTAAAGAATTTTCTCTACCCTCTCCTTTGAGAAAAGGTTTATTTTAGTAAAGGCTGAAGCTCACTCGAAGGAGTAAGAGCAGCTTTTTCCTCAGAAGGAGCTCATCCCGTGGCTGAACAGTAACACAAATCTGTCCTGACTGCTATGAATTGCTTCTCAGCATTGATTCACCGGCCGCTGACCATTTTATAAAGTGGGCAGCCTGAATTCTGCAAACCAAATTGGGAGCAAAAGTGTTCTTAACTGAAGATGAGTATTGACATGTATTTCTGCCATAATACCAAAACCAGGGGAACACACTTAGTTCGTTACAAACGATCGCTTCATTACCCAAATTTGCGTCTTCCGATATTTCCCCGGAAAACCTTGCACAACGGCCTCCACGTTCCCTAAGAACTCTGTTTGGTCTTTTATTGAAATGCTGCCATCAGAAAGCGTCGTTTGTTCCCATCCATAATTCAGAGTTTCCTTCAGAAAAGGCAGGAGCTGACTGTTCAAATATATTGAAACTCTCATAGCCTGCAGCACCTGCTGCAATGCATTATTGATGGCGGTGGCGCTGACGCATTTCTGGGAGCATCTGCTTTCCTCTGGATGGGAGAGCTCCAAAACGAAACACATTTCCTGTGGAATTCCTTTTGCTGATACTTTCTCAGGCTGGAGGCTTCAAAAGAGTGACCTCTGGACAATTCTAAGTTAGGGCATCTTGAGGAAGCCTCCACAGTTTCTTTTACTAATGTTATTTTGTAATTTTTTTTTCCCTACAACCTATTTTTTCCTTCACTCTGCAGGGGAATGGAGCTGATTTGGAGGGATTCAGGAAGGCTGGCAGATCTGTGCCCTCAGTTGGTGCACTCAGGGCCCTGAAAAAGCTCCTCTAATTCCATGATTAGTCAGTATTTATGGTAAAGTTTATATCAACCCTATCCAGCCTCTCAGACATCAGCTCAGTTTGTTACAGCCTGGTGCTAAAATTCCAGGGTTGCAGGTTCAGTCCTTGGCTGAATTCAGTAGGCTGAAGGCCCATTCAGTAAAGAGTTGGCCTTGGTGATCCTTTTGTATCCCTTCCAGCTCAGAATATTCTGTGATTATTGGAGGTCAGGCCTAGTGCCCCCTATCTTTATGTCGTCAGTCAAATAAGCTTTATTTTGGGACAAAAAGGAATTTGTTCTTCGGGCTAAATTAGAATCCAGCACGATTTTCCTCACAAGATAAAGCTCATTTCTTTGCTGGTTGAGAACAACCTACCCTGTTCAAAAGCAGCTCAGGGTCCTGACAAAAGATGAAGTGCAGGGTTGGATCTCATCAAGACCTCATCCAAAGGAATTTTGCTGGCAACCCTCAGTCCTTTAGATTATATCACTCCTGACATCAACATCACAACAGAAATAGGCACGAGTAGAAATGGAGAGGAATGCATCCACAATATGTAATTTATTGCTGCAATCTTCAGATCCCAAGTGAGTTAATTTTAAAAAGCTGTCAGGTAATTATTTTGTGCTTTGGGTTTTTTTCTTCTTGACTGGAACAATGAATCATTAAGTAAGTGAGAGCTCGAAGACACCATGCTGAGGAGAACTGTCTAGCATCAGTGAGCGGGGAAAAATCTGATTCTGATAGCAGCCTCATCAGTTACTACATAATTTAAATGGAAGTTGGATAATCCTAAAGGCTTTTAGAATCTCATCTAAACAGTGCTATTATTCATTCTCAAAACATTTTATTGCAAGACGACCGCTTTTTATGCTCTCAGATAAATTTAACAGGATCCCTGTAATTTTATTTATATGTAAATATGTACACCCCATATATAATAAAATGGTTCACTGCTGAGCATTTAAAGCACAGGCTTCTGCAGTTCTTTTTACATAGGATATGAGCCCTCAAATCAAACCTAGACCAATGGACTATTTTTAATTTGGACAGATTCACTCCCTCCCTCTACCACTTCCTAATCAGGCCATAATTACCATTTACAAAATTCATTCTGTTTGACCTATCAGCTTTCTGATTAAGATCCATCCAATCACTTGAGAAAGAAACCAAATTCTATAATACTCTCCCAAGCTTTCCATTTTTGCAGAAAGGCATGATGCCTCAACCACGTGAAATCAAATACATGCAGAAAGAATTCTGCTTCGTTTTCAATATGCACCACGAAAAAGTTTGCAATAAAAAAATTAACGGTACAAAATTTTGTGGCCTTAAGACATCCGTGACACAGAGATCCTGAGCTGAGGTCAGGGTAAAAAGTCTACTGAAGGTAACATGTTAAGATAGATCTCTAAATAACAGTGAGGAGTTGTCTACCAGCTCCTGAGGTACTCAGGAAATGCTCAATTGGACATTTAATCCCTTTAGTTGCTGCCACGGTGGTGCTGCCAGGCAGACCTGGTGCCAGCAATCTGGTCAATGGCCACAAACCAGATGCTTGGAATAAATGAGCAGAAGGAAACCTGTGGGTAGAGCATCCCTTCCAGAGCCAGACTTGCACAAAGTAAAAGTAATTTAGTTAAATTTTCTCTGTTTGTATCTTCTAAACACATTGTTGTTCAGAAATATCCACAGAACCGCCTTCACGTCTAATTATTATGTACATGTTTCCTGCTCATTTCCATAAAACTGCTCATTATTTTTCATTAACGAGCGGAACCAGAAACAAATTTAAAGCAGAGAGTTCACTTGTCTCCTAAAAGTTGGCAATATAAAATGAAGCAACTTCTCCATATACATTAATCATTTATCTCAGGGCACTATGCCACATGATCGGAAAATAGTCATAATCTCAAGGATCTTTAGCTACAGCAAGCGTATCTTCATCCACAGGAAAATAATTCCTGGGAAAGATAAAGTACTCAAATTACCTTTTTTCCACCCTCCATTATTCCAGGCCTAACCTCTCCCTTTTTTTTTTTCCCACATAGTAAGAGTTGTATAGGGAGTACAATTTTTATCTGGCATTTAAATGTAGTTGTACTATCAGTTTTCATTTATTTGTTTTTATGATTAGGGAGTTATTTCACCAGCCTGTTTTCTTTCCATTTCCTAGTCAAACAGCAGCTTTTGCACGACTCAATATTCCAACTGGAAAAAAATCAGTACAATATTTAACTCATCTCAGAGACACAGAAATAGAATATGGGGATTTACATCACAAGAGAAAGGCATATTTTTATTTTCCCTTTCCTGCAACAGATTTTCAAACGAGTAAATTTCACTCAGCTGCCTGCTGTGAAATTCCCTGGTCATTCTCTCTAATGCCCTGTAATCCACTTTGTGCAGAACATCTGGAATCCCAGAATGGCAAACATGGAACCTTTCAAGGGTGGAAAAACCTGAGGGATCAAAGTGCTCCTCGTGCAGATCCTCCCGTGAGACATGGACAGCACCGAAACAGCAGCACGCGCACGCCAGGATTGTACAGCACACCCAAAGCAACGAGGAGCTTTGTTTGAAAGACGGGAGCTTAAAACCCTGGTCATCACTGAGGGGTCCATCAACCCAGCAGCCAAGTGAAGCATATTTTGGGGTTTTTTTTAATTACATATTTATACATATTACTGATCACCTTTAATGTTATTTTTAACTTTTGCAGGACTGATTTAAAACTCATTAGTTCAGTGGTCAGGTTCCAGCCCCACAAGCTCTAAATGGCATAATGAATGAACTGTGAAAATTTTGAGAAGGGAAATATGCATCCAAGGGCCTTTTAACTGGGTCTGGGAGAAAGGAAAAGAGAAAAGACACAGAATTCCAGCCCTGAACTGCAACTCTCTGATGTTCTACATGATCCAGAGTTATCCTGGCTTTGTCACTGATGGCTTTTTGAACAGTACATATCACACAAATCATGTATGCTTGGTCATCCATGACTTCTAAAATATGAATTATTAAATCTGAAACTGCCAGAAAATCCTCTTCCCTTTGCAGTCTCTGCAATCTCTCATTCCTTCAGTTTAAAGCAATTATTTTTGCTTCCAGAGCTCTTTCTCACAACTGATTTGCAGACGGGCTGACTGTAGTTTGAGGAGCTACACTACAACACAAAGGAGGTTTTTGGAAGAATTTCAATAAAAACTTGTAAAACCTAGAAAAAACTAAAACAAAACAACGACTCCCTCCCTAAATATTTTCTGTGATCAAGACATCTGTGCCAGAGCGATCTCTGCACAACCAAGCAACCAAGCCCTGCCCTGCAAACCTCTAAACCTCTGCTGTCTCCAGGAGTAGTGACAGCAACACGAGAGAGCAATATCTGTATTTAATTCCACATTCCTGCTTCAGCCGCAGGCTACACAGACAACAGGTAGTCCCCAGGTTCCTCTTTATGTTTTCCTTAGGAACTGGCAACCATTAATAATTCATTTCCTAAATCATATTTGGGTGTCACCGTGAGTGATGTCACCTTCAGAAGCACAACGGTGAGCGACTTCCATCCCATCCTTGGCAAGGCCTCATTCTGTCTTGGTTTGCACTCCTGACGAGCTGTCAAACCCAATTTCCTGGCAGCTCCTTGTCAGAGCCGTGCTTGATGTCAGATATCAAACAACGCCCTTGACGCCTTTCCCTTCGCACTCCCTCCGCCTTCCGGGGCTGCGAGGGAGAGGGTGACATTTGTGGGTCTGCATCAAACAAAGAGAGCTAATCCACCAACTGCTTCTTAAACAATCTGTTTACAAACGAATCCCAAATGATTAAGTCCTAAATAAATCTGCAAACAGCAGAAATTTCTGCTCTTTCTGCCCTTGCACTACTTTCCAGAAACTTGGTAATCAGAGGCGGTTTAGTTCTGATTATGAGTTACTGAACGTGATCGTTTTGCGTAGAAATTCCTCTCTACTTTTAAATTTAAATACACTTTAAATGGTGAATTGAGTGAAGCAGACTCCTACATTTGCCATCAGTACTGCTGACAAAAAACCTCTTTTAGAATAGCAGTCTGACATATTTTCTAGAAAGTGAAAGTATACTTTACAGAAAGTGCACTTTTCCAGTAATTATGCCAACACTCTTATAATATTCCTACTAATTCCATCCTCCCTGAAGTATGACCGAGACATACTGTTAAAAAAACCCCAGCAGCCCTACCTTGTATTCAAGATGCCTAAGGGGACACATTAATCCTACAAACAAAACCACCCCGTGTCTGTGAAACACTATTTTCAGCCCTAAAACGCTCTTGTGAGGTACAGACCTACCTACAGAAGTTCCCATAAAGAAATGGGATGTACACAACTCACCTGTGCCCTGCAAAGCCCTGTGTCCACTGTTTTCAGATTTTTACTGTTCCAGCTTCCAGGATATAAATTGTTACTGCTTTATTTTTGCGTTTACCCGAGTATTATAAGAATCTAGGAAAAAACATACTAAAAATCCCCAACAAAATACTAAACGACATTATTTTGTGCACTCTCCCATTAATGCTACTTAAGATTTGCTAAAGAAGTTAGGTTACATTAATATTTAAGCATATTTAGTGATTTTTTAAAAATAAAATTAATGAACTAGTTTTTACTACCATTGATTTACAAAAAGAACAAAGAAAAATCAAATAAAAAGCTTTTCAAATTTCACATAATTAACTGAAAACACCAGGTTCATAAATACATCTTCAGGAAAGGTCTTAGGACTGAAACAGGAGTAGAGGCAAAGGTCCCCAAAACGTACTGGAATTCTTAATTTCAGAGCCAATAAAAATTTATCCTTTGAAGATTTGATCCCTTTGACCCCCTGTGCTCCATGAGCTCGTGGTAACTCCAAAAAGGCAGCAGCACACTCCTCCCTAACTGCAGCCGCCCCAAGGTCACGCTGTGCTTGCACAGAAGAGATCCCAAAGATCCACCCCAGCACCATGAGGGAAGAGCAGCTGGTTGGGATAACGGAGCAGGAGCAGTGATGCCAGCGCACATCTCCCCGCAACCGCGGCGGGAGAGCTCTGCCAGACACGCGCTGCGATGGGAACTTTGGTCTGGCCCCAAGACTCTCGTTCTGCTTTTATTTGCATCTGCATAGGTGAAGGGACTTTGATGTCTACAAGAAAGTTCTGAGGGAGCAAGGCTGTTTTAAATAGGGAGGGGAAGAACTGAGTCAGCCCTGACCCTGCGACTCCTCTGCGCAGGGCTGATCCCTCAGCGCGCGGTAAAACAGCCGCTGATTGAAAAAAAAAAGGTATTATAAAAGACAGTGCAAAAAGGAAAGAATGAGGAATCAGTGGCTTTAGGTGAAGATCTTTCTCGATTCTGCTGGCTGGAACAAAGGAGGCATGGCCAGAAATTTCACTCACAGAGGACTCCTTTGTAACATATTGCAGCACTGGAACTGCCCAAATGTCTCGACTGGAACAGATTTGACAGCACAGAGAAGACTCCCAGCTTTACTTCCAGGGAAGCTGTGGCAATTCACACTGGCTGAGAACTCAGCCCAATTTTAGAAGACTTCCAATGAATCACTCGTAATACAGTGCAGATGTAGCAGATGTATCTCTGCAGGATTTCAGACCAGACCTTGGGTATAGAGAATTAGTTACATTTCATAATGACATTATTTCCAGATGTCTGAAAGAGATCAGAAGAAAACTAACATCTGTTGAGGGACCAAAAATACTGTGTACTTTTAAATATGCAGCAAGAAAGATATCAAGTTTCAGAGAAGGAAACAATTCCTAGGAAAGCTATGGAAATAAAATACACAAGATTTTCAAGAAATTGTTTCTAGTGCAACGTTGTTCACACTTGAGCGGCAAGTATAAAGTTTCATTTAAAAATTAGGTTAGAAAGCAATATGGGTCAAAATCCCAGCACAGAACCAGCGCTCTCTACTTTTAAAACACACTGAGGAATTGGTACCAAATCACCGTTTAGGTCACCAATGCTTTGCTTGTTAAGTTGAACCAGGATAAAATTTTTTAAATTGCTGTCTGCTTTCCAAACCCAAATATTCAGCATGCCACAGTTCCTGCCCTCTGTTTGCAGGACACTGATCATGTTATTGAAATGCTGATTCTCATGGTTTCAGTTCTGGGTCACAGCAATTCACCAGTTCTGTGCCACAGCTCCCAGTCATGTAAACCACATCTCATAAGGTCTGAAGTTATATCTGAGTCTTGCTTGTGCTACAAACCCTGGCCTCCTGAGCAAGTTATTTTCATTTCCAAAAAAAAAACCCTTTTATAACTGCCAACGAGGATGATTTGGCCATATATCCTGAAGAATCTGGGATGTGTCCGTATTTGTACACTGCTGCTGGCATTTTGTAATAGCAAAAAACACACACCTTATGTAAAATCACCTCCTGGAACACCTGGAATGAGACTGGAATACAACAGGACAAGGACACAAAAATCCCTTCCCATTTCAGTGAGAGGAATCACAGGTAAAACCAAGCACCAAATGGAATTTTGTGCTTTTCCACTGCACTTCCAGGACCCTGCTCAGGACAGTGCTGATCACTGCACTTGTCTGAGACAACAGGCACTCAAAGTACATTTGGAAGCTGAACAGAAAAATATAAACCCACCTTGAGAAGTCCAATTATAAGGTAACAATACAATTCTCTTGGAGTTCATTTATGGATAGATCCAGAGTACTGAAAAATAGGCTAAGTCAAGTTTTCCTTTGGAAGAGAATGCTATTAAATTAATAATTAAGGAGTCTTTCATACTTTCATGCCTACATTGTGCTAATAAGAACTGGTTTCATGTAGTAACTCCAGAGGGAGTCACATGCTGACAACAGCTAAAAGCTTCATAAATACCAGTTGTAACACTTCCCAGTTGCATTTTTTGATCTGAAACAGCTCAGAAGTGCAGGAAAACCATGATGGATGTGCACTTGGAAAGTTTAGGGGTAAGATTACAGAGAACTTTTTTCTCCAGGTGAGACTAAACGAGAGTGAAATACTGGATGTAACTTCTCCATTGTGTACAGCTATATTGTGAATTCTCTAAACAAGATCTAACAAGCTTTGGCTTTTTATTAATCTTATTTCCAGGTGATGCCCCCGAGCTGTTTCTGGGTGGCCTTTGCTGGAGAGATTTTGGGGCTTGAAAATTTCTCCCAGGTATGTCCAATATGAGCTTTAAGCAAATAACCAGCTGACATATTTTAAGAGGTGACCTAATTTAAGATCCCTTGTGAGCCATTAATTAATTCATCATGTTGATTTATTCCATCCATTGCCTGCTTTGTCTATTCCCATTACTTCCTAGGAAAATTAAAAATTCTTTTAATTATTAAAGACTAAGGAAGACCTATGAAGCCTTTAATTTATTAAACTATTTCTCATGGATTACAAATACATCACACACGAGTGACTTCTCTACAAGAGTCCAACAGTAAGATAACGTTCCAGAATGATCCTCTCAAAGGCTGCCTGAGCACATCCTCTATTACTAATTCACACCACTCTTCATGAGGTGCCAGCTGCAGCTCTTCCCTCTGACTACAACTGAGAAATCAAGTTTATTCCACGGCCCTGTGATGTTTTAAACAAGGTCCAGCATGTTGTAGAACAAAATATATATTTCTGACTTCTCACACGGCACAGCACTGACACTTCAAGGGAACAACTTTACGAGCAGGCTGAATTTTGGGAGCACAATTCGCGTCTGCTGCTTGTGTTCCCAAACCCAGCACGTTCCAGATTTCATTCACTCGGACAGCGAGTGCAGTTGGAGGGGTCTCTCAATGGAGCATAAATGAGTCTGGGATTTCCCTGAGCTGCTCGTGAAAAGCTCCCAGAGGTGAAGAATTTAATTCTTCAGCTGCTTCTGTTATGAGCTGCTTCCAGGCAAGAGAAAAGTAGAAACCCAGGACAGAGCAGGAGAGCCCACCTGAACCACAGCAGGTCATTATATTGTACTGAATGTCTCTGGGTAGACAAGCATTGCAAAAAAGATCTACTCTGAATTTACCCAGCTGCGAGCATCTAAATCCCAAGATTAATGAGATTTAAACTTTATAAAGTAGTTACAGTAAACTACTGCCATTTTTTCGTGAAATTACTCTTTTGCTTGTCCAACACATTTTCTTTTCATATGGCAAATATAAGCCCTGAGATAAATTTCAGATCGAGGGTGTTATGTCTTTTTTTAAGACAAAGCCCAAAATTCTCAATAGATTAAATGACAGTCAACAACATTCCCTCAATTTGGCTTAATGTGGCTTTCCTCTGTTCTTCAAGTTTGGATTCAGACACTTTGATTGTAGAAGCCACAGCAGCCCAAAAACTGAGATACCATTATAAATGGAAAGATTCAGACTGTCATGAAATCAGGTAAAGTTCCTAACAAACTGAAAGTTTATATTCATCAGAGAGTTTATTTTGATGTACTACAAAGTTCACATAAGTGAGCTAATTTTTTAAAAGACCCAAAAAACCCCAATGCTCTTTTGCCTTATTGTTCCCATGGCACTTAAATGCTGGAAGTTTATGAAACATTTGTGATTTAAGATTGTGTGTGTATATATATCTATGTGTATATATATCTATATTATCTATATATTTGTCTACAATTTCCCACCCAAGTTAACGTGAGATGAATCTGTGTGGTTTGAAAATAACTTTGGGGCTCAAAATAACATTAATATTTCTATATAAACTCCCTTATTTGAAATAACAAGCTTTGCTTAGTGTTAGTTTGTTCAACTTTTCTCCCACTTTTGCAAAACCTGGCAGCTGCTATCAATAAACGAGGTATTTTCACAACATATCAGGCAGATTTCTTTTATGCAGCTGCCTTTGGGCTGGGTTTCAGATTTTCCAGGGCACATCCTGGACTAGGGCAGTATTAAACAAGAGATGTGTGTAGAACAAACCCTTCTGTGACTCACATCAGAGCCAAGATTTTAGATCATCGATTTCCCACCACATTCACTTCAGAACAATCTGCAGCGCTACAGATGTGGGGGTTTCATTGTCAGACACTGACATTCGTTTTAATAACTTCAAAATTATGCTCTTGTTTCTCAGGGAAAAGGAATAACGCTCCCCAGCCTGATTCAGTTATTGTTAATTTAGAGCTGGAGTAAATCTTTGTAGCATGGAAATGGATGTCTGTATTTTTATTTTATTACGCATATTAAAAAATGAAAATATCATGATCTGTTCCAAGATTTTATCTGGAACATCTTCAAAAGTCTGTTCTTTGGTGGAATTAGTCCTAAAGCTTCCCAATGACTTTAAGTTTGTTTATCCCCTGCGTGCCGTGCTGGCTCTCTGCCATCCTTTTCAGTCTGGGGTTTTTTCTCCAGCTTTGCTTTTTTGAGCAAAATAGAGACATGTGAATGTGAAGAGAGCAAACAAATTGTTTTTATCCAAAGCTGCGTTTTGAAGCACACAAAAGGAATTAAAAAGTCGTCGCCTTAAACATTAATCAATAACCTTATGAATAACTAGAGCTTAGACTCACTAGGTTCAAATCCACTCCGAGTAGTTGCAGGTTGCCACTCCTGGCCTTTTCTCTGCCAGACTGAGAGAAGTCACCCTCTTGGTTTTATTTTAACTTGTTCTATCGTTATTTTGTGCATCTCTGCCACTCACGGTACAAGCTACACTAAACCCAAGCAGCACAGGAGTCCTTCACAGCCACAAATGTTTGTGATACCTACCCAACAACACGAAAATAGCAAAATTTCAATCCCAGCAGTAAAAATTTCCACCACTTCCCAATATTTCAGCTGGAGTCTGGAAGAAGCCTAGGGACAAAACTAGAGGTTCAGATTGAGAATGCCTCAATATGAACACCCACAGCAAAACCTAAAAGAATTAAAAGCCATTTCTTCTTTGTTTTGCACAGCACTGTGTCATACATCATTATTTGATCAAGCAGGAGAAGCTGCATCCCTAGAAGTGAAAAGCAGAAGGCAGTACAAATATAAAGTTATGCTGAATGTACTGAAAGTGCTTTGAACTCGTAGACATCTCCTGTTGAATTCGATTATGTCCAGGCTCCCAGGGAAATGCTTTGCCATGGGCTGAAAGAGCCCGGGACAGATTAGACTTTTGTACAAGATCTAATAACAAAGTCTTTGGAGATTCCCTCTGTCACTTTCCAAACTGTGAAAGCAACCTAAACAAATAGAGGATATTTTCTTGAGATATTTAAAAATGTTATTTTCTTCTAAAGCAGTTCTGCTTTAATAAAAAAAAGTCATAAGTGAGCTGAGATTTTGCATACAGCTATGAACACAGCTGCTGAGCTCTTAAATATAACAAAAAATGTGTCTGGTGAGATACTGGAGCTCCATTGTTCTGTGTAAAACCTCAGGAACACATTAACAGCCAAAACGTGTTCAAACCAACTGCATCTCAGAGCACTTAATTTTTCCTTCACTGCCACCTTTAAAATGCCTCCCTGAATTATTTAGTTTTATTTGTTTGTTTAAGAGAGCACCAGAAGGAGATAAATCAAAAAAACTATGGCAGGTGATCACAAAAACTTTACCTATTGAAATTTATAATAAATTTGCTTTTCATTGCACCATTCTCAAAACTGCACGAGAGGATTTTGTGTTCATGGACCATTGCGGTTCATCCTCACAGTCAGAATTCAGTCGTGCTGATGTGAGGAAAGGGCTTGTATGGAAGGCCTCCTCCTGCCAGGGTGGCACCCAGATAAGGACAGTGGGGTTTTGCAGGTGGGAACAGTCCCCTTATTTTAGGATTGTCTCCAGCACTGCTTTTATTTTGTAAAACCAGCTCTCGCTTGTCAATACCTTCTGTGCCTCTCTTTGATGCTGCTGAGTTCACGCAAAACCTCGTGACTGTTCCGATGCTCGCAGGAGGAGGCATCAAGCTCCTTCCTAGATGTGAAAATATTTGCTCCAATACTTTTCCCTTCACAGGGATAATTTGAAACAGTCTGGCAGCGTGAAATACCCGCTGCCACAGCTGGGAGCTGAATAGGTCATCGACACAATACATTGATTTCCACATCTTAATTTTTGCAGATATTGTGGTTCCTCAAAGTCCAGACCAATCTGTTGTTGAAAAATACAAGTGGTCTTAAAAGCTTTTTGAAATCTGGGTGCCTCAGGAACTTGGTGCAGGTTGAAATTATGTTAATATCTCAGTAAATATTTCCATTGTGCCTTTTTTTTTCCCTTCAGATCTTCAAAATAAAAACTGTGTTATAATTATTTGACAGTTAAAATGAGTTTATGAGGTTTTTTTAAAGTATTATTATCATTACCTACATTCAGTTACTAATTGCAATTTCATCGGGGAGACTAATCATCATTTTGCAGAACCTAGGAACCAATTTTGAATGCCTACTAATACAATTAATTACTAATACTAATTTACTTTTCAAATCAAACACACCAACTTCAAGTGCAATATGGAAATGAGAAAATCTCATTATTTTAGTTATCTGGGAGAAAGAGATTGATTCTATGCAATTTGTTCAAAATACATGAAACCGATGAAAAATTACAAATATAATTACGAAAAAAGCAAGATCTGTGAACTTAGAACAGAGATTTTCACTGACTGACAATTAATGCCTTTTATTTATTCTAAAAACAACCTCCTGCTTGCTTCATGACTGAATCTCAATTCTAGCATTTAGTTCCATAACCATATCCCACAAATCTGTCTGGATTTTTTAGACTCTCCTTGGAAAGCTGCGGCAGCATCCCCTTAATTGTTTTAATCGCTTTCATCCATGCCTTTTCTAATTCGATTATACATTCTTGAAATGCAGCAAGAAAAACTGCACACAGTGCTGTGAGGTTGGGAGTGACAAGATTTTTATGCAGTGCTAAAGCAGTGGTTTTTAGGCTTGGAGAGCCACTTGCCCCATTGTAGGGGAATACACAGTGGATCAGGAGAGAAAGGAAGAGGAATAAACAGAGTTTTATCCATTAAAATTACTCCACTGTAACCATGAATCTGATGATCTTTTGTAAATAATCACCCACATCACAAGCAATATGCAAAAAACACGCAGATTCCAGTGGAGGTTACTAAAAAAATGAGATATTAGACCAGAAATACTCTGAAACCGAGGGAAAGATAAAGAAGCTGCATTTCCATGGTCAAAGTCAGCCTTTGGGATGTACCAACACAGCCTCAGACAGAAACTCTTACAAGCTCAGAAGCTGAGCACTCAGGTAAAACTACAAAGTCACCTCTAAATCCTGCCTTTAAATAAAGATCAGACAGGAAAGAAACCGTGCCAAAACCTGAGAATTCCTCCTCATCTTTTAAGGCTGCGGCATCTCTCACACGAGTGTTTTCTTCAGGCAGTACCTACAAATCCTGGCTTCAAACCCTTGGATCCAGAGCCCTTCAAACCCCACATTAACCTTGCTTTGCCTCCGAGAGCGAGCAGGCAGACAAACAATGCAGCAGCAAAGTCCTTTCTACAAGGTGTGCAAACACAACCACAAAATTTGTCCTCAGCACGTTAAAGAGAGGAGCAAGATGCACACAGGAGACTTCAGGGCTGGCTCTTCCCCACAGCTTTGCAAATGCCACGTGCTCCTTTTAAGATTGTGCTCCTAAATCGTGGTCGAGTGCGGCAGGGTCCATGAAGACATCAAGGATATTTAGGGAGTATTTAATTCCAAAATAAAAAATCTAAGTAAATAACTCAGTGTCCAAGTCAATACCAGTTTCTAAATATAAGGATGTGGTTTTGGTAAGCAAAAGGTGAGATGCTGACCTGTTCAAATTATTAGGAATTTAAGCAAAATATTTGAGAAGAGATTGCACGAGTTTCTGTAGGAATCTCACAGATATTTCAGGACTTTTAGCTGTGCTAAACAAATTCATTGCTAGGATAAGGCTGACTTTTATGATATACTTTGAGATGAAAATCACGTTGTAAATAGCAGAAATATTCCTCTTAATCCCTCTTCAGTTTAGGGGTTTGTGTTTGAGCACAGGCTTCTGCAGGACTGCAGAAATGCTTCTGAAGAGCAGAGAAGCAGCTCAGGCTCCCCCAGCCAGCAGTAATTACCTCAGCAGCCATGGAGCCTCAAAGGTGAGGATCAGAACGGGCAATTTTAAAAATTAGGGTACACCTTGACATTTCCTGCAGTAACCCTCAGGTGCCTGAGTGCACGCACAAGTTTCCTCAGCTGCGTTAATATCGCACAGCTTCTCCTCACCAGTGAGAGCTGGAACTGGCCGGGCAGAGAACCCTCCACTCCTCCTGATTTCTGTCCAAGATGAAGTGGGCAGCACCTCCAAAAGTGACCATTCCCATTTTCCCAGCAGCTGTCATTGGATTTAAAATTTTTCAAGGATAAAAGCAGCCTAACTGCATCTCCCAGCACGCCCTGACTGGAATGTAACAGACCCACAGACTACGCAGAATCGCTTGAAATTAGGAGTACTCTGCTCCTAAACAAGTATTTATGGCATTTGAGTTTATGGTCAGCTCTACAAAGCTGGTAACTCACACAAGTTCAGCCATTCTGCAATGACAGAAATCATGAAATATAAAATATTTGTTCATCATAGGAATTTTACATTTTATAGTTAATGTTTTTCTAGCTCAGCAATTCATTTTGCTGATTAAAAAAAATTCTTATTGGTCTGGTAAAAGTTAAATAAAATCCAGAATTAAGTATTTAAAATATGAGTCCCTAAGACCTTAATTTGTATTAATGCTCCCTTCTTAAAGTTTTTGACAGAATTCCATTCATAATGAAATGTTCAGAGGTAATTATTTCTCTTTCTTCTGTGTGAATTATGAGAATTATTTATATACTCAATCTTAATATCACAGCTTCATTGCCTAATAGGAAAAATCCACAGGATATGAATCATTCTGAGAAAGAATTAAAATTTTTTCTTCTGTTTTAAATAAAAAAAAAATAAAAAAAGAGAGGGGGAAAGATGAAAAGATTTCTAATGACATAAAATTCACAGTGCTGCAGGCTCTGCTTGCAAATCAGAGCTTTCCCTACAAAACCTGAAGCTCCTGGTTCCTCCTCCAGTCTCCTTGCCTGCCCAGCTATAAACTGCAATGCTGGAATGATTAGTTAATGAAATGGCAGGGTGATAATGAGGCTATCAGAAATGTAAGTTAAATTATTAATTAAAAAAGGTAAAGAATAAGTAATGAGAGCAGCAAGTCACAGGCACCTTTCTGTACCAGGATGGTCCAGAGCTGGTGGGGTTCAGCCCCTGGTCCTGTGCTAATGGGATTCCTGACACTACAAATCCATCCAGCTGACAGTTGTTCCCCCTCATGAAATAATGGGCCGTGCTCAAAGCTTATTACAAATTGCAGATAAGCTGTAAAAGCCATAAAAATTTCTACTGACATTTATTGCCAGCGAACAGCTCGAGGATGTTGATATATATTGATAACAGTCTGCTTTGTGACATTTTCAAAGTTTACTCCTAATTCACTCGCAGTATATGCAAATATATTTTTTTTTTCTCCAAGTCGTTAAGTCACTGCAATATCCACCCGTATTTTTAATGGCTTTTTACCTATGTAACAGATATTCTTCCATGTGTTTTATAGGCTTATCCTCCCAAAAATAGCTTTTCTAATGAGAAAAAAGGTAGATTCTCACAAACTTACAAGTTAATAACTGCAACAAGTGTTTACAGATAGTTTTTATGGTGAGCAATAAATAAGTGTTACTACATAAAACACCTTGAGACAGAAGAGAATTGTATGTACACCACCACACATATTGATATGTGCACCCAGGTATTTGTGATATTTTTAAAAGAATATCATGACAAGCTCTGAACACCCTTTACAAAGAACTATGGCTAAAAATATGTTTTACTCCTTCTGAGCTTTCAAACGAGGAGATTGAACAAAGGTGTTTCTTTTAAGCACCATTAAAAATACTGAGGGCAAGGTTTTATCTGTGCCACACATGAAAATTCTGCATTTACAATGGGTCTCATTGTGCTAATCCAGTCACAGGTTTATTATCTTTGATTCCTTTAGCAAATGTCACAAACCCACAGAATGTCCTTGAGCTTTAAATCTTGCATTTTGATCTTTGATTTAACAGATAAAAGATATAAACCTACATTTATCCAGGCAATTCCTCAGTGACTGTACGTCTGTAACAGCCCAGAAATAGCTCATTCTAGTCAGCACATTGTATAAATTAAGATCAGGAACTTTTATTTCAAAAGCCTTTTTTTTTTTTTGCATAGAGACAAAAATATTTGGTCTCAGAATATTCACTGGGGTTCCACACTTCATTTCAAAAACCCATAACACACACTTGAAATATGTGTCAGCTGCTTATTTCTAAACACAAGCAAAATGGCCCCAAATTGTATTTTCTGATCAGCAGCTGCATCAGTAGAGCTCTAGAAGATGGAGACACCGGCTGAGCAGCAAATATATATTTAAAACAAAGACTCCTGAGGTAATAATGAACTGAAACTAGAGACAATGAACCCCAAAGTGTTGCAACATGAAATATATCTGTATATTTGTGCAACATCTTATTAAAAAACTGATTCCCTATCTGTTATTTCTACTCCATGTGATACTGGCACGTAACCAAAACTGAGGGAGAAAAGTTTGGTCCCATTAAGCCAGAAGGGCAAAATAACAAATCCTATCACCTGCATCCTTGTCTCTCCAGAAAAATCACTCTGTGCCAGATCAAAGGACCAAATGTATTTGTACAAGGTTCCTTTTTTTGCAATAAATGTATTCGCAATGCTATAAAAAAATCTTCCTCTGGGAAGAAGAACAGCTAAAAGTTGAATACTGCCTCGATTCAAAGGGAAACACGAGTCACTCAGCACCATCAAATCTGCATTAATTAGGACCTTTTAGTACTTAGCTCCACTGGGAGCCATCAAACACATTTGCTACTTCTAATCCAAAAGAAAAATCCAGCAAAAAGAGCATAGGTACAAAGAAAGGGAAATGAAAACAGAGCTCTCTGCCCCAAATGATTTAGCCCCAGACTCAGAAAACCAAGTTGCAATTTAGGATAACTCTGAGAAGCAAAGGGTTGCTTTGAACTCCCCATTCCAGGAGATGTAACAGGTCCTAGGAACTGCAAATAGGCCAGACTAAAATAACCTAGAATGTTAATAGAGATAAGAATTATTTATTTGATTTGCTTTTGATTTCAATCTTGTCATAAAAATCCTGACACTGAATATTGCCCAGCAAGGCCTTCCCTTGATGATAAAGCCAGGCTGGAGCTGGGGACTAGGCCAAACACGTAAAACAACAAAAATAAACCTCCCCAATTCATCATTTCAATAGAAAACGTGCACAAAAGAGAGCAAAAAATACAAGGTGCTGTGATAGAGGTAAACATTTGTTGCAGTAAATTGCCAGGGCTTTCAAAGCAGCAATTTTCAGGCTACAGGAGGACAATGTCATGTTCTTTCAGACACAAGAGTTGGAGAAAAAGGCCTTTCTTGCCAAGCAGAGAAATGCTTTGTTTAGAGGCAGGGGAGTCATCCCCAGCCCTCAGGCACGACCTGACACTGCTCTGGGAGATTGCTCACTCTCAATGTAGCTGTGCACTCGCGGCTACAGCCATTCCTGCCTTGAATTAGTTGCTTTTCCACCTTCCACACCCAGAAAAGAACATCACTGAGAATCAAGCCTGAAAAAAGTATTTACATCTTGAAGGTGAAGGCTTAAAACAGTTACTTTCAAGAAAACTTCCCCATTATGTCACATTTTCCTTCCAAAATATTGCATTTTTAAGTTTTCTCCCTCCTCTATCCATAACTGATTCTAGTTTATTTACACATGTACAAAATCTGATGCAAACACCTCTGTGGCTATTTGAATATTGTGAGGAGAACTTACCTCCCAGTCCCCTATTTAGTAATTAAGTAATTCTTGAGGTCTGACTGAAGGTCTTAAAGGTAATGGTGAAGAGGATGTAAAATTCATGTCGTGGCCAGAAATACCACTAATTGCTTAGAAGGAACATCTTACTGTCCATAGAATCAAAGCCTTAGAAACTGAGAGCCTTACACTAAGAGAAGGAATTCTGATGGCCATAATTTTACTCAAAACTCTAGGAAATGTTGAGCTCTGTCTTTACCCAAACATTTGAACTCCTCTAACTAAATATTGAGACTCATTAAACCAAAGACACCCTGAAGTGGATCACACATCTACAACTCCCCCTTCTTCACCCCATTAGGTTTCTCACTCCTGTTCCTAAATTCATACAAATTAGAGCAAATCAAGACTTTTTAAAAACTGATATCCAAGAAAAGGTAAATGGAATGCACATGGAATATTTTTACATCATTTGCATATTTTTTCCAAACTAGTTGTTGCAATATGCAGTGTTGGAATATGCAGTGAGCAGAGGAAAGTTTGTTACTTCAGTAAAATTCTGTTTTAAACTAGTGAGCTTAATAAAACTACTTTCTAATTTGAAATGGCAAGATCTAATAATGCCCATCTTTCACAGCACTTAGATCAGAGAAATGCAATTGTCCCACACTTTCCTAATTTAAAATATGTTGTGTTTTAAGTTAAAGACTCGCAGAGGAAACTTTCTTATTGGATAGTTCCTGATACCTTGAAATTACTGTCCTAACTTGAGGGACTGCACAGCACATCTGAATTTTATTGGGGGTGGATTTTCAAAAGTTACTGTTGTCACAAGAGGAAAAAAAAAAGCCTTTCTTCCCCAGGCCAAATAAGAACTTAGGCGATATGTGACATAATACATAATATACAACAATTGTTCCAATTTGAAGGATTCCAGGTTGTTCGTTCTTTCTCTGCTTCTGCAGACTTTGCTAAGGCCACATAAAATTGTTTGTGGGTATTTTATAATATTTACTACTGCCACTAAAGACTAAGCTGGGCCATGTAAATAACTTAATTTAAGAGCACAGACACAATTTTAAGGGAGACACAAGAACTAATCCTTTGATTACGGAGTTGCGTGTTTCAGAAAGTTTTCAGCCTAAGGTCACGGGAAGGAAGCATATCCAAACTACAAATAAACCCCATAAAGGTGGGACCAAAGTGCCAATGGTTGCAAACAGCCCTGGCAGTCCGAGCCCGGCTCTCAGGCCCCACACATTAAGCTGTGCTCGCCATGGTGAGCAGCAGGGTGGGCGCCCTCCGAGGAGCAGGGGTTTTATGGGCAGCAGTAATGGAGGTGAAGGAGCTCCTCTCTCCTGAAGCACGGCCCCAGCACAGGTAACAAGGCAGCTGGGGGATGCCCCACACAGCCAGCACCTGAGTCAGGGCATTAGGCACGCTTGGGTTTGGGCTTCACTTGGGTTTTATTCTTTAAAATATGATTATATTCCAGAAATAAAAAGTGTTGCACAGATGTGGAATTTAGTTCTCACCCTTCTCCTAATTCCAGTGGCCAAGTGCCACCCGCCCCACAAACCGCTGAAGGATTTGGGGTACCTGTGGTTCTTCCTCTCAAGACACTTTTACCATGTGCTCCACACAATCTACATATCAACAGACCAACATATTCAACTCATGCACTCAACATATAGTTAGGAATTCTGTCTCAGGAACTGGAATAATTAAAGCTGGAAGTTCTTGCTTGTATACTTATCTCAGTTGAGAAATATTGAATTCCTCATAAATGAAGAAATAAGCATTTTTCTAATTCAAGCGTTAAGTTGATTGTGGAGAGTGCATTGATTGCACTGTAGTATTAATGAAAAATGACATTGTTTAGTCTAAGCCCATCATAAGACAGACGTGGATTAAAAAATAATGAAGGAAGTTTAAGCCAACTTGCAGAGCAAATGCACAGTGAAGTCCTTACCCCATTGTTTGAGGTCAAATGCAATGAAATCATGGGTCAAGCATCACCCATTCTTCTGTAGCTCAAATATATCAATAGGAAAAAAAAATCCATTTTCAGTGGGTGTAGCTCAATGTAATTTTGAGGCAAATCCATCCTTTTTCCTTTCACATTCATTATCAAATGTAGAGCTGCCATGTTTGTCTTTTTCTTTTTAGAGTGATGCCTGATTCTATTATTTTAGCATTAACTCTATTTGATCATATTACAAGCCTCTTTTTTCTGTTTATGCTGATAAAAGATTGAAAAAGCAGCGGAATTATGTACCTTTGATAATGAGAGCTGGCTTTCCTCAGCAGAACATCACCCCATTGCAGCCTTTAAAGCAGAATCAGTGTGTTTTGGGTTCTGACTGGAACTCTAAATAGATCTTAAAACATATCCAATAAAACAAAAGAAAGGAATTAAAATTTAAAGGAAAAGCAAAGCCCAACACAATGCACATAAGGGAATTTATAAAACCTGTGCTTTTTGCCCATAGTCCAGCAAAACTGGAAAAGTAGTGGCAAATGACATTTGTTCTTTCTATCTGAGATATAATCTTCCAAATTATTTCTGGTTTAAGCTGTTTGACAGCTGAAGAGCCAAGGAAAAGGTTCCTGGGCAGGTACCAGTGCACTACGGCGTTTGGAGGGGAGTGGGGGTTGTGTTTCTGAAGTAACCCCAGGACCCACAGATTGCACTATTCCTGTATTTTTTTTTTCCAGCTTTTTCATTAAGGTGTTTAAAGCTTTCTGCACCTATTGAGATGAATTTCAAAGAAACACAAAGACAGTAGAATTGGTAAAAGAGTGCTGCTACAGATGAAGCGTAGCAGCGAGCAATGCTTTGTGAAGGTTTAGTCTTATTTTTATTCTGTGCAGAATACACAAAAGGTCAAAATGAATTGCCTCAAGGCACATCAGGAGCACAAATTGTGTGCCTCCTGTTGCCCAGACATCACAGGGGTTTCTAAGTTAGTCTGCTTAAGAACTGAGCACCGTCTCTGGCTTTAAAACACCCACACAATGGGATTATTGCCCCAACAGGCAGAGGACAAGCCTCAATTGCAACTTTTCCCTGCACATTGTACTGGTTTGTAATGGTGGTCATGAGCACTTGCAAACTCTCCAAAGATGTGACCCAGTTCGATGCTAAAAGCTCAAAGATTTATTTCTTGGTTTTTCTATGCAATATCTCTGTTAGAAAACTTCGATTTTGGAACTGCTCTGTCTAACACTACACTGACAGCACAGAGACAGACTTAAAGCACTACTGCATTCCTTCTTTGAAATGAAATTTGTTTAGTGAGGACAGAGACCAGAGGAAATTGGAAATGCTGGTTATGGAGCCACTCCACAATACTTTTTAACATCTCATCCCCATTGAAGAAAGGATGCAGTCATGTGGAATTAATGCACGGCATTAATAACAATGCGGATTTGTAAAAGGAAAGATGCAGGAGAAAGGATCTCCATTCGTTTCCTTTTACAATGTCTTCAGTTTGGAAGTTGTGGTATTTTTTTATTTCAGTGATAAATCTAGAAACACTTAAGCTATTACAAAGAATTACATCCTATTGATGAAATGCTGCAGAGCTCTTCTATTGCTGTCTAATGGGAAAAAGACACAGTGAATAATAAGCAATTATATCAAGACAAACATCTTAATTAGCTAGATTCTATTATAATTCTATTGTAAATTTCGTAGCACTATCACAAACTGTTTCATTTAACATAGGAGTTCAAAATACAGTCATCCAGTAAATATCTTCGACAATATTTCAAAATGTAGAACCCTGATCCTGTTCCCCTAAAATTCTCACTGACTGTAGAAAGAAACCCGATCTGAAAATCAGCTTTGATTCTTCTTTGTACGTTTACCTCTGGGAGAGGAGGAGTATCTGGGAATCTGCCATGCATAACAAAAGTTACCTTCCCTTCACCTCATTTCCCTACTTCACTCCGCCACGCCTTCTTAACAATCAGCAATAAAAACCTGAGGAAGATGGGAATATCTTAAGCACTAAATTGTTGAGGTTTTGTGGAGCTGTTCATTTGAGCAATCAGTATCTCTGCCTGTCTCTCAGCCAAAGGTTTTACAGACTTGTTTCGATGCCTGAATTTTGTTAAAATTTCCAGTATTCAGAAATACCCATAATACTGAGCAGCTGGAAGAGGAGGAGTAAACAGCCCATTACACAAAAGGGTAATAAAGAACAGGGGAAGTTTTCTGGCCCCCAGCATTAAAGGACAATGACTGCTGCACTTCATCCAATTCCTAAACCTTTTTAATAAGAGATGAACAAGTCAGCTTTTTACAAAAATTATGAAAACATTTTTTTTGGTGAATGCTTTTCAAGTTTGTTTTCAAGCCTTATTTTGCACTCTGTCCTTGTGTTACTTCTATACCAAACCCTTTCCACCAGCCAAACTCCCTGAAGCAAACCAGCTGGCAGAAACACTACATCTGCCTTTTTTTCTTTTTACCCCACTTCTGATATCACAGAAGCAGCAAAGGATAATCTCCATAAGACTGTATTTTCCAGCTAACCCAGTCCAACAGTTTGTTTAATTTAATATAAGCTGACTGATCTGCTAAGGAAAAGACTGAACAACAAAACTATCACTGAGTCTGGCTCCTCTTTTCTCGCACCCTAAACTGTGCTGCTAAGCCACGTTATTTCAATTAAAATACATGCAGATATCTGGGAATCTGATTTCAATGCACTCATTATTTTTTAATTTATACTAAGAGAAAAAGACCTCTGTCTCAGATCCAGTGCTGCCGTCGGTGATCCCCAGCAGAACCAGAGACTGCTCCTAAACCTCAGACAAACCTGATTTCACTTTTTGCATGTGCATGTGTCCCTCAAAGATTTCTTTAAAAATCTTTTTCTTTCCTTAAAAATATTAACTTTTAATCTCAGAAATGAATTCCCTGTCAGAGTCAAGTTAAACAACGCTTATATTCACACAGAAGCCCTTCAGAGTGTTCCAAGGATCACTCCAAGGAGTCAAACAAACCTTCACTGGCAGCCAGTGCTTTCCATGTGCGTGGGCTGAGCAAGGCTCAGCTCCAGCAGAGCCCCAGACCACGCAGGGCTGTGGATGTTGGTGTTAACCCCTTTCCCTGGCAGCCACAACTCTGCCTCTAACTCAAAAAAAAGGCTTAAGTCTCTCTATTTATTCTTTGGGATAAAGATATTGCCACACTAAACGTGGCAATCATCCTCTTATCTGTCTTTTCTTTACTTAATTGGTGAAGTATTGAACACAAACAGAATGGCCTGGGTTGGAAGGGACCTCAAAGCCCATCCTGAGCCACCCCTGCCATGGGCAGGGACACCTTCCACTGTCCCAGACTGCTCCAAGCCCCGTCCAGCCTGGCCTGCCAGGGATCCAGGGGCAGCCACAGCTTCCCTGGGCACCCTGTGCCAGGGCCTCCCCACCCTCACAGGGAGGAATTTTTCCCTGATATCCAATCTAACCCTGCTCCCTGTCAGGTTGAAGCCATTCCCCCTTGTCCTGTCCCTCCAGGCCCTTGCAAACAGTCTCTCTCCACCACTTCTGTAACTCCTTTCAGGTACTGGAAAGCTGCACTTGGCTCACTCAAAGCCCAAGTTTAATTTCAGTAATAAAACCTGCTATCTTTAGCTCATAACCCAGTTTCAAGCAGAAAGAGCGTGTGCATGTGAGAGACACAAACAAATGCTCTTTTCAGGTCTGTCTCCTCCTTGCATTTACACCATGGCAGGGGAGGTCTGCTTGCTTCTCTGAAGCACTCTCGTTTCCTCAGCGTGAGGTTTCAGAGTGCTAAGTTTAAATATTGAACTCCATTAACTAAGTTAAAGAGTTTGAAGAACAGTCTGTGGGGCTTGGCAGACAAAAAAAGTTGCAATTTTTTGTTATTCTTGACAGACTAGACCTGTCCCAAAATAAGCAAATACTATCCTCTAGTACAGGTAATATCTCTACAGGTTTGTTTTCTTCTAAGACTTAAAATGCAAAAAGAAAAAAAGAAAACCCTTCTGATTATCAAGAAGATATTTTAGTATCTTACAGTCCTTGGATCAGCACTAAATTTGACTACAGTTGAATTTATAGCAGAGCAAGACTAAACTAAGGATGAGTCTTCCCAAAAGGTGATTGCTCCTTTGAGCACACCAGACCTCACAGCCACAGCAGGTGTTCTGGCAGGAGAACAAGGGAATTCTGGTTCAATAAAGAAGCCTGGAGAGTAAAATCCTCATGTCCTTGTGTCCCCTTTCATGAAGGGACTGAAAGGCCACAATACCAGAATATATGATACTCTTCAAATGGATTTTTGTTTTAAAGTCTACCTTTAAAATTGTAATATTTAATAATGATTCGCTTCAGTAACATATCAATTCTTACTAAATATATCTTATACATTTATAGAACATTTCAATTACATTTCAAAGCCTTGTCCCAGTGGCAGGGAAGGTTTCCATGTGCACACACAGCCTGTGGCCCAGCACCCATCCCTGGCTGACACATCAGACCTCAAGAACTGGCAAAAATTGTGGTGTAAGACAAGGCCAGGATCTGGAACAAAAGTGCCACATTCAGATTCCTACTGTGTCATTTGTATTAATACTTAATAAATTCAGCATCTTAGGATTTGGTAAATAATTCTGTGACCTGTGGTTAGAGAAATGCTGACCCTGATTGCTATCTGGTTAAAAAGAGTTCATCTTAGTTACACACGGTACGGAGATGCCTCAAAGGTGAATATTTCACTTTGTACTCCAGATCAATACAGAAAACATTCACAGCTGGGAGAGGAGAGTTTCCAGTAAATCCTGTGATCTTTGAGTGACCTCAAGCAAGCCAGAAGAAAAAAATTTTAAAAAAACAGAAAGAATTGAAGTTGATCTTCATCACCAAACTCACAGTGATAAAGTCAGCTTCGATCTCTCCGAACTGCAGGTCTGCCAGCAGACTCGCAGCTGTGAAGGCAATCGTGTGTCACCTCATGCCCTGGCACAGACAGGGGTGGCTGAGGGAACACATTTCCATGAAAACTTCCACAGCTCGAATCTTTCAATGGCAGTGAATTCCAGGAAAAAATCTGGAGAAGCAAAGCACACGTTAAGAAAGGGACACAAAAGACAAAATGGTCCTTTTCTTTATGATGAATAACATCTTAATGCAAGAAAACCAAGAAACAGCACATGGCTGAGAGGATAATTGTAACCTCAACAGAGAATTCACCACTGGAACAGAGACTGGAAGAGGAGGATCGAGGAGTCAGTGCCTCATTCACACTATATCTTTTTTTATTCTCTGAGAATATTAAAAGACTCTCTTATTGAAAGCAGATATTTTTCCCCTGTGGTTAACACTAAAGTAAGAAAGGCCTGCATTCCAGAAATTTCATTTTCAGCTACCAAAACCCCCCAGGGAAACACTGAAAGGTCCAACAGACAGCAGCAACATTGAATTCCTGTGCTTTGTTTTAATTGTGGGGTCTCTGTGTGTGAGCAGGATTAGGGGCTGTAAAAGCAGGATTTGGGGTTGTGAGCTTAGAGGGTTTTTTTGGCTCAGCATTTTTGGTGAAACACAAAACTCTATAAAAACTATCTTTTGTCCTGAGTTCTACTCATTTTCAGTATGGAATACAGAATGTGCTGGAAAGCCCAGAGCACACATCAAACCAGATTTTAACCTTTCTTATCAATTACATGATTTTTTTTTCTTTTTTTTTTTTTTTTTGAGAGCTGTTGTCAGTTTAACATTCATAGAAACATCAAATACTGGTTTGATACCTTTGTTAGGATTGTTTTATTCAATAATGTTATTATCCAGGCAGTGATGTACAGAAATCAATACCACAAAGTGGAGGTGTTAAACAGGAAATTGTTAGATCAAACAGAATATTTCATTACCTTTCCCAAATGCATGTTTTTGTTTTGTTTTTAATCTGCTCCACTAATGACCAAAAATATCAGAATCACAGTCTGTGGCTTGAATTTTAAAATACAATTATCAAAGAGTGCTTTCTTGAACATCATTATTTCCCTGTACTTTGTAGGAATTTGCAGCCTGTCACGTCTGTGGATTAAGTATTTCCCAATATGCAAGGTGAATCAGAGAAATACTATTAAGGTAAATAAAACAAACACTGAATTTTTTTTGTCGTTAAGAGGATTTTGACATCCTCCATCCATTCCTGCACCAATCTTTCTGCCTTTGGAACTGAAGAGAAAATAGACTTAAAAACACTGTAAAATTTACCTGTACACAGGCCCACAAGGAAAGTAAATAATCTGATTTCTCTGCCCCAAAAATTCAAGTCCAAAGCAACGCAAAGCTGGTGACCCCTGGAAGCATGAGGTTGTGACAGGCAGTGGAAGCCAAGCCTCCAGTGAAATCACTTTAAAGCCACAGCTATAATTTTGTGAACTGATATATTTTTACACCCAGAAACAGTGTAATAAGTGTCCAAGATGCATTCAGAGACTTGATCTGTAATTAGTTTTTACTGTCTTGAATGTCAATACTGAAAAAAGAGAATTCAGGCAAAATTTCCTTGGGGAGGAAAAGAAAAAAAAAGGAGATAAAAGAAGACATGGGGCCTTACGGGTTATTTTTATTCTGCAGCTAACTAAAAGCCAGCCTCAATGAAAGTTTCTCCCCTAGAAAGTACCAAGTCCAACAGAGAAACTACAGCTGCTTTCAAACCACAGCAGTGCAGAACTCTTGGCTCCTGCATATTAAGATTTCTTAGAAATTCTATTGCACTTTTTAACTTTTCAGGGAGTTTAAATGTCTAAGTTAGATTATATGAATAATGTAGGATTGCTAAATTGTCCTTCTCTCTATACTGACTGGAGAGGAAATCTAAATGAATTACACATCAGTGATTTATCTAGAGACCATGGTCTGAATATCCAACCATTTAAAGTTCTACTTTGGTTCATAAAGATGTAAGAATATCTGGTTTGAGTTTGTTAGGCCATGGAGAGCTACATCCTGAGGAAATTCTGCCCTTACTTTCAGCACAGAAACTGACTGAACGCTCAGTGAAAGCATGCGGATGTTCAAGGCTGACCTTCTTTGGCTGCTCCAGTTCTCAAATATTTACTTACAGAGCACAACATCCACGTGCCCTCAAGCTGGGAGGGCACCCTAAGGAGATAATGAGAAATAAATTCCACATGCACACTGTCCTTATGAGGGGAAGTGAAAGGACAAAGCAGAGCTGCCCAAAATCGCGGGGGCCAAGGGTGACGGAAGGCAAGGAGCTGTGTGGGGCTGCTTGGCAGGGGCTGTGCTGCTCCCAGGAGGGAGGGAGGATGCCCAGCAGGGGTTGTGCCAAGGGAGCATCAGGGCGGTGCCAGCCAGAGCCTCAGAGCAGGGGCTGACAGATCTATGCAGCCCAAGACACCCAGCAGATGCACTTTTGATGTGTCATCAGATTCTCTTTTGCATTTACTCATTGGAGATCAAAGCACTGACACGGGGGATGAAAAACTGCTGGATCTGTTCTATCACAGGGGTTCTTTGATCAGAGGCTACATTTAAAAAAAGAAAAATAATCAATTTCTTTATTATGCCTCAGTGCACTTATTGGATCCAAAAATCTCTAGGTGGATGCTTTGCCAGGTCCCACAGCAGTGTTGAATCCTTGCTCGCACCTCGATTAGATTTTCTCTGGACATTGCCATGGAATCACTGACTATGAAAATAGCTGCTGCTGTAATCTAAATTTGCAATGGTGGTAAATCTGGTGTCTGTAAAACAACACAGAGTCACAAGAGCTCCTCAGCCTGCTTCTGTAGGTCTGTGCAAATTCAAGACTTAATATTCTTACCACCTTCTAGTCTGTAATGGATAAAAATTGGAATTTTAGCAAATTGCATTGTGAGGCAAGTTTTCCAGTGATCCACAAAGACAGTGCCTAAAAATGGGCAACACATTCTTCTAGAAATCCCAAGTTATTAAAATGTTCTATTAGCAGATATGGCTTTAAAGCAGACAAGGTCAGCAGGTGGAAATGCTGCCTGCCCTGCAAGAGACACTAATTCCTGCCTTGTGTTTCAGCCAAGGTGGTTCAATGTGAATGGAAAAATACTCACAATACTATTTGCAAATTCCCAACTTTAAATTTAAATTTCAATGCTGTTCCAAAACCCGCCTATTTTTACAACATCAGCAAAAACTAGGATACAACATTTAAATTAAAAAGAGAAATTAAAGTCACTAACAGCAGCTTCCTCCCTCCACTGCCCCAGTCATGGAATTAGGATGTAGTGTGAGATGTGAAATCATCGGGAAAGTGTGATTGCTTTTTCTAAACTTATGCAAGCAAAACACAAGCTGTGATGCTTGATGCTGTCCTCACACTGGCTGTATTTTCAGCAATAGTGCCACTTGCAGTGCTAAATAGAAGAGGTGTTTAGCAGTGCGCTCTCCTCAATCGTGGCCAGCGAGTAAAATTTTTATCCATGACATACAAAAACCTCAAAGTGAGGCAATGGCCTCCTGGTTTATCTTTTGTGCTCAAGCCCAGCCCATCTTTCTGTTCCAACTGCAGTTGCTCAGGGGGGCTGTACGAGTTCCAAACCTCCAGAGCTGTGCTGAGGCACCAGCAGCAGCCACAGCCCGTGGGCAAGCTGGGACCTGGAGCCCACAATAAACAGCACTCGGGACTCAAACAGCTCAATTCTGACATTCATCTCCTCCAAGAGAAAAAAAAAATCATTTACTCTGCAAGTAAAGAGAACCACCACAAACAGTTGCAGCTGTACAGGTCAGAAAAAGAACTTGTGCCTTGCTGCTTTACCCTCCTTGTGAGCCTCTCACAGCCTGGCTGCTGGCAAAGGGGCACAAACAGGAGTTTGGAATCCCCTCCGAGTGCCAAACACAGGGATGAGGCGGTGTGAAGCAATTTTGATCAGTCCCCCACCACAGATATTCTCTCATATTTAGTTCCTGCACAAGTACCAAGCTCACAGAGGTTATCTGAAGGTCAGAGAGAAGTCCATGGGGTCAAGGAAGGGGTTTCACAGAGACACCTGCATTACAGTTTATGCATTTCAGTTTTACATCATTGTACTGACGTCATGCCCCAAGCACAGCACAGAAGTCAGTCAGTTCTTCCCCAAACCATGGTCCCCCCTTGACTTTTTCCCTCCCTTCAGACACTGAATCTCAGGATTTCAGTATCCAAGTACTCACAGTTGCAGGAAGTGCAGCCAGTTCTATCTGTATCCTTGGTCCCTCGCCCTTTTAATCTTTTTTCTCCCTCCAGATCTGTGACTCAGGAGACTCCTTTCATTAAGCAGTGCTTAGATATAGGTGGCTTAGTGCTTAACAAGTAAATTCACGGTGCTGGTGTGATCTGTACCACTGATCAATAAAAGAACAAGTGAATCTTTATTAATAAACCTCGGTGCATCTCTGAAAGTACTTCAAACCAGGATCAAACTGTATGGTATTGACAATTCCAGCATATCCCACTCTTTCAGACACCGAACTGAGTTCAAAAGTGACTTGACTTCAATATCACAGGTTCCATCAAGATTACAGCATTAACATCCTAATTTTTACTTGCTTCAAACTCCCATTGCATTGCTGTTGCATGGAAGAGATCAATATGATAACTGTTAAAACAGTTTTAAGGAAATCATACTTAATGTTAATAACTACCTGATATTTTACTTCTTAAAGGGAAGCCTCATAAAATCACAGAATGGTTTGGATTAAAAGGGACCTTAAAGATCATGTTTCAACTCCCTGCCGTGGGCAGGGACACCTTCCTCTAGACCAGGTTGCTCAAAACCCCATCCAAGGCTGCTGTTTCTTCTTCGTTTTCTCACTCTTTTCCCATCCAAATAACACTTCCATCACTGTTACCATGCTTCTGGGTCACGCTGACCAAGCCTGAAGTGTTTATAGCCACAAGCACACACAACACTGCTGTGCAAATAATACATTCACAGCTTTCTTCCCTTTGGCTTCTACACTTCTACTGCTCTTCAGCTTTTCTTTATGGTCACAATCATGATGGTAAGAGAGAGAGACAGGAAAGGCAGGATTTAACTCTGTATTTAACTCTAAACCCCACAGAAATAATTGTTTTCCTGACAAACTTACTACATATAAAGTGTCAGTCAGGCAAAGGTGACCAGCTGCTGTAGCCAGCACATCATCATTTACAAAATATTTTACTTTTTTGGGACACTCTGTTTGAGTGGCAAGAAAAAAATATGAATTCAGAAACTTGTCCCCTTTTCTTCAGTATTGGCTGGAGTCTAAGTTCTAAATTGACACAGGTTTATAAAGTCAGCAGACAAAAGGCCAAAGCGGTGCACATGAAGGCAAATGAAGCCAATGAGACTGCCTGAATACAAGTGTAACTGTGCTCAGCAGTGGCATTAACAGCTCGTGTAATATGGTGTTTAGAAAATGTAAGAGGATTTGAGGCTACATCCAAATATTTAATATCAATTTTAATCCAGATGGCAAACAACACAGAAAATGATAAAAATAAACCTAAACTGATGCTCAGGGTGCAGGCACCCTCAGATGAGTTCCAGCTGTTCAGCTGTCGCAGTTTTTATGCTCCTTGGAAACGCTCGTGCCTGTGAAGAGCAAGGACCACGTGGCTTTTTATTGTCAGGTATTGTGCAGCAAATTTGTATGAAGATGTTTAATGTGTCATAATTTAAAAGAAAATACAGCCACAAATGCATAGAATACAGGCACTAAAAGTCCAACAGCAGTGGAGTGGCAAATACCATTGCTGACTTCATTCATTACGTTTTTCTGTTGCAAGTTTCCCTTGTGCCATGAATCAGACCTGTGCACATTAGCAACGCACAAGGTTGGACTTCCTAAATTGTCTAAACAGCCTTCTACTCCTAATTCAGGGCTAAAAAAGTGTTTCATCATTTATGAGGAACAGAGCAGCTCTGACAGGGGAAGCTATTAGCAGGAATCCCTGCTCATCCTGAAATAAGCAACAATAAAGTGTTCGTGAAACCCTCCTGGGAAATGCTCAGGTTTGAGGTAGAGAAGTGAGACAGACTTACACATGAGATACTCAAGTGGAATGCAAGAATATTCACCATAAATAGCGGTAAAGATACCCATCTTTCAAACTGCCAACTGCTATTCAAAAAATATTTGTCTTCGCCACTATCAGTGACTTTCAAAAGCAAAACGTCACGTTATCAGATGTAGCAAAAAAAAGATGCAGTTCAGTGTATGCTAAATAAATTAGATAATAGTAATGAAAGGACTCTCTTATCCCATAATTATTTACATTTATAATTGTCAAGACTTGCACAAAGTACCAGAAAATCCCCTTTTATTTACATCGTGTCCAACCCTCCACAATATCCTCGGTATTTGTGTAAGATTTTACAACTGACAGCAGCTTCTAACAAAGCTCCTTTTTCTGTGGGAACTCAGGGTCATCTTTCCACATTGGGAAACCCTGTTATATCTTCAGTGATTGTGAAACTATAACTTATATATATTAATATATGTGAGATTCATTTGGAAGGAATGGTTCTTTCTAAGGACCAAGTTTTAGTTTTTAGACTCTCACGAAGCCTTGACTTTGAAGCTTTCATGTCATCCTGGTGTGAAGCATATGTAAGTAACATCTGCAATCAGTATTATTTTATTGTTTAACTCTTCACTTTGTCTTTTATTCCATTCAGAATGTGTCTGTCCCCAGGGAAAAGGCTTTGATAGATAAAAGTAATTTTTTAATTTCATCAGGCAAAGCAATCTTTGGACAAAGTGAAAATGGCACAGCCCATATTATATTTCAGTAAACACTACCATCTTATTCACGATGAAATAATCCTTTCAAGAGCAATTCGGGTTAGTGTTAATATGAATATTACTGCACAAGCTCCAGGTAGCCTGAGACCCAAAAAGAAAACATGTGTCACTAAGGTAGAAATGACAAGTTTGTAAATGGTCCAAAAAAACTAGCAAGCAATACCTATATTATTTGTGTATTGTAGACACAGAGTGCACATTCAGAATAAATAGAACCTTCCTAAAGGCTGCAATACTTCAACAAAATCTGGGATTGACCTAACCAGGCTACTACATATGAAGGTGTGATATATTAAGCGTTAATTTCTAGGAAGACATCAACAGAAATAACTGCAGCCAGTCAATTCCCCAGAGAGCCCTTTCCAGTAGGTGTGCAGGGGAATCAGAAGACCCGGTAATGCCATGATGATTTTTTTTTCTTTTTCTTTTATACCCCTTTTATACACTTTCTTATAGAGCTTTTATGTATCCTTAGTGCTTTTAGCCCACACAGTTATAATTCTTTAAGTTTGATCACTTCCCTCAGACCCAATATCCCGTTAAGCCAAGAGCCCAAACACCCTGGAAACCCCAGACCCCGAGGGCCTCTCCAGAACACATTCTGTAAACAAAGCCAGGCCCAGCCAGGGGAAGGTTCCTCGCTGAGGGGTCTCGCTGGAGTCCCTCCCTGGGCAATCTTTGATAGATGTGCTAATTAGCAAGGCCTATAATTGCACACACATCACATCGTGGGGGCCATTCCTTCGGGGGGCATTTCGGGGTGCATTTCGATGTGCATTTCGGCGCCCCTGAGGGTCCTTCAATAAACACCGAGGTAAAACCCTTCTTCCCTCTTAACTGTGTTCTGCTCCTTATTTTTCAAACCAGGAAAAGGCATCACCAGGACCCCTCCCGTTCCCCTGGGAATGCACCTGAGCTGAGCTGCCTGGAACACCCTGGCCCAGCTCTCGTCCTTCCAACACTGCTGGAAACAATTTGGGTTTTATGTGGAGGCAACACAGGCCTGACTCACTCAGTCCCTGCTCAACAGATGGTGTTGACACACCATATTATGAGCACATGCTCACAAAGCCACAGCAGATGCCACCCCTGAGCCAGATTTTCAGCCATCCCCTTCTCTTGTATACATTTCTCCAAAGTCTATAAACTGTTTAAAACTCAGCATTCATATCCAGAAAAAACAGTATTTTTGTATCCATATCTAACACTCCTCAGAGAGGGATACAGACGTATTTTTTATTAAAGGTGTTTTAAATATTTTGATAAGCCTAATCGAAAATATCACAACTCTTCTTCTTGTTGTTCCTTTACCTTGGCAAGTGTTTCCCCTCCTAAATTTAGCACAAGTTCTATAAATCAAGAACAGCTGCCCTACAGCAAGTGAATCACACAAGTAAAAGTGGTATTAAACTCCCCCCCCCAAGATTTCATTGTGTGGTTTGAGTTATTTTAAGCAAGAACATGAATATTTGAGCAATGTGTAAAACTGAATTAAGGAAAAACAAGAACACAAAACAGCCAAAAAAAATCTAAAGTGAATCTGAAAAGAATCTTAACTCTTCTACTTGAAACACTTTCGCCAACATTCTGTAAGGACACAAATGTTTGTTTGGTTTTAGATTTAAAAGGCTATCATCATCATCTTCATCGTCTCAAGAGCATGTGCAGAAGCAAACAGAAATCTCAGTTCTCTAATGCCTGCATTATGCACTTTAGAATCACAGAACACTAAATATGCAGGAGATCTACCAATATCTAATTCTAATAGAGATAATAAGAAAGCAATGAGGCTTAATGGTTTCAGTAGATATAAAACAACAATTTCTAAGGACAGAAATGGTGTTGTTGCCTTGGTTTTTAACTGTTCGGTTTGTAGGTCAATATTTGTGTTGCAATTCCAGAGGAAAAGGGGTGCAGCAGAGGACAGGAGTTCCAGCAGCCTCACCCACTGCAGCACACCATCAGTGGTGTGGGGGAAGACTCATCCCATCCCACATCCTCAGCCATACACATCTGCGGTCCTCATTTTTATTATTTTTGAGGTTCAACCCCATTTTCTGATACACAGCAGGAGATATATTTGCATTAGAAAGGCGATCGCGGTTCTGGAATTACAAAACCCTGGCTGGCAGGAGAAGCTGAGAGACTGTTGCAGTACCAAGGTTACAGCGCACACACCATGCCCAGCCCTGTTCCTGGGTACCTTCAGCTAATGCCCGGCGACTTCCACGGGAGCTGCACGTGCACGCACAGCTCCTCACAGTTCCCACATGTCCGGGAGCTCCGAAGAGCAGCAGCCACAGCTTCCTCTCCGTGCTCAGCTTCTCAAGATTGTCATCACTTAAATACTTTGTTCCTGAGACAGTGGGGGAATTCTGCAGCCACAATATAACATCACAGGCAGATTCGTAATGGGAGTCCTGCAGTTATTTAGATTCTGAAAAATTCTACAGTGCCCTTTCATTTCACAATGATTCTTAGGCTTGGCTCTGCACATTCTGGCCATACCTGTCATAACTCAGCGAGTCACAGCACAGTAGGTCTTATGCATAAAAACCTCAGTTATAAACATTTTCTGCTGTGCAGGAGTTTGTTTTTATGATCTAGACACTCCTTTTAGACACGATTTATATAAAAAATAGCAGTTATTTTTAATATTATTTATATTACAACTCCCACCTATTATATTTTTTCGTCCCTACTCACCTATAAACTAGGATTTTTTTCCCCACATAAAATTCTCAGATTCCCTTTTTGGGATGCCTGTTCCTACTGGCCATCATTTTAATGATATATAATAGTAACTTGTCTTGAGAGAAGGGTCCCTAATGATATATAACACTATAATAGGTTCTCACAGCACACTGATGACAGGTTGCAGCCATCCATCACCAGAGAAGCAGTCAGCAAGATGAGGAGTTCAGGGGATACACATGAGCAGAGTACAACCATAAAGAAAATATGAAATAGAGCCACAAAGCCAGTTCTGGTGCTGCTGTCTGTCTGTGGCTGAAGGCATCCCCAGAGGCAGAGCTTTAAACATCCCATGAATTCTGGACCAGGCCTAAGTGACAAACTATTGCTGATAAGAAAAGCCCAGCAACCAAAATATTTCCTTCTTGGTAGCACCAATGAGTTCATTCTCTTCTGTTGCTGTTAAGGAAGAAACTTCCACTCACCAGCACACACAACATAAATTCAGGTGCAAGAATTCTGATGAAGTGCTCAGGTTATGAGCAGGAAGGTAAACAGAGAACTTTTAGTCATTCTGTTTTAAAACTGAAGCCGGAGCAAGGAAGATTAGCATGGTGCAGATTGAGAACAGAATACGGACTTTCATGGTGCACCTGAGAAGCCCTGAACTGCTGCAGGGATCCAGGGCACGGGGCTTGCAGGGGGAATTAGATTAACTCTGCAGAATATGAAACAGAGCTCTCAACTCATCTACGTTCCACTGTTAGTAAGAATAGGCAAATTTCTGCAGTATCTTAAGGTGAGAAGTGAGAAGTACATCGGCGAGAAGAAAGCAATTAGAAAAATGTGCTATTTGCAGAGAAGTGTGTATTTGTAGACACACAAACCTGCACATGCTACCTATACACACATTGAATCACGAAGAGACTTAAAAAAAGATGATATGCTCTTACCTGAAGGGGCACAGCCCTGCTAAAAACCCTGGGATCTCACACTACTTTGTTTGAATCAATAGGAAATATTCCTGTAACTGTTTCTGGCTTTCCCCATTATTATTATCCACATTTCAAAAGAGAGGAAAATATCTTAATTACTTGCAAAGAAAGAAGTCAAAAGCTCATCATTTCACTGAATCAGGAGAGCATTATTTAGATATCTCTCAAAAGAGAACATAGTTCATGCTCTGTGTTTTGATTAAGAGCTATTTGTTTTTACAGGGCATGGACTGTCTCTACTGACATTCAATATTAACCAGCAAACAGCATTTTTTTTTTCCTTTTTTCTCTCTGGGACCAGAAGGAGTAAAGGAAATCAACAAATCTACAAGAGACAATGACCCAATTCTGTGATTATCAGAGTAAAATTTTTTGCCAAGCCATTCTTACTACTAATGATAATGATCCTTTTATGTGATTTTCTGCTCTAGTTGCATAATGAAATTTGGTGTTGATATGACTCTCCCTGCATAGATCTGATTTCAGAAGAGAATTCTAACGACTTAAAAGTGGTCTCTTTTTCAAAGAAAATCATCATTCACCATTCTCTCTGAAGTTAAAGACCTGCAAGTAACTAGAATTAGTTTTTATTGAAGAAAGGAGGGTATTTAGATACCTTTCTCACACTGATACTTTCCACCACCTTCATAAGCTTGCACTAGGCAAACCATTATGATGAAAATTTGAGATATAATTTCAAATTAAAAACTAATTATCAGTGAAGATCAACATCTAGCTACTAGAATATTTCATTTTGTGCTCATTTCATGAAAGCATTTGATTTTGGTACAACGAAAGTACAGGATGATGTCTTTTTTGTAGGAAATTCTTTCCTTCCAGTTAATTTTCTCTCTGTGTCTCTTTATTGTTCTTCTACTTAAGGATGACTCCACTTATAAGCTGTTTTATTCTCATTTCTATAAGATATCTATATCTATATATATATATTTAACAGTACACTCTCCCAGATATATAGGCAAATCACTAACAGAAAGAGCAATTAATTCTGATTTAAGTTATTTTTCTTTCCTTCCTTTATCTAAATAACATGTGCAAATATTCTTCCTTATTTGACCTACAGTAGAGGTACAGACTATTTAATATCTATTTTATCTATATATTATTGTATTGTTGTTGAACAATATTATTTCCCTTAACAAGTTGGTTCCATTCACAATCCAGATTCAAAAGTCATCAGTATTTGAAAGAAAATTATGACATCAAAAATAAAATAATATAAATATCTCAAAATATTGACGTATTTGAAGTCAGAATAAATTTCGTTATTGGATCAATTTTTGTCTAATATAATAAAGCTATTTTCCCCCCCACTGTTGCTAATTTCTTAATCAAGTATAAAGATCCTCGTCTGTATGTCAATATTATTTTTGTTCTCCCACCTCCACTGTCACACTTTAGTCCTGTAAAGCCATAATTTCTAGTTTCCAAAGAGTAATTGAAACACAACTTTCAAGGTCCGAAAGGAAGAATTCTGTGAAATGCCCAAAAGCCTCACACCACACCACACCCAAGTAAATTTCTTTTCCAAATTTATCGTGCTTAACCCTATCCTAATGTATTCTAAAGAATGTAAATTGAAATATCCATAGAAATTAAGAATAAATCCAGAGACTGCTCTTTTCAATTCAGCCAGTTGTATTATTCACTGATTATTTTCTCTCCACACAGCCCTTTGTACTTTCCGTTTCTAACTTAACACATCATAACATAACATCAGACTTCATTAAACTCATCACTGCCAGAAGAGACACAACGCTGCTACCCCAAGTGGCTGGAAAAACTAAAGTCTGTCTTTCGAGCACCACAGCAGAGAAGTTCTGTCCACACAATCTAAATCCAAACTCCATCCGCCTTGGGCTGAACACATTTCTGTGACAACAGCATCACACTAAATCCGGTACTTTCCACAGCATCTGTGAAGTCTTTGTAAAACACCGTTATAAAATGTTCAGTTTTTTTGTTTTTTAATAAAGCAGCGCACAGAAAATTCCAGGAAATTATTTCTTCCAGAAAAAAAACCCCATAAAACCAAGCCTCGTTTCCAAAAGTACTTCATTTATACCTTGTGTAGCATCACTTTTGGATGAATTCACTTTCCAAGGCAATTCAAGCCATTTGTGTGCCGGAACAGAGCAACAGATAAATGCACACAGACACCTCTGCCTTAGCTGAGCCAGGATGTGGACACAGCACCCTCGGGTTATGGACACAGAAATTCTTCCCCAAGGCTCCTGAATGAGAGCTGGCTCCCACCCAGCTGCCTGGCATCACCTCTGAAGACAAATCCTAAGGATTAGAGGAAAGGGGGAAAAAATACATTAAAAAAAAAAAATCAGGCTGTTAAAGCCATCCAGTGGTCTTTGATCTAAGATGCCATCATTCTGAGCATCTTATATCTGATATTTCAGGTATTTCAGCAATGTCACAGCATTTTAAAGAAGATGGGATTGTCGGACGAGCCTGGAATTTCAGCAGGCCAAGCACAATCCAAGGCTTTCCATATTGTTTTGAAAACAAGAGCTTCCACCTGCATCACACACTGATGCAACTTTTTTTTTTTTTTTGTGGATCACTTTGCATTCCAGAAACTTCATGAGAATTGCAAGCTTTTTAAAAATCGTAAAGACTCTTGCCAAACAAGCCATCATAAATTAACCAAAGGATCTCTCAAACTTGTCAAAGAATTATGGTTCTTCTACTTTTTCCTTCTTTCAGGTCTCTGGCACTATCAGAAACCTAGACTTCCTGAAATGCTCAGATCTGTGAGAAATTAATTATTTATCACTCTTTCCAGTGGATCTGGCCTTTGGTGAGTTAAATTTCACTTATGACTATTGTGAGACATATGAACATAATGAGAGGCTGTTCTTTATCAACCAAGTATCATTCTTCTACTGATGACTGAAATATTTTGCCTCATGAAACCAAAACCAAACACACATTTTATGAAATTGATAAAACATATCTTATTTAAAAGCCAGTTCACACATAAATTGCATAAAAAGATTTATTTTAAATCCTATTAACACAAAGGAAAACTTGTTAAAAGAAATTTTGTTTACAGAAGCTCTTTAAAAAAGCGTTTAAGCATTTAGATAGAGAACCAAGAGAGACTGTATACATCAGAAAAAGTTGGTCAGCTGGCTGCTTTTATGACTGTGAATCTTGTTTCAGTTGAATTATTAACTGTAATTTCTTAAAACTACCAAGAGCGACCTTCAGTCAAAAAAGAATCTCTTGATGGACCATTACTGCTCCTGTTGTAGCAAAAACCAGGCAGAATCAAAAAAATTGTGGCTGCGATCAATTTCTTGTTTAATTTTTTTCTCCACTAGTACCAAAGCAAAGAGACTGTTCCCATCCAGCCCCAAATTCATCTGGGGTATTAAATGAATAAACAATAAACAGTACAAACTGTTCTGAGTGCAGCTACACTTAAGAACACAGTGACAAGCTGAAAACCTAAAAGTATTGTGGTTCCTATATTTCCACATTTCTCTAATTTCCGGTGCAGCTTTGCTGTGGATAAACAAGTTTATTTTCCTAAACGGAGAGAGAAGTATTTAATCCCACATTTTCCCCCCTTACCTTTGGGAACACCCGAAAGGAAAATTGAGCTGCCTGCTCACAGCACACCAGTGTCAAATTAAAAACGCGCTCCACAGTTACAAAAGGGTGTTTATGGTCTACCAGGTTATCTTTGATTTATACCACTGTGGCCACGTTCCAGCTCTAACAAATTACTTCCACCTACCAACAACGCCAGGAATATTTTCCCACGGGGGACAGCACTTTAAACACTTGACCTCTACATTTGGCAGTGTTTGCACTGCACATTGTTACCTTCCAAGGGAAAGCATGGCTCTCTTTGCTCTTTTTCTAGCACCCGTTTAAAGAAAAGGGAAATATATTAAAATATTTGAATTTTTGTTTGTTTTTTTTTCATTCGGCAAAACAGAATGAAAGCGAAGGCATTTTGTAGATGAAGTCTTCATTTAGATGAAGTCAAAGTTTAGATAATTTAAATATTCACAGAGAAATATTACGTAGTCCAAGTATGACTCAGATTTCATAGAAATGTTCACTTCACTTCTATTCTTACTCCAGCCTACAATTCAACCTGAATATTTCACGGCAGAATCTGGTTCTGGAGCTCAGGATGATTGCCTTGGTAATAGCACTGCCACATTTCCATTTCCTGTGACAAGACAGCCTAAAAGATGGAAAAAAGACAAGTTCTGAACCTGAGAAGTCTTTGGTTTAGACTCAGATTTTGACAGTGTCCAAGGTACATTTCATTCTGCCGGACTGGTTTGTTTGATAAGGATATCCCTCAGCACAGAAAGAGACCAAGTCATGAAAGAAAATAGTTTCTCTCATCCTCCCTGGCTTATCTCCTCATCCTCCCTTCAGCACACGGCACGGGATGTTTGCTCTGTGCCTGGGATACTCCGTGAGCTGCAGTGACATCCAATCCCCATGGCTGGCAGGAATTAGTGTCCATTTACCCTCGAGAGCTCAGCTAAACTTCTCTGTGGGATTGTGGAGTAGAATCTGTCAGTCTCCTGCTAATCTTTCCCAACCCTACACAGACATTTAATGAGACAATACCCAATTTAACAAATGACAGCTCTGATGTTTGCTTTCTCCGCTTGCAAAGACTTTTTCTCTCCACCAAGTCCTGGGGAAAGTACCAGGGTGTGCAACAGTGCAACACACACTGGGAACTAAAAAAATTCACTACATGGGGGTGTGGGGTGGAGAAATTAAAATATCTCACCAGGAGAAAAAAAAAAGGGTGTGTTTCTCTTCATTAAAACTTTGGCTTAAAATACCCCAACCAAACCCTCAGAGTGACCTGGAAGTCTCCAGGGTGCTCTTCCTTGTGTTTTGAAGCATTGGAGTTTATGATGGAGCAGTCCAGACTGTTTGCCCTGGTTCATTTAAAGCTCTGTGGCTGCAGACAAATCCCTGCCCGCCTCTCCCAGCCATGCCCTGGCCACACCAGGGTTCTAAGGTGCACGGAAAAAAACCTCTTCCATTTTTCATCTCAAAGGCCTTTATCCAACTACGTTAAGCAGTCACTTATCTGGTCAGTGCAGGAGTAATGGAAATGGGATGTATTCCTTCCCTGGTGTCTGTGTGGAGTTCATTCAGCCTGGGGAGGTTGTTTGCTCCGGCCTGAATTCACACCTGAATTCACACCTGAATTCACACCTGAATTCACACCTGAATTCACACCTGAATTCACGCCCAGCTCCACAGGCAGCCTGGCTGGCCCAGGCGAGTGTGCACTGAAAGTTTTCGCTGTCTCTGCTTTCGGGGTAGTTTGGGCTTTTTTTAGTAGTATCGGATTTAACTGGAATTTCTACTCAGGGGGTGGGGTCTGCTTCTCTCGTTCAGTGCATCAGATAAGAAAAGCTTCACTACAAATTGGAGAGACGCTGAAGGTAGGATTTAGGAAAATCATCCTGCCTCTTAATTAAAACACAAGTATTCTGTGGGCAACAGAATCACGAGAACATATTGTCCATAAAAATGCTATTTTCTCATGTCTGAATGAAAACCATTTAAATATCAATAGACAGAGAAATAAAAACTACATTGGTTTCATGTGTGCCTGTCTTTGACAAGAGGTTGAATAAAATCATCTCAGGAAGGAATTAAAAATTGATTTAAATACACAAATTTATCCATTTTATGAAAATGAGAACTAAGCATTTATACACTTTCTAACTACTGAGAAATCTCATATATATATGTACATGCATCAGAATTTATTGCCTTTGAGATTAGAACTTAATTACAGAAAAAAGATATCTTAAGAATTAAGCAAATAACCACTAACACTTTTCAGCTATTTCAAATCTTCTGTCTAAAACTCAAATTATGGACAATAAGAAGCTGTTAGACCTTTCCTGAAAGGGACCTGAATAAAGATATTTTTGACTTCTTGTTTCTCCTTATCACATGTTGCATTCAAATATTTGTGAATTTATATTTACAAAAACAGGCCTGAACAAGTTGAAATGAATAATTGGAGTGGTAACAAAACATGTTCTGTGAAATCCAAATGATGGACTCTTCCATAGTCTTAATTTAATTTCAGGAAGCTGTCCAGAATGTGTCTTAAAAACCCCATAATTTAAAATTGTTTATATTAACAATTTCTGCTGTAATAGCTTGGATTAGGAAAAGAAAAAGAAAGAGTAGAAGTCACCAAACTCAGGAGAAATAGATCTTGCTCAGTCTTTGTCACTGTGGGAAACATTTCAGTTGCTTCCCAAGGTTCAAATAGCTCTAAACATTTAATTAAAGGACTAGAAAAAATTATTTATTCCCTTTATTTAGTCACTGCATCTGTCAGCAGGGAGGAAGACAATCAGCCTCTGTGTTTCTAGGTAACATCTCATTTCAGTTGGAAAACAAATAGGAATTAAAGATATTAAATACTACATAGAAACAATGAGGAGATCACATAATGAAAAGGATGCTGGGATTTGGGATGTTAACACGTCAAATATGTGCAATTAAAGTTTCCCAGTCACCAATCTCCTCAGTAAGAGACTGAACCATGTAGCATTTAATCTCTGGGGAGGGTTTGCTTTGATTATTATAATAATACTAGGTCAGGCAAATAGAGTTTGGTATGGAAAGTAAAGACCACAGTATCTGCAAAGAATAATTTCCATAATGTTCTCAGGGCCTGGGTTTTTTTCCTCTCCTTTCTTCACTCACATGACACACTACCATAAATATCGCACAAAACTGATAATACAATGTTTTCTAAATTATTGAAATGAAACTTTGCAGAAAGAACATAGACCTTCCCAAAGAAATAGCTACTTAATTTCTAACGCATTTAACCTACTCCAATTTACAGCAGACACTTAAGCATGTCTGTGATGAAAACCTCCAGCAAACCCGTCAGTTCAGCGCCAGCTCAGTTTAAACTGAACGTGGAAATGGTGTGAAGGAGCACAACTCCGTGTTCCAACTGAAGCTGTAAAGTTCCTCCACAGCCTTCTCTTGTTCAGCCTCTTAATTGTCAAAATAGAGTGAAAGTAGATGCAAAGTGAGTAATTATGCCCTGCCTGTAACGTAGGCACACAACTGGCAGCGTCTCTGTCGGCTCTGGGTGCTGCTCTGACAGCACCCACTGCCAACGAGGAATTGTGCCACGGGCACACAGTGACTTACAGGACACTCCAGTGTAACTCTTCTTCCCTGTCTTCACAAGCCATCCTCCACATGGAGGAGTTGGAGAGACCAGCCTCATCTGCAGGGGTTCATTAGAAATAACTCCTTTGGAACTCGCGCCTTGCTGGAGCACACAAAGGCCCCGACCTCAGCCAGCAGCTCCGGGAATGGGTGAGCTGCAGCAATTTCTGCGATTGCTAACCTGGATCACAGTCAGACACCGGACCCATCAAGGCCTGAAACATTTCCCAGCTATTACCTGGGCACTGTAGCAGCTCTCCATCCCAGGGTGTCACAGTGACGTACAGGATGCGTGGTGGGAGGATGAGGATATGCTTAATCAAACTATTTTCATTTTCTGCTCAAAACATTTCGTTTCAAACACTCAAGACAGATAGACCTAAACGGCTGGTTTGCTGAAATCATCTAAGGTGGTAAATAACTTCCAAATCCACTCTCTTCTACCCCGTGCTGCTTTTCTCTCACACTTTTTCAGGCAAAGTTTTTTCCTTTTCTCATTGGAGGAAACCATGTTCTTGTTCTACTTCACATATTGATATTCCTAATAGGTGTTATTTTCTTAAAAACCTTGTCTTTGCTTCCTCTTTATCACCTCAGAACTCCACCATGGAGTCAGGGATCCACACCCAGAGATCCCAGGCTGCTCCTTTTGCAGGATTTACTTCCATTCCTTCTTGATGAGAGGAACGGCAGTAATGCTTTAGCAGTATTAGTTAATTTGATAACATCCATGAATTTGGGTTTTAGCCTACATTAAGCACTGTTTCTCCACTTGTTTGAGCTTTGCTTTATATCTCTGTATTAGAAAACTTTTAAATGCCACACCAGACTCTCACAGTAAGTGAAAAGGGATCTGGACAATCAACTTCCCACTGAAGGGGGATTCTCTGGGACACTTCTGATGATTCCTGCCAGGAGCCAGACACACAGAACTAAATATCTTTAAAGATTGGAAATTACTCTGAATCCATTTTGGGGGCATATGGGAGTTTTCCAGTAAAGTTATGGCAGGAGTTCCTGTGCTTCCCACTATCCCTGGGAATAGAGCTGCACATATATCTGATACAGAACGATATCATAGAAGGGAGATATAAATGATTGATGCCTGGATTGCTGCAATATCAATTAATGCAAAAGGCCATTAATTAATCAATGTTTTTCCCCATCACCAGGCAGCTGGAAGTTTCCTCTGTGGATTCTCCACTGGCCAAGGACTAGGAACTCCCATTAGGTTTTTCTCCACTGGAATGATAACTAACCCATCTGTTCTTCCCTCATCCTCCCCCCGCAGTCCTGGCAGCTTTTCCTGATGGGACTCTCAGCAATTCTTTGAGATTTCTGCAAAGGTTTGTGGGGAGAACCCAGAGGGATATGCAGGCAAACCCCTTGAACAGGCAAGGGTTGGGGCCAGCCCAAAGAGTGGATATTTACATTCCCCACGCAGGAAGAAAACAGCATTAGACTAAAATTATAAGAATCAAATATTCCTTGCTGAGCGTGTGCAAGACAAGCTCAAACTGAGCACTGCGGCATTAGAGAGAAATTCCAGCTAAGAAATGCACATAAACATTATTTCTTCTTTTTCTTCCTTTCTCTTGCCTTCTTTTTCTCTCTTGGTGTCTCCTTCTGCAAGTGCAATGTGGAATTTGTGCGTGTTTGATGGTTTTTGTGCTCCAGCTCCATAACAACATGAAAACTCTCTCTGAATGTTTAAATATTCCTCTTTAGTAGCTGGGTCCAAATCTGGATACACATCTATGGTTTGGCCCCCTGCTGCTTAAAGTAATTTGCACTCAGATCAAACTGTGACCCCCAGAAAGAGAAGTATTTATATGGAAAGAGAACTGAATATTTACAAGGGTATTGTTACAAACCAGAAAATTATGATATAAATATGATTACACTGTATAAGTCAGATAAAATCTACACAATCCTTTTCTTTAAAGAAACCCAAAATGATTCTGTTTCTGAAGTACACATAAAAAGAATTTCAATAACATTGTATTTTCAGACCTTATTGTTAAAGGATCCAAGGAAAGTTTTTCCCTGGTTCTAGCATTTTCTTTATAAAAGCTGTATTTCAGACAAAGTAACCTTGGATCATTTAAAGTCCCCACAACAGACTGGTACTTTGTGAATGGTATTTTGAATATTTTTGATATCCCAGTTTTTGAGATCCCTGTGTGGCCTCACTTTCTGGACAATTCAGTTATTCTCTCTTGCTCTGACCCTATTATGATATTGTTTTTCCCTTCTCTTCACTACCCTGTTCCCTGAGAAAGCCCTCTATAAATTTGACATAAATATAGTTCACGTACAATATCTATAACTTAGTCAACTTCACAAGGCATAAAAATAGCAATTTCCTTTTCTTTACTCCTCAGTTCTTATTTTGGTACAATATTATCCATTTGCTATGAATTCCCCTACAGCAAACTTAAAAAATCCCAACTAAACCAAAGTGAAGCAACAAATAAACAAGCCCTTAAAACCCATTATATCCACGCCAACTATAGGAACATTTTTTTGTTTCTTGGGTTGCCTTGTGCTCTTTCATATAACATGTCCACTTAAATGCAGATGACCAAGGAGAAAATCTATTTCTGCTGCCACTGCTCATGTCCCAGGATGCTGAGATGGACGTGCCAAGTGGGAGCCCTGGGCAGGTTCCTTTTTTGCCAAGGACACAGCTGTGCCCAAACGCCACGGTGCTGTGGGCAGGGACACCTTCCACCAGAGCAGGGTACTCAGAGCTCCACCCAAGCCAGCCTTAAACACAGATATTATAAATCTGCTGTTATGTGCAGACTGCTGGCACAAAATCAGGGTTCTGTAGCACCTTGGGTATGGTGAGTGCCCTGCTGCGACTGCACTGCCACGGCCCAGCCTGGACACTGCGTTTCTCTGGGGGAATTTCATCCATTCCCCGTCTCTCTTTCTGGCAGTATTCATTTCAGCCTCCCAAGGGTTTTGCCTGAACTCCTTGATCTGCACACCTCGCTCTCTCTCACTCCCTGGGTGCAACCTGTCACCGGGACATGATGGACAGAGGGGACGAATATGCTGAAAACAGAGGGGAGGTACACAGACATCTCTCAAAAAACCCAGAATAGATATTTGCAGTGATTCTCCTCACAGCTGTGAGGAAAGCTACTTATAGGACTGCATTATTCTACAGCTAAGAGGTCAATCAGAGCTTGAAGAACTCCAAGACAGCCTTGATGAGGTAGCTTCAACATAACCTTGTCCTGGCGGTTTTACCACCAGCAGAGGGAATTTGCCCTTCACAAAGACCTGACAGGTAAGATGCAGCAGGGCTGAACACAAGTGATGCTGTTGGATCTATTGTGAGCGCATTAGTATTGGCAGCAGCTCTCTCCTATGTGAGGAGGAAGATGACAACAACCCCAAGGCATTAACAGTCTAAATTAGGCAGACAACGTGGCTGCAAAATTGAATATCTTACATAAAACAGGGGAGGTCAAAACTCAGCCCGGTGATGATAAGTTATCTCTCTCGGCTGGTAGACTTCGTGGAAGAAATAAGTTTATGTATGGGCTGCCTCCTCTAATTCTGAATTCTCAGAGCTTAGGAGTGATTGTTTATCTGCTAACAGCCTGCAGGGATTTGGTAAAATAGCTACAGCATAAAACTGAAAAATAATTGAAATAAATAAAGTGCTACCTGGCACCATCCTTGTTTATTCTGCGCATCTGATATTAACATTCGGGTGTCTCATGCTCGTAATACATAATAAGAAATGAAAATGTCATAAAATCAATACCTTCTAACAGCAGAGGGAAATGTCACAAATTATCCCATTCTCATTATAGTTTTCAGACAGTAATTTCACAAGCCTCCAAGGGATTAAGAAAGCTGAGCATATTTTTGCTCTACCCTCAGATGTCAGTTTTATTGTACATGATCTAGGCAGTGAAGGTTCTCTGCTCCAGAAGTTAGAAATCAATTGTTTTGCCAATGAGATTCTTTTGCAAGGCTGTTAGCTGCCTCTGTAAGTGTGAAACTACCACATTCTGTGTCCCTGCTTAAATTACTTTGCAATACAAAATTACACTCTAACCCCTTACGTGGTACAGACTCCTGCTGGGTGCACACACGGAATGGAGAGGTGCTGTCCTGATAAATAAAGTTTGCACCTTCTAAAGAAAAGAGATTTATGACATCTGCTCTATATATTTAATTACTCTCCCATGTTTTCCTAGGAGGGGTTTTTTAGCAAGGGATTAGAGTCTGCTTGCCCCTGCCTAGACAAGAATGGGCCAGGAGGAACTGGTCTGTCATCATCCCAATGATGGCATCTGCAAACCTTGCCCCAGTGCAGTGGCAGTGGATGCTCCAGGTCAGTGAAGGTGAAGCTCAGCCCTGTGGTGTCACCTGTGCATATTTCACCAGGCTGATCCATTACTGCCAATCCTAATCCTCTGAGCAAGCAGCCTGCAAACGTGGTAAACGAACTCAAACTGCTCTGGAGACAACCAGGCACAAAGCAGTGAGAATTCCAGGACCTGCTGTCACCCACCAGGGGCAAGGCCCAGCCCAGCCGCACCACTGGGCTCGACAACAAACACTTACTCCTTGCCGCACATCCTGAAACCAGATGAGGCCATTCATGCCACAGCAGCCTGAACCACAAGCTATTTTCACAGAATATGATGAGTTGGAAGGGGCCCATTAGGGTCAAAGTCCACCCCCTGGGCCTGCACAGGACAGCCCCAGGAGTCCCCACCATGGGCCTGAGAGTCCTGCCCTAACACTTGTGGAACTCTGCCAGGCACGGGGTTCTGAATTTTATATCCCACTAAAAAATCTGAGGACAGACATTTTGTAGGAGTCAAATGGACGTTTTGGGAACACCACACACATCGAGGATTCTTGCACCCAGAAAGGTGAGCCACACCAATTTACAAAAAAGCAACAAAAAACAAACACCACACAAAATCCCACCAGCAACAGCAGAGGACCCAGGCTTTGGGGATAGATCCAGTTATGGATATCCATGAAATATAAACTGTCACTGCAGTGGTCTGGAAAAGGATAATACCTTCTGCCAAAAGCCAAATTGTCTTTCATTGTGAAATCCACCCAGTTTTGACAGAGATTTCACAGCAGGAAATTTTGCCAATACGAATGTTATCCCAGGCCTCCTCATCAAAACAGAAACTATTGTGCAATAGCCAGAGCTAAAGGAATACAACCCATACAAATATGAAAGGGCTCTGATTTTTAATGGAATCTCTTTCCCAACAAAACTTTAACCAGAGAATTTAGTACTTATTAGATTGAAGGGCTCTGGAAGTTCAGATGGTTACAGAGCGGTAAAAAAAAAAGTGGCTGGGATCAAAGACTCTCTGCAAGGGAAAGGCTCAATGTGTTACTACAGAGATAATTCACAGTTTATCTGAGACCTCTAAATACCTCTGAAGCTCAACACAGCATGTCATTCCTTTGAAAAGCCCAGTTTTCAAATAAAGGCTATATTAATAAAATATACATTAGATTATATAATTTTCAAAAAAAAAATAATGGTGAAGTGCTTTGGGAACTGGAGCCAAATTCAATATTAAGTCCTACTGTGCGTTATCCATTTGTTACAAAGGCTCAGACCTTTAACTATGGAAAGAGCAGCAAAGGCCAATTAATTAAATAATGTTCCAGTATTTAATATACTCATTTGTCAGCACGGAATATTGTGGAGCCAAATTCTAATCTCAGTCCACCCACTCAGAGGCCCTAGGAGGAAAAAGATCATAGTCAGTATCCTGGACTTCAAATATGAGGATAAAGAGTAAACTCTCCCCCTGCACTTTAAGAGCAGAGATTCCCCAACCCCCCCCAAAAAAGTTTTTTTTCCCAATAACAGATGTGAAAAATATATTCATCAGTCCTTTCTGACATTATGGATTTCAAATGCACAAAAGGGAAACATGTTAGCTTAACACAGATAGCTACAGTAGAGAGCAGAATGGCTCACAAGAAGAATATCAGATGAAAATGACAGCTGTTACAATTAAATTCAGTATTTATGTTTTCCTAGTTGAAAGTGACATCTTATTTACAAACAAAACTATCTCACCATCTGATGAAAAAAACCAAACAACTGCTTTTTTTTTTAACTTTAAAAGAATCATTGTAGGAAAAGCTCTTTTCAAGTTTAGATTCTTCCTTTTTTTATTGGTTCCAGATTGCTCTCTTTTGTTTTAATTTCCATGAGCTCTTTCCAGGCTTGTGTGTTTGCAAGGATTTATGTGTCACTCTACATAAAAAGGTCAAGTGCCCTCCAAAACAGACCGAGGTTTTTTCTCTGAGGGGTGACTGATTGTTATTGAAATCAGCCCAGGAGGGAACCCAGCTTTTGGTGCCGCCCAGAATTTTTGTGTAGGTGCCTCCTACTGGGTATTTCATCTATCAAAGCCTTCCTGGGGCGTGGCACAGAGGAGACCAGGACACGTTCCCCTCTCTCCCCATGGATATCTCGTAGATGCAGGTGGGTGAAGTCCAACCCATCCCACAGTTCTGCCCCTGGCTTTAATTTCACACCCTGTCCTTGCCCTCGATTTCTGCTGCTGGAGGAGCCGGCCCTGCTGATGTGATTAGAGGGATGTGGCACATAACGGAGCTGGCCTGCACTACAAGGGCATTTTTATGCCATAAATTCCTTCTGACTGTGGCAGAGCTTCCTCAGGGCAACACTGTTCCATCCTTCAGGACTGCTGGGTTTTTAAAAAAAATATTTATATTTTTTTCTTTAATCTCAGGGTTTGGGTTGCTTAGTGAATTTTTTTCCTCTCAGGCACTTGGCAGCACATCAGCTCCAGAAACCATACCATTCTCCTGACCTTTAGACTCTAAACTAAGTAAAGTTTGAATCTCTTGGTTTTCTCATTTATCTGAATTAGTTTCTTTCCCTTCTTTTGATCTTATTAGAGCTATTAGAGTTTTCCTTTCACACTATAGCCCCTGGATTTATCAAATTAAATGGTGTTTGGAGGACTTGGGATTTGAGTTCTGAATCTTGTTGTTGATGTATTCCAGCTGAAAGCCCAGTTATGAATCATTAGGAATCACTTAAGTCTTAATGATGTCAAGCAATTAATGAACAAAAAGATACAGCACAACATTCAAATAGATGCACACAGTAATAACAAGGAAAATGTGCTTTCCTCAAAGTAGGAGGACTTGATATCCCAAAAGTGACTTGGAATAAGCTTGTCATTGTTCCCACTGGTTTGGCTTTTGAATATGACTTCTGCTACACATTAAAATACGTAATTAGTGTCTATTTTCAATGCGACTGACACCTGTAGAGCATGGACAGACTGGCTGTGCAATTATGTCAACACTGTGCAGTGACCTTGAATTGTGAGAGAGCCAGCTGCCAGAAAAAGAAATCTTTAATTTCATTGACTCATTAAATTAAAATCATTTTTAGCAAAAATAATCATGGGTGAATTGCCATATGTTCTTGAAACTTAGGAGACTGGGGAGATTTTTAAATAATCAGAGTGCAGAGCTGTTCTTTTGAACTAAAATGTTTTCAGCATTTCTATTTAAGCTACATTTACAATCCAGTTGAACATAAAGTTCTGAAACAGCAGGCAAAACTAAGCAAAGAAATGAATGATGCTGGGAGTTACATGCTGTTCACCAAGAGATATAAGTGAGAAGTCCGTAGATGAATAAAATATTAAAATACTGATGTAACTCTGTAAGAAAAATTTAACAGATTGCAGAAATAATTATGATTTTATTATTATTCTTTTTACTTTTATACTGGTGATGTTTCCCTGAATTAAATGCAATGCAAGTTTTAGAGCTGCTGAAAATGATTCACGATGGAAAGATGAGCAACAGAATCTCGTGCAAGAGATTTATAAAATCTCAAGTTAGGAGAACATCCAGGCAAACAGGAGCACCATCTGCTCTCTCCCAGTTGTTCTTGCGTTCATCACCACACAAATTATGGCCACTGAGGCACAGACACCAATCACGGCACACAGAACTGGAGAAATGCGGGACCTTGGACCCAAACCAGAATGTTTCTCTGTGCACAACTCCCCCTTTTTCTCCTCTACCCACCCTCCTTTGAATGTTCTAAAACACACAGACTCACTGGATTTAAGATTGTGACATTATTTGTGCATCTCTATTAAAGTGAGTTCTGATAATAGTGGTGAGACTGAGACTACAATTTAATGAAATTATAAAACTTTGATGAAACTGAGATAACAAAAAATGAAAAGCTTTCTCCAGGAAGAGACTTTTTCATATCAAATAGACAAAGCAACTTTCAGAAAGTTCAGCATTTTCTTCTGCCTTTATGGCCCACCTAAGTTATTCTTTCTTTTGCATTAATTCATATCATAAGCAACTATATTGTACCAACTGCTAGGACACAGCCATCTCTATTTTGAGTTCTGTATTCAAATATATTTCGTTTTTTCTTCATCTAAAGACAAATTAGCAATCTGTAATTAGCAAAGTTTCCCAAAAACCTGTCACAGTGCTCTTTTAAAGGAATACCAAAGAGGTGACTTCTTAGGTGTTAAATCTCGTATCACTATCGATGTCTTAAGAAAAACCTAAATCCAGATCCTATTCATCCTATTATTCACCCCTAATCAGGACGATTTCTGATCACAATCTCTCCCCAAACTTTATTTTCTGGGGACTATTTTCTGCTCTCATTCCAAGACATCTCACTGAATGTCTCCCGAGAAGCAAGAGCAAGATCTAGCTGTCGCTTCCCGAAGAGCAGCTCTTGAAGACCTCTCTGTGAGGCCTCCCCAGCGCAGCCATCTCTGAACTTCAGGGGAAGGGATTTGTTCAGCTTCCTTCGAACCCCCGTGGTTTGAGGAGGCTCAGCTTTTACAGGCTGGGTTTGCACACCCATCGTTCCTTTGAAGGGAATCTCTGGCACTGCCCATTGATCTCCTGCTTTTTGTCACGATCACTAAAAGTTTTCCAGAGCTCCCTGCGAGTCATATTGCTGGCTGATTCCTGATGAAACAAAACTGCAGCGAGCTGCACTGGGGAAAAGAGAATAGGTGATAAAGAGAATATTATGTTTCATTAGATGGTAAGAAGATATGTCAGCCTCAAAGATGAAACCAAGATCATTATGTGAGCTCCTTTTGTTAAATAAATGATGCTTAGAAGAACAGAAATGGGAATCAGAATTTAAAAGTAGATAGTATAAAAATACAGTAATTTGTTACAGAAATGTATTATACAAGACTCTATATTATTTATTTCTTTAAAAACTCAAACTGGGTAAATGGGATATTTTGGGAAAAAATAAATTGTGCCTTCTAGAGTGAAGTCCATGTGCAGATTATTGGTCTGAGCGCCTTTGATCTACCTTCATCCTCAGCCAGCACCTTTTTTTTAAGTCAGGAGTTATCAGCTTCAGCTATATTGCTGTATGGATTTTTAATTTCTTTTTCAAAAGTAAAAACCTCCTACACAGATATTTGCAAAAGAGCATACAGTTTAAAGCTGACCTATCGACAGTTTCTTCTCTTTCCTCGTGTTGGGAATTCCTGGCAGAGTGAGTGACTCAGGAAAGCAATGCCTGAACTTAAGGAAGGCCAGCAAATCCACAAGTCTTCCAATAAAATCTAGTAAGTGTTTCTATGAGTTAATAAAAAACGATGTGTGTTGTATATGCACATTGCTGTCCATGCAAATATACAGGTGAAATATTAAATAATAGATGAAAACACCACCTGGGCACTGAAGTGCTTCATTTAAGCTAAGAGAAACTTGTTGTGTGAATTCGTTTCTAAAAGGAAATATAAAATTGGTATTTGAAATTCCAACAATATTTAGAATTCTGGGATACTGAAGCCAGAGCTGTGCCCCTCCCGCACAGAGAAAGGGAAGGTAGGACCTCACTTAGCCACACCGAAAAAAAAACACCAATAATTTTCTCCTGCTGAGCCCTGTATGAGCTGGAAGGATGAGAGTGTCCCCGATTAATTTTGTCCTTCGTTCCCTGACAGAAGGTCCCACGCTCTCATTCCAGCTGATCAGCTGCCTAATGTTGTGCATCAGAACCTGCAGCAGCCATTAGCACCACGGAGGGCCTCGAATAGCTTTGGTCAATCAATGTAAAACATGACCAAATATTAATTACTGCATTTAGCCTGCCTAAAACCTGCTAAACTCTGAGGAAAAAATTGTATTTTGCTAGTATTATTGATGTGCTGGTTTAGAGTCCTCAAAGGCTAACGCAGCGATTTTAAAACCAGATTGAATTCTTGTACACAACACCACATCACTTCAAATATCCCAGATTTATCTTCTTGGAAAATGGATTCACCTAAAATATAAACCTACAAATGTGCCCTCAATCACTTTAAAATTATTTTTAAAAGCATCTTGAAAATCAAGTTATAACATACCAGATTTCCTGTTAGAACAAATCCAAACTAAGCCCCAGAAGCACAACAAAAATCAGAACAAGCCTGTAGACAGATAAGGTTCAGTAGAGCAAAGCTTAATCTAAAGAAGTATCTGTTTACCCTGACAGTTTCTTTCTTCCCTTGCTATGTTTTCTTCTATTTTCTATTATTTTAGAAACTCTATCTTTCTGTCTTGTCAGGCAAACCACTCATATCAAAGCTGTATTTCTATGCCCACGTATTCCTGTCTAGTTACATTTGGTACCTCTCCATATCACAGCTTGTGTTTCATCATTATTAAAAATGTAACAAAAACTATAAATTACTTAATTAGTTGTTGCTGAAATTCAGTATAGAATTTTAATGTATTTGAGAGTCACACATCCCAAACTCAGCTCCATTCTGCACCGAGTCTGGCAAATGGGAAAATGGGATCACATCTTCTCACCTTTGCACTAATTATCTTCTGTTTAATACCACCTAACCCCTGGGAAGATTTTTAATAGTTTCCTATTTTATTGGGAGTCAGGTACAGGTAATTAGCAGTATAATTGTACCTTGATTTCTTTTCCATGTTGGCCAAAAATTCCAGGGAAAACACATACAAAAAATGTTTTCTGGAACCAGGCAACTTCTGTTGGGTAGAGATGTCCTGAATAACTGCCCCAAATTATTTAGAACTCGGTATCTACTGGACATGGCTGAATGTAGCTAAAGATTAAGAGGAAAAACTGAATGTAAAGTGCTGATAAAATGCAAAAAACTGAATAGCCAAAGGATTTTTTCCTCTGATGCAAGATATGTAAGGGCAAATTTTGTAAATTTTTCTTCAGTTGAAGAAGAGAATGGAAGGTGAAACAGCTGGGATAATTCTTTGTGCCAGCAAACCCCTAAATGCCACCCACTTCTGCAGCCCCTGAACAATACACACGACAGCTGTAATACAGAAAAACCCACAGTATGTAACAAAGGCAAAGAAACCTTTATCTACACGTGCCAGGGATTTCACAGAGTTGAAACAGACATGTAGTTTTTAAAAAGCATTTCTTACTGGTTGTGAAATATTCACAGAAATCATGATAATTTTAGAACAATTCATCCCTTAAAAAAAAAAAATCACAACCAAAAATACGTTAGGCTTATTCTGCTTTATGGGCTTGACTGGGTAGATAATTTTAGGTTGCAAAAAACCCAAGCTGAAATCCTTGTTCATCCCCAACTCCCCACGTGGAAGAAAGAAAAAAGCCATAAAAGAGCTTAAAGCACTTAAAGCGTGACTTAGTCTGCTTTTAAGTATTTTAATTGTAATCCTTAAAACCTTGCTCAGACATCTGAAGTTCAGAAGTCCTTTTCCTAGGAAATGGCAGTTTGGTTCCTGAAAATACCTAAAAAATATCTGAGCCCAGGGTGCCCTTGGCTCCTCGGTTTGCGCCAAACCCTCGGCGTGGCTGTCCCTGGCTCAGTGAGGGGGCAGTGGGTACGCTCCTGCCACAGGTTTTGGGTCCCACTTTGCTAAAAGTGTCCTCCAGCTGAGTTTGAGCTGAATCTCAGTCCCCACTCCAGCCCGGGAGGAGTCGAACGTGCAGCTCCCAGTGAAAAGGGAAAGCGTGAGAGGCCCTCGCTGCTCCTGCTCTCGCACACGCGCCTTCCTGCTGAGCTGGAAAACACCTCTGCAGCCAAAGAGAAGCCAGCAGAGCACTGCTCCCACAAACAGTGGGTGTGTACAGGATCCAGAGAGATGAGAGAGGTGGTTTTGTCTCTGCTGATGAGTGTTCTCATCTCAGACTGAAAAGGGAAGCAGAAAAGGAATGGGCTGTGCTACGACACAGTCTAAGATGTTTTGTTCCACACGTGGCTTTGGAAATGCTGAGGAAATTCCAGCACAGGTTCATGGTGTCCTGCACATATTTCAGGGATATTTGGTTTGCAGAGAGAAATTAGACACCCATGAGGTGAGTGAAATAGAGAATTCCCTTTACTGTTGTGATCTGTTAAGTCTTGCCCTTGTAAATTGAGAGAAAACTCTTATAAGGAGCTATTAATTTATTAAAAGTTAGCTAGTCTACAGTTCAGCAAGTAAAGTCACTGGGCAAACTGAGTTTCTCTGCTTTTCAGAAGCCAAAGAAAATAAAATCACTTCTCATAAACAATTCATCAAGAAGAGAACATTTTCCTTTTGCCTCAAGTTACCAACTTAACAAAACCAAACTCTGCGACTTCCTTAACACATCCCATTTCTGGTGTTTGCCTTCAGAAAACAACAGATAAGATGCATGTATATTTTTCAGAAGCTGAATCTTGTTATCATTTTTATAAGGTCACATACTGAACACAGGAAATTGAAAACCCTGTGGAGGAAAATATTGTTGCAGGTGTGCTGATTCTAACACAGGTTTTGTTTGATTCTTGGCTTTTTGCTATTTCAGAATTGATTTGACTTTCTCCTACTACTTTATTCTTGAAAATATAACCTTTTCTGCAGGGTTGTTACTGTTTGAATTGCTTGATATCTTACAAACCACACTCAGACTTGTTTCATCTGATGTTCAGATTCAAATAGAGAGAATGTTATCTAACTCTGAGCCCTGTAATGCCTCTGATACAAAATATCTGCACTGCTAAAACTGGATGAGACTCAGGATTATAGTTCTCTCCAAAGTTCATCAGAAGACAAAATATTTTAATCTTTTTTTGACTTAGCTTTATTGTTCCACTGCTTTTTTTCCTCTTCACTACTTCAAAAATTACTCTGCTGTGATAGGACTTGAGTTTTCTGCAAAGTGAGTTTGCTATATATATCCTGCAAAACTATTTACATTCATTTATAATCGCTGAGGAGCCTTGATAAGTGTCTTTCCCTTACAATCAAGAACCATGCATTTTCCCCAAAATAGCAGTGGGGATATTTTTGTTTGTCGTATTTCAGCCATATTATTTGAACTAACACAGATAAACTTGTGACCCTGATGTATTTGAACACATATCAGTTACCAAAGGCAGAAGAACACGCAGTTCTTAAGCAAAATAAATAGACAAATAAACATCAATAATTAAACACTTCTAACTTTCAATGGAGTGCTTGCTTTTCCTTTTATAAATGCAAATTAACTTATTTGGGGAATGGGATATTATCTCTTCATCTTGGGATCAGGCCCGGAGAGGGAGCATCTGATACCATTTTCCAGCACCCAAAGAGACTGTAGGGAACTGAGCACATCCTATACCCCTTTCAGACGACACAAAAACTGCTCAACCTAATTTAATGTCCATTTCTAACCCCTCTCCATAATTCTGTCCAAGGAGTGTGAACTAACAGAAAGGGTATTTATAATGGATGATAAAGTTACGATCAATACTCATGCAAAATTTAGCATCTGATTTAAAACTGTTTGATAGAATGCAAAGAAAAAAAGGTGAATAATACATGAAGTTCCTCCTCCACGAGTGCTGCTTCACACCCTTGAAGATGTGAAACGTGTTCATTTAAAACAAAACCCACAAGTATTGCAAAGATTTTAGCCTTTAAAGGTTCAGATAAAGTGAGAACCCAGCCAGCCCAGGAGCAGAGTTAAAAGGAATGAGAATCCCACACCGGAAGAGAACTGTTTATGCTCTTCCGTGATCAACCTTTGGCAGGAGTGGTTTTAAATACATAGCAGGGGGCCAGGCAGCACTGAGCACAGTAATCCTGCTCTCCTGCAGGGTCTGAAATCATTAATGAGCTGCAGGACTCAGTCTGGTATTGAATTAATTATAATTAATCAAACTTGCCTGACTCTGGTGAAAGGCAACCAATATCTGGATGGGCACAGTTGTTCATCACTTTGATGTGCAGTTTGGGTTTTCTGCTCCTTTGGGCCATCCCTCTGACCCAATCCCAGTCAACTAACCATTAGATAGGTATTTTCTTTAGTTACTGAAGAGAAACAAACCTCTCTAGAATCCAGGTTTTCTCCCTGCATTAAATTATTCCTTTTGGACCCTTTGGGATGAGTCATCTTCTGGATTTTCATCAGTTCTATGTGAGATATTAAGAAGGAGCTTAGACAACAGTCCCAGACTGGTTCAGATGATTTGTATGAGGTGAGGTAATTCAACAGGAGAATGCTAGACATCTCAAACACATAGAATTTGTCAAAATATTTTAAACAAAACATTTTCTCACACTTTAATTTTAAAAATAAACTGCACTCAGTATAAATTTCACAATATTCACACAATATTAACTGTGTAATTCCAGGGGGTTTATTCTCTCCTTTCGCAGTCCTTTATGAACATCAATCATCTGAGATAGAGGAAGTAAAAGTAAAATGAGACAAAAAGGGAACTGGTCTTGATTTAGAGACTTCCTTGGAGAAAGCTCCTCCAACAGCCACAGGCTGTCAGAAAATACACCCTGTAACTGGTTTTTCAGGTTAGACAGAATAAGTCCATTTTATCCTTTCAATATAATGTTATTTCTTCCAATAATGATAGCTGTGGCAATTTTTATCTTCCATCCTGTTATTGAAGGAGGATTAAGATATTTCTAATGTCATGCGAGTACTCTTTGGGAAAGAGTGATGGTTATTAAAAGAAAAAGGGCTCTAAAATTAGATGATTCAAAGGTGTTGGGATCCACGTGTAACAGACAAGTTTAGCAAGCAAGGACTGGGGGATGCTGAGCTGCTCCTGGGCCAGACATCTCAAATGGAAGCAATTTTCTTTGAGGACAGAAAAAGGAAATAATCATGGAACAAAAATACCACAGAATATTGACCTTCAGCTCTCTGTCAGCTTTGGTTGATTGGATGAATACAGTCCAGGAAAGGTTTAACAAAGCCTTACACTCCATCTTCTGTACCACAGGGAAGACAGTGAAGATATAAATTCACTATTTTACCAATTTTTTTTTTGCAGCTCTAATCAGTTGTTCACTTTTAATTTTTTTGGTATGGAAATGGAGCAGGCTTTTTGTTTTCAGTTTTTAATTTGCTTTTTGCTCCTTACAGATTTATTTTGTTAGAGTGAAAGCTGGTGCATCTTCCTGAAATTGGATACCATTACACTGAGGTAAAACCGAAGTTGCTGGGTGTTCCAAATGCTAAATAAATGGCATTTGTATGGCTCCGATGAACACTGAGCTGTCTGCCAGCGCCACCACTCAGCTTTCATTAATGTAAATCACTGCTTGAAAAGCTGCTGAGAAATTCAATTGTCTTCTGAAAGCTGGAGGTGCATCTTGTAGAGGTGAGAACCACAAGGTTGATGTCAACGCTCACTGAGAGCACATTTTGAAGAACGCTCTTCACCTGAGGACAGAGCTCAGAGCTGCTGCCTCCTCCACGGCTCACAGGCTGGATGAGAAGAGCAGGAGCACTCCTGGCATGGCCCCTCCTAAGCTGGAAGCCAACAGGAGGAGGTGCGAGCAGCTCAGTGCTGGGTGCTGAGCGAGGGATGCTGTGGCACTTCCAGCCACAGTTGGCTTTTCAGACTCAGTTTGATTGTAGGAGAGCAGGGGGCAGAGCGCCCCGGAGCCCCAAGGGCAGAGTTTGTGGTACATATTGAACTGCTTGGGGCTGAGCCGGGACATTTCCACAGCGGTACAAGGCTCTCTGAGCTCGGTGTCTTGAGCAAGGGCTCAGGACCAGACTCTACACTAATACTGGTTTTAACCTCTTGCACCTGGAGCTCCTGCTCCCGAGCAGCACCAGTGTGATCATCACACATCCCGCGATGCAGTTCACATTTATATTAATTTATATTAAAGTGTTACCAACGGCCTTTAGAAATAAAGCAACCCCCCCAGCAGGTCACACACCACTTGCTAATCGCAGAAGAACACCCAAAGACTCGCAGAAGTTTCTGTTTCGTGGGCCCAGGATAATGGAACATCAACAGCCGCAGTATAAATTCGTGCATAATGATGCTTTATCTTCTGTATACAGCAAGGCCTCGTTCATTATCTCCTCACAAACATTTTTGATTATACATTCTGACTAATGCATTTCTCTAGCAACGCTGCAGTGGATTTGCATGCAGAAGTGTGTGTGTGTTGCAGAAAGAGAATCTCTCTGGCTTTTTCAAATGCAAAAGATTCTCTTCAATTCACCAGAAGAAGCTAACTCAGGTTTAATAAACACTTTAATACCCGAGCACTAGGTTCAGTTCAAGTTCTCTGCAGCTAGAGCCTGCAATATTTATAGTTTATATTCGGAATTTTCCCCACATTTATACCCTGCTATTTGAAAGATGCTTGTGTTTTCAAAGAAAACAGTACTACCTGTGTTGAAGAGCTATTCAACACATAAAAGACTAAATTTCCCAAGCTGCTGCTAGAAATATGACTGACAGAAGAACAAGCACACCCTGGAAATCTAAAGAAGCAAATTTTCATAGAGCTGCTCAAGAAGCAAAATGAGTGACTAGAACTATATATATATTTTTTTTTTACAGAGAATCTTTGCAAACTTTCCTTAGCTATAGATAAAATAGCAGAATATCAAGAAAATAGAGGTATATAGGATCAGATAATGCATCATTAGTTTCTTTAAAACCAGATTTTTTCAAATAGTGCACGTGGCTCAGATAAATTGAAAATATGAATCCATGCTAATGCTTTCTCACTTGTAAAACTTTAGATATTATACATGCAATGTGAACTTGGACCTCCAAAACAACAGAGATGTGATAAAAAAAAAAAAAAAGGCCAAGAGTTACCCTCTCCTATCCTTCATTCACCAAAAATTTGCTCTGTAATGAGTTCCTGGCAGTGCTGGAATCAACACAAGGGTGGGACTCCAATCACACACGAGCAGTTCTGACAGATATAAAGCCTTGCCTTTCTCCATCTCTCTTCTCCCCTAGAACAGCCTCTCTACTCCTCAGCACTCATCTGATTTCCCCACATCCTCTGTTAGTCCCAGCTCTCCACTGCACGTTGTTTCTTTCACCCTTCCAACCACACAAGTCCACAAATGTCTTCTACATTTCTCCCTCCCCCTTGTCCCTGCAATTTGATCACAGGCGTTGATCCCACAAACCAAAAATTGAACCTGATCGGATCCTTTTATTCCTTCTCTACTGAAATCAACCTGCATCGCTCCAGAGCCTCTCAGTTTCTCTCAGAAATTTTGTCTTTTTGCAGCTAAATTGACGTTTACTACTATTTTCCTGGTTTTCAAATAACCACATGACACCTGAATTTAGCTAATAAATAGTATGGGAATTTAGGCTAAATAGGGGAAAAACACTTCATATAAACATCTTCTTTCTGTAGGTTTTTGATGAGCTTGATTTGAACTATTTTGTCACAATGCAGTAATGAGAAATCCTGAAAAATCAAATATTTTGCTTTATAAGACCGTTGCAAAAGTGGGCTTCATGATTTTGTCACATCTCCAGCATAATGGATGATGAACTGCACTCTACATTTAATATGAACGACATTTTTAAAGGAATTATAGAGTGCTTATGGAATTGCAGCTTCTTATTAATCAAATTTGTTTGTTAATCCCCTTTCACTAAGCACTGTTTGTTAATCAGTACAAGTGAACACAGTCACATTGTACGTAAAACCTCATTTTAAAAAAGTGAGTGTTTGCAAAACAATATTTGATTTGGTAAGAGGAGCCCTCATGGATTCATCAGGACATTTCTTGTGTAATCAGAATTCCAAGCTAGGAAGTAGGAGCTAAAATCTAACAGGAGGGGTGAAAATAAACTTTAATGAAAGAATATTTTATAAGATGCGAACATCAGCTTCCTCAGCCTGGCAGACCTTGTCCTTCACATCTCTTTGCGTGGGCTTAGGGCTGTGCCCCACAGATTTCCCTGTAAGGAGAGAAGTCCCTTTCAAGGGCTGCCTCTGCTGGGGGACCATTTATTATCCTTTTTCCCTCCCTGCTCTCCTCCAGCAGGAGGAGAAGTTGAACGAAACAGGAGGCTCCAGAGAGCTCCCTGTTCCCTCCAAAAGCTGCTCTGCATTTCTTTTGTTCTTTCACTCATCCTGCTCCCTCTCTCCCCTCCGGGGAGGAGCCACGAGCTGCAGGAGCAGATGGTTCTAATTTCATCAGACACTTCACACTGCTACTCGGAGCTTTCCTTCCCAGCTAAGCAATGAGAAGGGCTGGTCTATCTCACAGGAGGAGCAGGATTCTCCAGAGGGGCTGACATATATAAATATACTTGTTTAACAAACCAAAAATTCCATAGTCTACAGTAAAGTATAAATAGCAAAATCAGTGCCACAGAACACTTATGAAGCATGTTATTAAGAACGCGGAGCTAATAAAATATTCACTCATTCTTATAAAAACAAAAGTAAAATTGAAATTTCCTACATGAATCCTGTGTGTAAAACTCCCATATAGTTTCAAAATATCCTTCTCCAAACAAATGCTAAGAACTTTTTAAACAGAGTTTCTAAAGCAATAAGGATAAAGAAGTTCAATCCATCTTGAATCCCCATTCCATTTCCCCCTTAATTTATCTTTCTTCACCTACTTCTTTATCCCTCATGGTCCCAATTAGCAAATTTTTCCTAGAAGTTGGTAATCCAGAAAAACACACAAAGCAAACCCTACATCCCAACATACAAGTGCACCCAGCTGGAAATTGTCAGGTTTAAAAGTCAAGACACAAATCCAAAAGTTAACTTTCTATTTTCTTCTAGGATTTAGTCTGTCCTCAGCTGTGACATTGTAGGATAAAGGCAGTGAGGTTCTGGTCCTGGTTAGCCAGCCCTAGCAAAGAACCCTCACCCAGACTTAAGTCCTTAGAAAAAAACACAGCTTGACAAAATCAGACTCTTAAAAGCAGAGGAAATGCTCATTCTTTTATCAATCAGAGTTTCCACAGCAGGGTAGACTTTCATTAATTTTAAATGGGAACAAGAACTCACTATCAAGATATATAATAAAAAAAAAATACTTGTAAAAGGATCACTAAAAAGTTACTTATTTATGCTGGAGCCACGAGTTGTGCTTTCATCCCCATTCCACCTCCGTGAGGGGCTTTTTAAGGGATTGAGCAGGTGTTTGTGGTTGGGTTGAAGACACTCAGGTGAGGGCAATATTGTGTTGTACTCTTGTAAAACGAGCGCAATCACGGAGACTGTGAGAGTCTGGAGCTCCCACAAACTGCAATCTAATAATTCTTGAAATTAACGTAATTATTTCAAGTTAAGAAGCATTAAAATAATATTACACTGGCAAATAGGTGACCCAGCAAAATTAAAAGAAAACCTGCACGGAGCTACTTTGATTAAAGTCAATAATAAAAGAGTTTTCTCGAAAAATTTCCCTAAGCCATCTAGCCTCCCTAGCTAACTTAATTGTTGGAGCAGATGTGGAGAAATATTATTAGAAAAGAACATTTTAGATAGGTCTTCTTTCTCTTTTCTTTTTTTCTTGCTTTATTTTTTTTAATCTACAATTGTCTTGCTCTAAGAATGAATTCAGATGGTAGAAAGTTTTTCATTTCTTTGACAACATATCTAAATGAAACAGATTGATATCCTACAAATAAAATAAAATGAATAAAATAAAATGCCTTGCCAGCCATCTCTGAGTTGCTGTAAGTAAGTATCTCAGAAGCTGCAGTGAGCTTTCTGCTCTAAACTGAAATATTTAGTTTTAGGGTTTACATTGTCAAGCATCAGACTGGGTGGTAAAATTTCTTATGAGAGAAATAATCTGGATCCATTCTGACAATGAACAAACAGCCCAGACACAGAACACGGTATCACATCCGAAAGGGTTGACAAATTTATTCTCTATATCTTTCTTTAATTTAATTCTATCAAGAACTGCAATTTCCAAATCATTTATCTGAACAGACAAGTTAATAAAAAACATACGTAAAGTAAAATTAATATAATAAAGCCTCTCTAAAGATCACAAAAAAAGCTGCATAATTTCATCTCGTATTTAGTACCTTTTGTACGCCAGGGCAAAGCAATGCAATGTGTTCCGGGGGAAGAAACAACAGTGTGAATAAAACATCTTGAATACGAGAAAAGGCCATTGAGCCTGAAGAGAATTGGCCTGGCAATGCTCGCGCTCCCCCAGGACGGGGCCTGGTTGCCTCCTGAGCCCCTGCAGCCTCCTCCCCTGGCCCCCTGCGCCGTCCCCACTGTGCTCACAGCCAGGGAGAGCCAGGCCTGGCCCAGGCATTCTGAGACTCTCGTTCCTCAGCTTCGATTCACGCCCCATCCCTCCGGTTTTTGGGGTGGTTGCACTGGCCAAGGGTGTTCATTGTACAGGCACTACTTAGGCGTCAATGAACTTCAGTTGTCTTCTTATTTTCCATCCAGCTCTGTTGAAATTTCATCTTGTTATTTTTCATTCTAAATTTTATCCATCTGCTTGCATAATTCCACCAAGTGCTCTTTCCTGGGATCATAATGGGCTTCGACTCCCCTTTCAGCTCTCCTTGGGTGCTGCTGGAACGAAAATTGGAATAATCCCACTGTCTGGGAGAGTAATAGGAAATTAGGGATTGTTTTTAGTGTATTCCTGAGTGCCTGCAGGTTCACAACCCTGAAATGCAGTTAAAGCACCAGGTTTTAGCAGATGTATTACCACAAGGAAAGGGGCTGCTACATTTCCCCATCTTCATGGCACAGATTACTTTCTTCTGAGTGAGCACATCCTTGTGCAGCTTCTTCTTTATTTTATAATAACTCATTTGTAGGGCTAAGTCTGAAATGGTCAAAACATTACACATAAATATAAGGGAGATACATAAAATTACTTTTCCCTATCTGCTTCAGCTGGGAATTTCATGCCAATCTGCTGCTAGCCAATATCCTCCCACAGATTGCATTTGTGGTAAAGTGGATCTTATATTTCCACAGCTGCAATAAATTGGTTTTGTCCAAACCATTTTCTATATCTTTAAACTCTCCCTAAACGTCCCAACCAACTACATCTGTGGTTTTCCTTTGCAATTTAAAAAAAATGTGAAAAAAAGATCTGAGTAACAGTTTGAACTAAAAAAAGGACTGAATTTTAATTTAAACAGGTGTTTTTCGAATTATAAACTGTGAAAGAAAACTTAGCAATGTAATTAAATCCAAATTATCCAATTTCATGCCTATTAATACTACGAAGTCGAATTGTTTCTTAATCTACTTTGAAGGGTTGTTTTGATATTCAAATTGCCACTCCAGAAAAAATGTGGGTGTTTAGTAAGATATCAAGTGGACTTCTGCTGAGCTACCAGAATTCACAGGCATCTTGTTACTGGGAATGTGGAATACTCAGCATTTTGTAGGGAGCTTGCATTCCTGAAAGTATTTCTCCGCTGATGAGACTTTAATGAAAATAATAAATATTTAGAGCATGCATATAGAAAGAATTTTTAGAAATACAGCCCAGTGATTAAAGGCAAGGTGTAGGTGCTTGTTTGGCAACTGAGAACTTCCTGCTCTGTGTGCAGCCTTTGGAGGTCAGACGTGGCTGTAATAGCAAGAGTCAGTGGATGATTTTATAAATAGCAGTGGGTAAATAGGCTGCAATACCAGTTTAGTCGCATTTTTAAACGTGAATTTTAGCTTAACAAAAATGTCTTGGAAAGGAAATAACTGGAGAAAATTTCTGAAGGACAGAAAGAAGATTTTATGGCTTCTAGCCATAATGCATTAAACTTTCTCATAGCAAACCTGCTGCAGTGACTCCCCCGTGCAATCACAAACATCCAAGGTACCAAAGGGATGGGATGCAGGAACTCTGACCTCCTTTTGAGCTCAGTTATCCTTAACTTAATTGTTAATATCTTTAATTAAATTGTTCACCTTCATACATCTTGAAAATTCTGTGTAATAAAAAATTTGCTTCATGTCTACAGCACTCACTGCTGCTGATGATGTGTGACAGCTTTACAAAAGCACCTTAACACCAGCACATGTCTTCTCTGTGCAGGTAATTCTATAGATGTTATAAAAACCTGGCATAGCTCTTTTAATTCTTAAAATCTGATTTTTTTTTTCCTACAGGAGAAGCAAATTTTCAGTTGTAAAATGAAAGATGCTGCAAGAGTGAGATCCATCATCTCAGTAAACTACATCTGACCAAGATGAACTTCCGAGTTAATTTAAGATTTGCAGCTTGAGATAGGTGTAATCCCCTTATCTGCAGATTATATCTAGTACTTTTATTAAAGAATTCAGTCAACTCAGCACCTCCTAAAATGTAAGCCAGAATTTACATTCTCAGCTGGCGTATATATAAGGAAAGCAAACCTCCTTGCCTGAATAATTTGACTTTTTGTTCTTCATTTTTCAAGTCTCAAAGGTTATTCAAATTCTATTTATCTTCAGAATATCCATCTAGATAGGTAAAATATAAATGTTTAATTTATTGTGCTGTCATTTCATAACAGTACCAAAGTTGACAGTACTGAAGAAGCACAAGTCTGGAGCAGATGAGCAAGTAGGAAAAATAAAGATTTATTGCTTTAACCAAAGTTAGAGTTATGAGGTTAAAAGGAGAAGAATGGAGCATGACAAGAGCCACACAGTGAGAAAAAAGTTACATGGTAAAGTTTTCAAAATCCTCTGAAAGTGACACTGTCATTTCTGCTGTCCTTTATTGATGTGTGGCTGAGGGCACAAGGCAGCCAGGGAATGCCAGGCCATGCCTCTGCTCCCCTTGGCTCCGTGGGGAACACCAGCACCAACAATTCCATGTACCGAGGGAAATCACAGGACCCTGATGCTGCTCAGGACAGTTCTTCTGATGCATGAATTCTCAGAGGAAAACCAGCTTACTCCTGATTTACAGCTCTCTATCAATATGCTTCCCATTTATACCTATACTGAAATTAATCACAATCCATATTTTTAGAAACCACTTTGCTTGACAGCCAAAAAAAACCCATCCTGATAAAAGCCACTCCTAGCACAAGTGCTGCCACAGGAGAAGCCCATCATGGACAGGAAATGGAATAAAGAGAGGGACAGAGGGACACACCACTGTTGTCAGGATGGACCCAATATCTACGTAATTAGTCCATTCCAGTGGCAATTAAGCCACCATCACTGACATTATTTAGAGCAACTGGAGTATTTAACTCCTCCTTGGATTTAAAGAGAAAGCCCAGCACTGTTGTGCATTAAACTGGATTCAGGTTTACCTCTATTATCTCTCTGAATTTTGACTGCAGCAGAGTTTAAAACACTGTCCCAGTGATTCTAAGACGCTTGGAAATCACCCAGGTGCCACTGAATGAAATGGGAGCTGTGCACTGGGACACGTTTGCACAGAGATTAGAAAAGAAAAGCACAAAACGTGTTTGGAATGGAAACAAGGTGCCCCAGTGCCTTGTGTAACCCAGCTGGGGGCATCTTTCAAAGTTGTGGGCTCCCAACAACGTCAAGGCAGTCTGGCAGAGATTACTGGCTGGTGAACAATACCCACACCTTAAATAAGGTGCATTATTTCAAATTTCACATCTCTGTGAAGTGTATTGGGAGCGGGCACCTTCAGGTCACCTGGGCTAGATGCAGGTGAAGTGATGCCATGATGATTTTTTGCTTTTTCTTTTATACCCCTTTTATACACTCTTTCATACAGCTTTTATGTATTCTTAGTGCTTTCAGCCCACACAGTTATAATTCTTTAAGTTTGATCCCTTTCCTCAGACCCAATATCCCGTTAAGCCAAGGGACCAAACACCCTGGAAACCCCAGACCCCGAGGGCCTCTCCAGAACACATTCTGTAAACAAAGCCAGGCCCAGCCAGGGGAAGGTTCCTCGCTGAGGGGTCTCGCTGGAGTCCCTCCCTGGGCAATCTTTGATAGATGTGCTAATTAGCAAGGCCTGTAATTGCACACACATCACATCGTGGGGGGCCATTTCTCTGGGGGGCATTTCGGGGTGCATTTCGATGTGCATTTCAGCGCCCCTGAGGATCCTTCAATAAATACCACAGTAAAACCCTTTTTCCCTCTTAAGTGCGTTCAGCTCTCTTAATTTTAAGACCAGGAAAAGGCGTCAAAAGGACGCTGAGTCCTCCTGGTGAATTCCAAGGACAGGAGCCCCTCTCCTGATCCACCGGCAGCATTCTCCACCTTTCATCTCCCTTACTCCCATCCCAGGCTTTAATGGCTTTACATGACCTATGTTTCAACAGGAAAAAAGGAGCTTCTGAGAAATAAACAAGTGAAGATCTACAGCGCATTGTCTCAAACGAGATAAATTTCATTGAGCTTAGCAGAATTACAGCACTGCAGAGACCAGGGGAATATATTCAAATGTACTGCAGGTTATGTTATAAAAGCTGGATTTAAAATTCTTCAGAGATGAAAATGTTCCTACTTAGTGAATAGCAGGTGCTCTAAATTAATCTATATTGATTAAATTTCCTCTTGCTTCACAAAAAAAAAATAGCTTTTAATTTAGAACATCACTGTAACATCTCAATTGAAACAATTGCAAGATGAAAGCAACCACATGATGTCAGCAAATATTATCACCTCCCTAAATCACACTGAAATTAGTCTTCTAGAAGCCCAAATGCTCTCTCTCCATCACTTCCTCTGGTGGCTCTCAGTATTCTCTGGTCCATGTCTCCAAAGCCAAGCCTATTTCCAGTTTTGCTGTCCCTGTGATTCACAGCCCTTCCAGCCCACTTTTCATCCTTCCCATTTCCCACACCCCGTCCTTCTTCAGCTGGCTGTTTGTAAGGTTCCAAAGAAGGCGCCAGATGAGTTGTGCCCATCACAAATAACGAAATGGATTATTCAGGGTACAATCAGAGCCCACTGCAGGTAAATGATGGATGTTCCTGCACACCCTGAGCTGAAAATGGCTCTGACAGGCCACAGAGCCTGAGCCAGGGCTGCTGAACCTGAGCTGACACAGACCTTCAGCATGCAGGGTCTGTTTGCATCTCCAGGCTGAGCTGCTGGATAAAACACCCAGCACGACGACCTTCAGAGTGGATTTATTTTATTTTTATTTTTACCTTGTTTTTAGAAGTTGTTTTAACAACTCAAACAAAGTGTGTCGGCACAGAAATTGGCTGTAGTCTAACGGAAAGCTAACAGGTAGCTGCTTATACGCTCAAATATAGTTTATACTTTTGATGGCTTCTAAAAGGTATTTTGGGCTTATTATTATGTTTGATTTTTAAAGAGGGCTGCTCACCTGAGTCAAGCTAAGAGGATTTGTCTGCTCATTTCTTAGGCCCTCAGAACAGTCCTGCAGCAGGATGAGTCTTCATCCTACAAAACTGAGACATTTTCTTCTAGAACTGAATTATCCTCTTTTTATAGTCATATTCATATGCTTTTGTTTACGCATAAAATAGCACTTCGAAATTAAAGATGTTGATTATTCTTGTTTTACATTCAGATGTTCTTAATGCTTTATTTTGCAGTATCTTGGGCGAGTTGGTATATAAATCCTAAATGTGAAATAAATAAACAAGCAGACTTGCAGAATTTTGTTTTTATTGCTTTTTGCTTTTATTTGTTGGTATTTTGTTGTGTATAATTCTGTATATCTGACACCAAACTGTACTTGATGTCTCTTTGAAGCTTTAATTGTCAGCTTTTTTTCCCCTCTGGTTTTTCTGTACTTTGTATAGAGTTCATTTTTCTAAACCAGTAACTCCCACTTGCTGAATTTAATATTGTTTTCTAGAAACATAAAATCGTGTCCCAGTTACCCCCTTTCAACAATGTACATTGCTATTTTCCTATCATCTGCAATAAAACACTGCGAGATAACACATAAATAACTATATTAACACTAAACACGTTCATTAAGTGCCTCATTCTGAAAATGTGTTACAGCTGGCCACTTATACTTGGCTGGAAATCAAATAATCCAGGACCAGCAGAAAATAAATAGCTGACTCTGATAGGATGCTTGGATAAATGGTTCCAGGCTAATTTCTGGACTATTTGCATGACTGAGATGAGTGAGGCAAAGTCCTCACCCACTGAACTCAGCCCCAGTGGAACCAAAGCCTCATTCCTGGTGCTTAAGTCAGGTGCGTAGTGCAGGTTATTAAAAATATTGTGGGACGTGGTACCACTGGTGAAGAATTGAACGGTCAGACAGGGGAGCAGCAGCAGTTTCTGTACCTCCTGGGACAGCTGACAGGGCTCTATTACATAATGCTGCCGTCGCTTTTCTTGTAGCTGAATTTTCTGCCTAAAACCAAGTGCTGACAAAAACTCATTCCTTTCAGTCCTGCACTGTGCCTCGGGCTGCTGGAGCAGCAGAGTCACTCTGCACTGGGGCAATTTGGAGCTTATTTACCCAAGACTTCACAGCTCAATGCACTATTTTTGTTTTAAATCTAAGGAAGCTTCGTAATGATTTTCCAGTTTAAGAGACTTAGAGTAGAATAAGAATGTTTAAAGAAGGGGGTAAATTCCAGAGGGACAGCTGGAGGAAAAGTTATCTAAAGGCTTCCAAGCCTGTGACTGTAATGTTTTGTTTGCTTATTTCTGACTTTGTTTGCCGGTACAATGCAGTCAATGCTGTCCTTACTATTTTTAACCAGCTCTTTTGCTAATCCCAATCTACATTTTATATATTTATGCAGTTCTGTTTTCACTTCTGCCTTTCAGATTTAAGTGCTGTAGTTCCTTCTCAGCCTACTTATTAGTCAAATTGAATAATTTATTAATTACTTCTTTGTTCTTTCAGAAAGCAACATAGTTCCAGTGTTGGAGTGGACACTAAACTCTGAACCTGAAGCATCAGATACAGGATAATTTTCACATTTTAGGCTTTGTGCACTGTCTAGTGCCATCTAATTGATGTTTCCATGGATCTAGGTTTATTTATAGTTTTCATGTATTGCATAATTGGTAAGCTGGGGGCTCATTTTTTAATTCATCTTACTCTAATTTTAGTATGATTTATTTCATTGGCATCAATGGTGTTACTTCCTCACACATCAATATTAGACTTTGTATTATTAATACATATATAAATATTGCAAGGATTATTTAATGCATCCAGGGCCGATTTCAGATATGTGCTTCTCATTTGCATGAGAGAAAAATCACTCCTCAAGTGTTTTCAGCATCTCTGTTTTTATTGCTTTAAGGTGAAAAGATTTTGTTGTGTTTGTGAGTTTATTTCTCTCATTAAAATGATCACTTGGTATTAAAGAAAAAAAACCAAGCCACCTCAAAACTGTATTTCTTAATGGGTTGAATCCACATAAACAATTTGTTTCATTAGGCATACCTGTTACTACATCACTGCAGATATTAAAGCATCTAAATCAATTTCTTAAGCAATTCGACATCATATCCTCTTTCAAACGTTAGTGCTTCACTAAATTAACAATCTGAGAGCACAGAGCTGAGGGGTAGATTCTAATAACCCTCAAATGCTTCTGCACTCCGTTGCTCTATCAATCTGTGTCTCCAGGGCTGTGGCATTTTGTTTTCTGATTGCCTTTATTTACAGTATCTTTTCAGATACATAATCAGGGCAGACCTGCCGGTTACAATAAAAAAGTTTGATCAATGTTTTGTATAGAAATTCTACCCTCAAAATAACAGCGTATAAATAGACTTTTAATCTCTGCTGTGATGTTTGTACACACTTATCTTTCTTTTCTTTCATACCCCTAATTAGTTGCAGTTATCTTACTTTCAGTAAGTAGACAAGTGATAATTATAAGAATTCATAGCCTGATTCTAATCTAACATTTGTCAGTTTTACACCAGGTTGCATCACTGATGTTCCCAGCATTAATTCAGGAGGCCAAGATCAGGAATTCATTGCTTAATCTACATCACTATCTCAACTCCCACATTTTAAGAAAATTGTAGATATTTCTTTGAACTACAGAGATGTGAAATCATCTTCCCTGCTTCAGAATAGCATCATTGCTCACTTTGTTGTTCAATATTAGTTATGCTGAGTATAATTAATGAGCTTTCAGTGTGTTCAGGAGAAGATCCCCTCTGTGCTGTCTGTTCCTGTAAATTATCCAGTTCCAGGAAGAGCTGCCCAGCCTTGAGGTCAAGTGGCATGGCCTGCTCATAAAAGTCTTTCTCCCTACCACTCCTCTATGCATGGTCATATTCAAACTGCTTTTTGGGACCGACTTCTAGCCTGTGCTAATCCACCAAATTGTTCACGTGAGGTTTTTTTGGGAGCTCTTGGTGCAGGTCACCACAGAGCAGGCAGTTAGCTCCAGTCAGCTGAACCTGGCCTGGCACGTTGGTTTATCAGCGTGGGTAGAAGCTGCAGACCAAAAATGCAGGTGCAAAAACTCAATGGGAGCCGTAGAAAGATGTCAGAAATAGCCCTTAAACTGCATAAATGGAATTTCACTGAGTTCAGTCTAGTCCAGCACTAAGGATGATACAGTTACCTGTATTTTCCAGAAAACTGAGAACTCCCATTTTTATTTCTTCCTTCTCACCCCACATTTGTCCCTCTGCTGCTCAAATGTCTTTGGCCCCCTCTGAATATCTTTGTATAAAGTAACAAAAAGTCAAAAATAGATCCAAAGTCTCTTCTTTCTCTCAGGGAACCTCATGCATTGAGACCTACAGAGGATTTTGAAAACATTGCTGGGTTTGCAAGGTCCCATCTCTTTTCCTTTCAATTTTGGTTTATGCAGATATTTTTCAAGGCCTGAGTCACATTGTCTTGGGCAGAGGAAGGCAAAGGAAGATGATGGGCAGGTCACATTGCTCTGCTTCTGAGATCTGTGGCTCTGCTTGTCAAATTTCACTCTGAGATTGTACCTTCCAGCTCTGAATTTTTGCTTTGTACTCTTTTGGACACCACTTTGTCTTCTGTCTGCAAAATTCAAACTTCCTGTTTAAAAAAAAAATTAGAAAAGAAAAAAGAAAGAAAGAAAGAAAAAAGACAAGGTTCTCATTTTCCTCCCACCAGCACTGATTTAGCATGTCATGAAGGATTATTTTTTCTCACCTTTGGAAGAAGGCTGAATGACCAGAGATGAAGAAAAAGTCATTAATTCTTAAAGGCCAATCACCCTCTGGCAATTCCATCATTTATTGCTCTTCCTTATTCCTCTCTGCCCTCCCTTTTGTGTGGTTTCCTGTCTTGCTTTTTTAACTCCTTTCCTGTCCATTGCTTGGGTTTAAAAAAACAAAACCAAAAAAAAACCCAAAATACTCACACAAAAGCTCTCTGGCTTCTGTAAAATACAAATCTATGGTTTACACAGAACAAAATCATAGAAATTACATTGTGTAGCAGAGCCTTAGAGCACTTACAGGAAATTGAATTTTGTAGCAGCGCTGTCAGTGCAAAGGCTGCTTTTGTCTCGTGTTGGAACCACAGCAAGGAGGTGAACAGCTAAAACCTGACACTCCTCAAACATCCATCACCAGCCTTTCCTTCAGGAATGGCATGGTCTGCTTTGGTGTCCCGGGTGTCCTGTCAGGCACATTCCCCACGGCAGGGGCATCCCTGCCCACTGACTGTGCTCCAGAAGGGGACACAGGGCGCTGCTGTCCTGGCAGGGCCTGTCCCTCGCTGACGTGGCACAAATGGGGTTTCAGCATCCAGGACCTGCCAGCCAGGGCTGCTCTGTGCACCCAGAGGGGCTGGGTTAATGGCTGGACTCGACGGCCTTACAGTTCTTCTCCAAATTTAATGATTCTCTGATTGCTCTATGCTAATAAGGTCACTGATTAGCTAAAGATTCCCGTTTATGCTAATCCAGAAGAACATAGTTATTCTTTTCCCACTCTCCTTTCCTATCACTGCTGTCATTAATTAATTAATTAATCTCAGGATTGCCATCCTCTTGATTTAGATAAACCAGGGGAGCCTCTTTAACTTTCTTCCTCCTTCCCTCCACAGCAAAGGCTGTGGGACTGAAAGCTTGTATTCCTCTACGTTTTTATGCCAAGCAGAGCTGAAATGTCAGAGGGCCACGGCAGAATAGAATTTGTGCTTTCAGAAGGGTGTTCACAGTGTTGGTTTTATCACTGTTCTGCAAGGCCCCAGCGGGGTCACGTGTACTGGGATTAAGTGGTGACAACACATTTAATCTTCTTTTGAACGATTATTTTGAACTTTCTTCAGCTCCTTCACAGCCGACACAAGCTCAGGTGCACCTGGGCTTGCGGGGTTTTTCCATGGGGAGGTTCCCACCAGCTCCCAAGGGCTTTGTGTCCCGGATTTGTGCTGTGACCCAGGGGTTCCACCTGCTGTGGGAACAGTTTCTGCCCTTCACAGAGATGGCAGAGGAATATTTTCAGTGTCCTGAGCAAACCCTGGCTCCTGATCAGACAAAGCTCCTGTTCATTTCCCCTCTGGACACGACAGAAACTCCGTGCCTGGGAGCAAGTCAAAGCCATTTCTGGGGCAATTCCACACCTCCTGCTTTCTGAAGGAATAAATACTCCAAATCTCCTCCTGCTCTAATGAAATACACACAACCAGGCAATTACAACACTTGGTTAAACAACCCACTAAAGGCAGCGTTTATTCTTAAACAAATCCTGATGCCGGAAGCAGATACTAAAGGGAATTAAATATTTTCTTTAACAGAATTCTATTTGACAATTTCCCCCCATCAATTACCATAAGACTGTTCAAGTGTGCTAACTAAATTGATGTATATTTTTACCTTAGGATCTTCTAATTATTTATTCTCTATTGTCAACTTATAAACCTTTTATTGACATTAACATTCTATCCATAAAGTTTTAACCACTCACTCCCAATGCATACTTAGTACTGAAAACACTTCCAGAAGACATTTTAGGTGTTAAATAACTTACTGCAATATAAAAAGTATTTAGCAGGAAAATATTTAGTGGTTTGAACTCCCCCTGTTACCCACTAACCACTAGAGTTTTAAGAATTCAGACTAATAACTACAATATTCCCCTCTCCTACATTTTCTGAGTAAGGAATTCAGTCCATATCAGCTCTCTGACAGACAGAACACATGCAAATCTATCATAACTGAAAAATACCTCATTTGTTCAACCTGTCAGGTGAACAAGAAGCTTTATGAAACCATTCTCTAACTGTTATTGTTTAATCTGTTAAAACTGCGGTGTCAAGGCACTTCTTTTGTCCCTGACAATAAGACACACTGAAATATTGATACCTTGATTCCTCCTCAGTGGATTGGCTCTCAGGGAAACACTTGGTGTTTCTTCTGTTATTAATTTCTGACACAGGAAGGACTGTTAATTATGCATTTGTTTTATATCAGAATACGCATTTAACATTATTTTTTGGTAAAAAAGCAAAACCTGGCAGACAAATAACTCATAAATGACACTGATGAATGCTGGGAGATGGAGTGGAAAGGCTTTAAATGTGTCCCATTATTTAGCAGGATAATTAAGAGCACAGCTCTACCTTGGCATTTTATTACAGAAATAGGCAAGATCCCATCTTATTGCAAGCAGGTGCTGTAATGAAGCAAAGTGAGATCATTTTTATGATCTTCTGGTCCACAAAAAGACAGCAAATTTATATTGTGCTCCCTAAATTTCCAAAAGGAACCACGCAGACCTTTGGAAACAAAGGGAACAACAAAATACAATGTGTGAAACCACTTTGTTCAGGTGACCCCAGAAGAAAAAACCATTTGTTCTCCCCATCTTAGAAAAACATCTTGATTTCACACAAATAACATTTGGTGTAAGTAACTCATATTAAATGAAACTTACTGTACACAAATGGCATCACAACTCAATATAAACTACACATCAGACCAGATTATTTACAGTAAAAACAGGCTTTCTGCTGTTTTGATTCCTTATGAAGGTGGAACCCTCCATAAATACCACCGCTAAACTTTTCTAACATATCTGAAATAATTTTATGCTTTTTTCATTAGTATTTAATATCAAGTGTTGCCCAATACAAATAACCCCATGTTAATCTGCGAAAGATCTGGCGTTAAATTGAGTCAAGATTTGAAATGCTGCAATTGTAAGAAGATTTTTGGCTAATATTCACTGATTATAAACTTCAAGAATGTATGCAGAATTCACAGGGTAGAAAAACATAATATTTGATTACCCACACTACAAGCTGTTCTTTTCTCATCTATCATTGTAGAAAAAACATTCTAGTGAAATTGAGAAGCTGAATTTTTTGGAGGTTGGGCCTTTCTATTTTAAGATGAAGATAAAAAGACACTTCAGGTTAAAATAAATGAATATAGGTATGAAAGAATGTAATTTCTGACTTTCAAATATAACATCTTGGAGAAAGTTGTCCAGGAAAGGAAAGCCTTTGTGTCCAGAAAATTTTCCAATCCTTTTTTTTTACAAATAAGCAGTATTTTTTTGTGGCAGAGAGACGCTAAGCATCATCTTTCCCAGGTAGCCACTTAGAACAGCCTAAAGTTTCAAGGTCATTCTTAGCAATTAATCAAAAATAAGCCTGTCTCAACCTAGAGACACTAAACAAGGTCCATGAGATATATGCCAACAATTTGGGCTAAAATTAAACAGAAATACAAATGGTGTCATCTCATTCCAGCCCTGTGGAGTGAAAGCGCTTTGAACCCTGGTGGTGGCAACAATTTTACAAATCCTTTTGAGAAAGCAGAACCTGTACTTGTTATCCCTTTATAGAGTTTGTGGCCTTTCTCTTCTGCTGCTGAATCCTCCAGGGTTGGTAGCTATTGATGGACAGCCAGCGAGATCGTGTAGGGTACCACAATCAGTAATAACTGTACAAATGGCTGGATATCATCAAACCCCAGAAAACTTTCTGAACCTGCCAAGCACAAATTCATAGGTTCCTGATGGTTTCCTCTTTTTTTCTATTTTCCTTTATGCACAGAGTTGGAGATTCGTTACACTCGAAATCTGAGGAAGTGAGGTGGGGAGATGAAAATAGGAGCGAGATACAGAACGAAAGAAGTGTGGAAATTGAAATTTAAAGCATAGCTAATGTCATTTGGCTGATTTTGCCGCAAACCTGTGGGGGAAAGGAAAAAAAGAGTGAAGTTCTGCAATATGTAAGAAACTGCTTCTTGAGATGGTCTTGATTTTCTACTCCCCTGCATGGTGAACACTCTGTAGTTGAAAGAGCTTGAAATTAATCATCTTTATATGGAGATTAAAGAAGAAGTGATGAAGTGTGATAACCTACAACTTCTTTTGCTTCTTTTTATAGTTGGGAAAATCTCTACTACAAAGGCTGCAGAGATGGGGGAGTTCCAGTGGATCGAACAGTTCCCCTTTCATCTTGCATTTCAAACAGATATTATGGTGTCATATTTGCCCACTTCTTCCTCTTACACTCACTGTAAATTATTGTTTCTGATTGCCAGCTTAGCTTCTATGAACGTTCTGCAGGAAACCTGCCCGTGGCTTGACTATTTCAGACTTGGAACATCTCAACTGCGGTGGAAAAGGCACAATGATTTTGTTAAGCACGGAAAAGTTTCGGTCGTTTTGAAACCATTTTGCACTTTACGCCTCTTTACAGACTTAACTTCTCCAAGTCATTCCAGCGTGACAGATGCTGGTCTAGGAGATGTTATAACAGAAGAATTTTTAACTTATTTCCTTTTTTTGGGGCAGAGATTCAGCTGCAGCCCAGTCAGAGAGCGCAGAGGAGCGGTTGTTTCCCTGCAGCCCATGGAGGTTATTCTGCCTGTGATGGCAGCTGGTAAATCATCTCCCTGCCTTTGTCTCAGCCCATGACCTTCTGGTTTTTCATTTTCTCCCCCTATCCTGTTGAGGAAGACAGGGAGCTGCCCAAGGTGGCCCACCACACCTTCCCTTTCTCGACTGCCTTGGCAAAATGCTTCATCTGGATAAATTCACATTGATTTTAAACCATAACCTTATTTTTTAATTGATAGATCCCAATGAACTCTTCAGCTGTTTAGTGCTGGCAGATCCTCACTCCATAAGGAGAAGCTTTTACCTGTTGAAGCTGAGAGAGAACCCAGGACCACGGCTCTTAGTTCTGCTTTGTCACTCACCACACAAAGAAACAAATATCTCCTATTTAAATCTTATAAAAATCATGAATACATATGTTTAACACCCCAGATTTAGTGTGAGTTTTGAAGACCCTTGCACCCTTAACTGTCATTATAATATAAATTCAGGATGCCACCCCATTTGAAAGCTTGAAACTGTAATAACTGAGGAGAAATTTTATTGTTTATTTGCAGTTAATTTCTTGTTTCATACTTTATTGCACACTATCTTCTCTCTCTATCCATTAAACTTGTTGTAAGCCACAGAGAAAATACCAATTTTTGTCCATGGGGAATAAAGCAGTCCCAAATTTTACACTTATTAAATTAACACATATCCTATGTGGTCATTTATTCTTAAAGTAATACTTAGCAATAATGACTTTTTGCTAATAAACACCTAATGATTGCCTGAATTAGAAAATTATCCAAATTAGCCAGCCTTGGCAGTACAGTAAATTTGCTGGAAGGCATTAACTATTTAAAGCATCAAAACATAATAGAAAACTGAGTGGTGGTTTCTGCAATCCCTATTTTTTATGAAAACTTGCAGCAACGCAAGTGGACTAAATTTTCTAACCTTCCTGTAGGAAGAATATTATGGTTCTGAATTAGCCATGTTTGTGTGAATTACTGAGAATTATTCGCTACATAATTTGCACTTAATTTCTCTGCTTGCCAAAGAGTTTAACCTTTGTTTTCTTATTCATAGCTTGAATTCTTCCAGGTTTTCTGTGATAAGGTCAAACTATACCAAAGAAGCAAGTCAGGATGGGTATGATTCAAAACACTGAAATATCAGAAGGATGTATATAAATATGCACATTACACACAAGGAAAACCAGGATGAACACAATCTTATACTTCAGTATACAGTAAATATTTTTAAATAAAAAATACATATTACAGAAACTTGAGGAAACCAAATAGTCAGAACTGACTCCCACAAGTACTTTATGTTAAGGCCCAACCCATTAGCAGGTTCCTCAGCTGTGGCTCATTTCAAACTTCTTTTTCTCCACATCCTCCTTCCATATCAGCGCCATTATTGTGGCTGATTTATGCACTGAGGAGAAACACTCCATCAGGTGAGATTAATTCCCCAGCTCCTGGGTGCTATTACAGGCAGATCCTGGCTCTGTGCATATCAGAGAGCCAGCTAAAGTTGGCATCTGACGTGACAGGGATTAAATCTCTGGACTTCAGCACACGTTTTATTCCATGGTCAGAGGCAGAGCACACACATAAAACCTCAGGTCCTAAACTCACAGAAGCAAATCAGAGTTTTCTTTGGTTCCAGTGTGAGGAGAATTGAAATTGCTAGTCTGTGTGAACAGGGAGGAAGGGAATAAAGGGAGTAACTTCTCACATTGCCTCTGAAATCTACAGCAATGATGCAGAAATGCAGTTCTGAGCTCTGGGGAGCCTGGGGGTTCTCGAGGATGTTCTGTTGCATTAACCAGATGTAGCAAACCAAGCACCTGATGCATTACAGCAGTGCAAACCCTTTGTTCACAGCTATCAGTAGTGCTTTTCCAGGCGGCACAGCTCTGTGAAAATAGATTTTTTTTTTTTTAAAGCAAGCCTGATTTCAATATTGAGTAACTCAACTAACTCAATAAGTTAATGAGAAGTTACAACAAAGACCGATGAAGATGTTAGCATTGCTGTAATCACCACACCTCATGGAAATTTTGCCTTTGAATGGCTCCTCTAAAAGGTCTGTAAGAACTCTGTCAAGGTTCTCGATGAAAATAATATTACAGGAACAACCTAGGACTGATACAAATGCCTGATTCAGTAACTCTGCAGATCGCTTTAGCGGAGCTAGAACATACTTTGCCAAATCTCTAAAGATTTTCAAGAAATTTTCCCCAGCTGTTGTAGAGGAAATGCCCTTTCAGCACACAAGAGCCAGGACACTTTGTGTGTTAAAAAATCCAATATTTATCCAGTATTAGAAGACAACATGTGATCAGTGTCTGGTTCAAAATGGAATTCTGAAATCGGGCCCATTTATATCCTTGTTAACTTTTTAATCCTTATTTTGCTTTATTTTCCTCTCTGGTTGGCAGAACTCTTGATGTACAAAAATGGCAAATAACGTGTTCTGTAGGACTCTATTTCTGCAATACTCTGTTTCTGAGGCTCCTGGTTAGGTTTGGAGGATATAAATGAGTGCCATCAATGGGTTAAAAAGGTGTTACTGATGGAACCAGCAGGAATATGTTTGAAAACATTGAATTTCATTCTTTGGCTTGCCTCTCACAAGGGCAACCGTCTGGAAGGGTTTTAGGCAAATTCATATTTTACTACAACACCAACAGAACCTGCTGACAAAGTTCAGTGTTTCAAACAGCTTTGAACTTTGTTCTTGTGTTTAGATTTCAGTACATTAACATCTTTGAGGTTAATGGATTTCCAAAATAAAATGCTAAAATTGCAATTTGGTCTCATTCAGTCTAAGGTTGTTAATTCTGCATTGAATTCCTCCATCTTCACTGATGTTCACGAACAGAGCTGCTCTCTCCAAATAAACCCCTCATCACTCTAGTCCAAGGTGCCAAAAATTGTACATTTTACACAGGAAACCCCCATATTTTTTTGCATTTTTTATATTTTTATATTTACTTATATGTATATATTTATAGAGCTTTAGTGTAGCTGTGTTTACTACAAATTTAATAAACTGATTTGTTTTTTCCTTCCGTTTCCGTACATCTCTGACATTATCTTTTACCTGCAGAATTCCCTCTGGAATACTCACAAGCCACCAGTTAAGGGTCCACACCAAACCCCTTCACTGCTATTTCATTCCGTGTTATTCTCACGTGCATACATTTGATAATTCCTTTTCCCACTCTGCCCTAAGGTTTCTCATTTTCACTGTTTCTCAGGGGGTTCCTTCCCCCTGCTATCTTTAGGAAATCTGTTTGGTATTACACAAATAGATTCTTTGTGATTGCCACAATTATGTGTGCAAAGCTCATTTTCTGGGTTTCTTTAACGTACTGTGCATTTGAGTCTTTTCCAGCACACTCAGTGTTTTCCCATATTTCCAGCAGTGGGAAGGGATTTGCTTCCAGCTGTTCTTTTCCTCTGATCAGTCGCTCCACACCCCCTAACTCTTGATTAACAAGAACAGTTTCACTATCACCCCTTTGAATAAGCCATTAAAAATTAATAAAAGCAACAAAATATTTGCAACATTTACTAGTGAGACAATAACCTTTTACTCTCTGCTCCCTGTTTTTTTTTTTTTTTTATGGCCACCACACAGCACCTTAGGAAAAGGGTATATATTTAATTACATATTTTAATATATCTTGTAGATATATTAAAACCAAGGCTTGTAGAAAGCAGGGTTTGGAAGAAAGCTGACAGGCATAAGAGAACCACTCTGGATGATGACGAAATGAGAGAGAACCACCATAGCTTGGGTGAATTTAGCCACTACCAAAAGCAGCTGCAGGATGCTTGAGAAGAAAATATGGCCAAAATTATTTTCAAACACTGCATTTTTTGGTGATTTGAGTAAGACAGAGCGCGTGGAAGATGGAGTTTTATGTGATCTCCTACTGGGAATTGCTGCATGCAAAGCTGCCCAGTGCTTTGTGAAGTGTATAAATAGGGTGGCAGGTTACAGCTAAATTTAAGGGAGAAAATGTCAACTTAAGCTTAGTGCTTTAAATCTCATTACTTACAAGATTTTTGTGTGATACATCCATAGCCGAGATCAATGGAAATTGAGAGTTCCCTCATTACAGAAGAGGAATTGCTCTTGGTATATCATTTTTCATTAAAATCTCCCCAAACTGGAGTGTGTATCCTTCCCGACTGTTTTGCCAGAATATTTATGGCACCCCAGTTGAGCTATGGTTATTGTTGTTTTCTGCCCATGACTTGTGCTGAGAATAAAAAATGAGGAGTTTACACTCTCCCATGACTATTTTTCTGGAATTCTGTTCAGTGTTCAGTAATTCCGATTGTATGAAAAAAATAAGATAATTTCAGGGTATTGTTAAAGTTGCTGATGGCTCACCTGAAATTTTACAGGAAGGGAGGCTGCACAGCAGGGCAGTGCAGTGTACCAGAAAGTGGCTTTACACACGGATTTCTACCAGAAAAGCCCATGGAAACAGAAATGCTGCAGTCCCTGAGCCTGAAGTGTTGATCTCTTCTCCCATTTCCAACAGACTGGGAGATGGTGACACTGGGGCAGCTTATATTTTTATATGTGCTAAAGAAGAGGATTATAAGTGTGCCTGGGGCACTGCATACAGACATTTTTACAAATTAAAAAGCCTCTAAGTATGAAGTGTTTATCAGTTCTTCCTGCTTGACAGCACAATATTCTTTCTGGGATTCGCTAAATGAATTTTCTCACCTTCTCAGTTGCTAAAATAAACTGCTCTTTACACCTACTACACACTTTCCACTCCTCTTAAATAGTTTCACACGGCTTGCTGTGGTTCTCTCCCAGCCTGAAGCCAGGCTCTTTCCTCGCTGTGCAGCATCCCCACTCCTCTCTGGGATCACTGCTTCACCGAGCACGGGGCACCACCAACCCTTGGAGTTTGTAATTTCCCCTTTAATTGGCCTGGATTCCAACATTTCCTGCCATTAGGACGCGGAATTTCCCTGTATCTTCACGACCTGCTGCCTCCCAGTCTGTCAGCACTCGCTGCAATCAGGAGTAAGGTCTGTCAGCACTCACTCCTACCCCTGGTAAATCAGGAGTAGCACAGAGCACAGAGCACAGGAATTTCATTCCCAGAAATCAGCCATAATCAGCTTTCATGGCAATATATACCCATAACGTTTACCCATACATTTTATAGGGATATTTACCCACAAAATTCTGATCCCTTGAGCTGCTCCGTGGTGCCTGAACTCGGATCCTCGTAGGAGTTTGCTGAGATTGCCCTGGGTTATGGGCTTGGGGATGGCAGACAGAAGGTTTAATGCCTGAAGAAACAGAAGGGATGAGATTTTACTGCGCTGCAAGCTTAGAAATTGGGAAATACTTGTGAACAAAACAAACCAACCCCCACACTTCTCAATTTATCAATACTGGGGCAAAAAATGTAAATCAAATCCAACCAGTCTTTATGTTTTATTTTATTTGTTACAAATATAGGGATCCAAAATTGGTTTACAGGTAATATTGGATCATTCTTATCTTCTACCTTTCTCTCACAGTACTCAGCTATTTTTATGAGCTGCAGAGTGTCTCTAGAACATGAGATAGATACGTGTAATATCCTTCACTTGGAGGGACTCTTGGCTGAAAAAAAATAAAAAAGGTTTAATAAAATTATGATAGGTCAGGAAGCAGACAATGAAGTAGGCAAAGATATACGGAAGTGAAAACTTCTTAAACTAAATTTTGCTGCCAAAGACAATGTAAAATGTAACTGGACTCCGAGAAGTTTTACTCTGTGGCTCAGCCCAGCTTTTCAATCAATGAAACATTTAGAACAGCTTATTTATAATCTGTTTCTCATTTCCTCCCCCCCAAAATTTAATCAAACAGAATCTATAGTTTCCTCTAAAATGCAGAAGATTTTTAGTGATATTCAGCATCTCAAATTCTAGCTGAGGTCTGAAAGATCTCACAGTTGTACAAGTCCCCTGGATATCCTTACAAGCTTATTTGGTGATTTGAAAATCTACATTATGAATGAAATTTTAAATTTAATACACTAAATCTTAAAACGGAAACTTCAATATAAGTATACAATATATAATATTGTAGGGATTTTCACACTGTGTTCCTTTCTTGGCACCGGCTAACCAATTCCAAATGTGATTTCTGGCTAAGCACAGAATCAACTTTTAGTTATCCTGTATAAATGTGTGTTTTGTTTATCTACAGACACAACTTTGGAAAAAAAAAAAAGTGTTTTTTTAAAAAGACAGCAGACACTAAACAGGTGTTCTTTGAGAAGACCAGAGTGAAACAAAGTTCTTTACTTTGTTCTCATTTTACACAGAAACATAAATAGCTGAGGCCTGTTTGAATAAACCGGGTTTCAGCCACTTCTACATAAGACCAGCATGAATTCGTTCTTCAGTGTTTTCAGGAGTAAAAAAATACAAAACATTTAATATTATCTTCTGATTTTTCAGGCTCTATCATTGTGTGTTGAGGGGATCAGGAAAGAATTTTATCATCTGAACATTCCACATGTTTTTCTAAGACCAAATTTTCGAAAGTACTTCAGAAAATTTCAGAGCTCCAAACAAATTCATGTAAATACCTTTTAAAATTATTAGAATTATATTTCCATCTTGGTCATTTAAAGACAGAAACTATTATTGGTCAAAATACTGTATAGAGTTTCAATGGGAAGAGTCTATTTAGAACAGAACAACATAAAAGGTTTGAAGTAAATGGAATTTTTCAAACTCTCTCTGAGTTTCAATACTCACCTTATTAAATCTCACATTAAGAGTTCAATTTCAGTAAATCTATTTTTTTTTTTATAATTAAAAGCAGTAGCTTTAATGGAAACTAATTTGAATTTCTAAAAATAACTGTTTCCATGAAATGACTATCAATCAATCAATCCCTTGGAGATAAGAGCCCTACTTTGTCCTGATAGCATTTCTGGGTTTGTGGCATCCTCGGCTGACTGACTTTGTTTCCTTAAAGAGCTGCTGGTCAATTGTGGAAAAACTGGAAAAATCTTTTAAAACCAGCTTTCAGTATATTGGCACCTTCAAAAGTTCAAATAGTGGTTTTCACTTGCTTGATTTTATTCACAACCATATTTACACGAAGGCATTAAAGCCCTGACACAATGGTCTGCTCCAAATTATTCACATTACACTGGCATCTTCTGTTTTGAAAGATCACAAATAACCTAATCTCTAGAAAAATCTTAAAATGGCATCTTTACAGATAAAGTCTGGATACAATATTCAAACAAAAACCGGACTCTGTACCTACCTTAACAGATTATTTAATTTGTCTTTCCTCTTAGAGATTCCTGTGGAATGGAAGAAAGTTGCCCTCGTTTTATTTAGACACCAATTATCAGTTTCCACAAAAGCACCTCCAAGTCGCAGCTGGCCAATCTGATGGCGAGGGCCTTGGGAGAGTTCATTAAGGGATCCTCAGAAAGAGCTTCCCCAGGCAGGAAAATCCAGCAGGATGCCCCAGGTCCATGAGAAAACCACCTGCTCTCCTTCAGAGAAGTGGGAAGAGCGTCTGCCAGGGTTTCAGCTCTCCAGTTCCAGCTGCAGGTTTGTTTGGGATATCTGCTGCTGTAAGTGGAGCACATCTTGCTGACATTCACCTCTGGAAATTTAATGGAAGTTAAAAAATAAAAGGAGGAAACCTTCCTTTAAGACTTTTTTTGGACCTGGGTATTAATTACCTGCTCGAGAAAAGTGGAATTCACATTGCTGTCTTCATTTTACTGTTTAAGTTTCAGGAGAGGGAAGAGTTTGACCCTGTCTGGGGCAGAAGGGGTTGACCTCAGTGAGTAATTTGATATTTTACAGCACAATTTACACAGAGCGATGTCTGAGGCAAGTCAAAATGGTGATTTCATACCCAAATGGATCGAGAAAAGCTTAGGAGACAGTCACAGACTGAGCTATAAAACTGAGGAATTCACTTTATAGGTGGCTTCTGAGTCAGGTGAAGGCCTGACTGATCCACCCCTGGGTCCCTAAGAGAGGGAGAGAGACACCAAGGTCAGCACGGGCAGGGCCAGGCTCCAGCTTGATTTCAGATTAGAGTTGCACAGCGACAACAAAGATTTCCTGCAACTGCCTAAACCCCTTTTGTGTTAAAAGGCTTCTCAAAATCCCATTAAGGGTCCTCTCAAAGTTAGATTCTCCCACCAGATGACATTAGATGTGCATAATTTCATGTACCATATATGTCTCTATGAGAGGCAGCTCTGCAAGAAAAATAGAAATAAAAAAGATCTGTGCAGAGGGGATAAGACAGAGTTTTGCTTCTTAAATTCAACTTCTGGACATGGTCCTTGGTGAATGTAAATAAATTGCTGTTGAAATTCTCAGAAGTAAAAAAAAGAAAAAAAAGGAGAATAGTCAGACACAGATAGAGATGGAATGCTGTACATTAATGCTGTAATCCCAACAGTTATTAAAGTTTCTTAGCACTGGAGTCAGTCTGCTCCATCCTTTTATAAGTGTGTAGTAACTGTGTCTTGCTACAGACAAGACTATTATGTACCAAATGCACAATATTTATTCTAATCAACATCAGCAGCCACACATTATTAAAGTGTTCCAGATTTAAACTGAATTAATTTGCTTAAAGCATCTTTTCCAAACAAAATATGGTTAAAATGAGTATTTGGCTTTGGGCTCTGTGTTTGGAAGGCTGCCAGAGACAGTAAAAAGGATTGCAGAATTTTCCATTTCATTTCCTTACCTCTAAACAGTATTTAAGGCCAGCTTCAAAATAAGGCATGAGATTTTGAGGGAAACTAATTTGCTTTTATTTTTTAATTATGTTAAATCAAGGGCATACCTATTATTTCGGGTTTTCAAACAGTCTTTAGGGTCATTAAATAGCTTAATTACAAGGCCGGGTTGCTGAGGACACACTCGACTAAGAACAGACATGTTTGGCTTGAGGAAAAGGTTGTGGCTTTATGACCTGTGAGAGCTCAGATGGGATAAAACCCAGCGCAGCTCAGCTGAGAGCAGCTCTGGAGCCTGACCACACTTCACCAGATGCCACAGCAGCACAAACCCACAGGGACCATCGCCAAGATCACAACCCCACCATAAATCCCTGGGAATTCCGGCTGGATCAGGTCTCTGATGTACAAAGCGTAATTTTTGTGCAGAAAGACAATCTCTGCTTGCTGAGGAATTTCCACCTGATTTGGCCCAAATTGTCTGCTGTTACTCAGAGGTCGAACACGTGGTTGTATTCCTTATTTTTCCCCTGATCCTGGAGAATTTCAGGACGTTCCTCCCCACACGCACACAGCTGCTCCGCAGCTCTGGTGTTTTCTGCATGAGGAGCCAAGTGGATGCTCCAGAGATATCAGTCCAGACAATTCACACAATCGACACACATTAAAAGCCAAATGAGGCCATAAATAATGCATGCAACACTAACTACCCCACGCTTGGCTGTGTGTATCTTGTAAGATCTGCCGCTGCATTTCACATACATATGTATATTAGCCAGCTTTACGGGACAAATTGGGATGTATTCCTGATGGCATCTCCAAGAGCATTATCAAACACCAGCTCATTATAATGAGATTCAGCTTGAGAAAAAGGAAAAGAATAAGAGAAAAATCGTGTCCCTGGCAGTTACATTTATTAGAATCATTTCTGCTCCTATCTCTGGTGACGAAACACCTCGTGCTGTTACTTTGCATAATGCCTGCAAGATTCTAATAATAACAATATTAATTTATTCATGGGGAGTAACATACTTTTGGTTCTATAATAATCAGGTAGTATCAGGTATTAGGTGTTAAGTCTGGGTAAATTTTAATGTAACAGCAATATCAGCTGTTACTGTCATGTATAGAATAAGCTTTGGTTCATTAGCACTCTGCTGCGAGTTAAAAGACGCCAGATTCTTGTTTTAAAGAAAAAAAGCTTCAGAATAAATTTGTTTCCTGATGCTGCAGTTGACAGCTGTGAAGGGACAGAGAATCCCAAAGTTTTACCTATAAAGCAACCAAGTTTACTCAAAGAGTAGAACAAAAAATTGCTTCTTGGTGGTGCTCCCCTAAATTCTTCTCTGTCAGGAGAACTGTCCTCTCGCTTTCTCTCCCTGTCTTTTCCTAAAGACACAATGAGTGAAAAATGGCAGGGAAACTGAAGGGAAATTTGTCTTCATTTCATGTGCCCTGTGTGCTGGTGGCTTGGGGAGATCTTGAAAGGCGCCACCAGAGCCAGCTCCCAACAACCTTCCCTTGCTGCCTTCTACTCGTTCAGCTCTCGTGAATGGGCAAAATTCCTGTACAGGGCAGCTCTGCTGGGGAGTTTTGTCCAAACTGAGGCAGCAAAGCAGAGGAAATCTATTAATGCTGAAGGCGTGAGACAAAGGGTGGCGAGTGAAGAACTCATCCTTGGTGGAAGTATTTTATGTGGTACTTGATGGGCTTCTGCTGGACGAGATCGAGGAAAGATTCTTCTTTCTGAGAGCAATTTGGTTGATTTTTATGGGATTTTGGAAAGGAGCAGAGAAATGGCAGATCCCTGCTTTTAACACACAGAGTTAGGTGAGGTAAAGACCTAGAGGCAGGTAAGAGTGAATGAGTTCCATGAGTACCTTTCTCTTGGATTTTCAACCCCATGTTGTTTGGGATTTTGGCAAGTATTCAGTACCCAGTAATCAATCCAAAACACAGTGAAATGGTCATACTAAAAATCAGACAAAAATTCTCTCTCATGGTTTACAAGGATACTACAAAAAGTCGTTTCTTCCTCTGTAATAATACATTATTCACCTGCAGGGAAAATGTCCTCACAAGCAAAAGGCATTGACTGATGAACCCCAGTAAATATGCATTTCCTAGGGACAAGATCTCACACGTCTTTTCCCTGGCCTCTCCTGGTGATAGTGAGAACTCCATGCACTTGAACAAAGCTGAAATGAGACTATTTCAAGGAGATAATTAGTTGCCCTGTATTACTTTTAGGAGATCATTAGAGACCTTTAATATCCTCAAGAACAAAAATGCAGTGAGTTCTCTCTGAGGAAAACCCACATTGTTCCCAAGTACTGTTTGCAGTGGTAGAATATCCAATCCACCTTTTTTCAGCAATTAAAAGGTGGATGGAGCTTTGCAAATTGCAAACTCGGGGAGTTTCCATGGTCTGGCAGACTCCTGTGATAACTTCCAGACCATTCACCCACTTCAGGTTCAAATAAAATATGAGTTACAACCAAACACCTGAGCACACACTGAACTTATTCTGTACAAAATGAGAACCAAGAAGGCCTTTTGGAGATGTAGATCTCAGTGAACAATTGCTGATATGTAGTTACACAATATTATTGACATAGTTCAGATAATTTTTTACTATAGGGTACAAGGCTATATTAGAAACACAGATAAGAGGAAGATTTAGAACTCACTGGACTTTCACCTTTCAGAGTCCAAAGTTTCTTGATAAAAACACTCTTCTTCTTGCTCTCAGGGAAAAAAAAAATCCTTCTTTACTTTTTAAATAAGGTAGTCAGAAAAACAGATGAGAAATGGGAGAGGAAAAAATCCCAAAACTATTAAATGGGTAAATTCTGCCCTCTATAAAGGAAGGAGTATATTAAATAACCCAGAAAACTATCCAAGGAGAGACAAGCCAAAGGGAATGTTGTCCTGCAGGGATTCATGTCCCACAGTGGTCAGAGCAGGCTTACAGAGAAGGATCAGTTCACACACACGAGAACTCAGCTGTGCTTCCACTGTCACCCCCTGCTCCAAGAGATTATTCTATTTACAAGAAATTTCAGCTGAGGAACATCAGGCTGGTAAATTTATTATGCGAGCGTTTTTATTTGATGCATCAACCTACTTGTATTCACCAAGGAAAGGAATGCATTCCTGTCCTTTTAAACAAGCAGCAAAAACCCTAAAAGAGGAAACACTACAATAAAAATATCGTGCAGATCCTCCCTCACCTGCCCCGTGGCTATTTCAATGTCTATTAATTTCCATTTATTTTGTAAAGACAATTACTTCAGTCTTCTGACTGTTCAAACACGGGGTTAGGACATTTGGAGAAAGAAACAGGAATTATCAAGAGAAATGTAGTAGAAGAGAATCCTATACCTGCTGCTGTGTTTTATTCCCTCCTGTTTCAGTAACGCTGGTGGTGACAGGGAGATGAAACAGGGGGATCTGAGGGGAGTGTGGAGGGGAGCCTTGGAGGGACCCCAAATGAAACAGGGCTCGTTTGACAGCCACTTTGCATGGGAAGGTGCTGAGGAATAAAGAGGATCTCAGAAATATTTTTTTTTTAGAAAAGGGAAGACAAATTGGGATAATACTGAGCAAAAGCTGTGCCGGAAATCAACAGTGGAATTTCTATTTTGGTAAGAGCTGTGCAATGTAAAAGGGGAAAATAAGATGCAAGTTTAAACACCAAATAGTTTTGTGTTTTTACTCTCTGGTTCTCTTTCTCCTTTTCTCTCTCAGTTCATTGTTTTACTTTTGGAACAAACAGGCATCTTTTTTACCTTTACCATTCTCCTTAGAATTACTGAGACACAGGAATCACTGCAACAAAAATGTGAAAGGCGACGACAAGCTGAATTTGGAACACAAAGCTACCTAATAAGTAACAAAGAGGAAAACTTCCTTCTTCAAAAAAAGTCAGAAAACTTCTACTTAACTGTTTTCTGATGAAAATACCACATATTTTTGATTCTTCACCACAGCAGCTTGTGAAAGTCAAAAGCTTCATGTGTGAAACCACTTCAAAACACTGAGGAGAGCTCCCTGTCCCTGAAGACACCTGATCCCACACATCCACGGCAGGAAAGGCTTCCAGTGATCCTTCACTCACAGCCACAGCCAGCACGTTGCTCCAGGAGTGCTCACTCTGTGTTCCCCTGCCCATAAATCTGATGTAACCCACCAAGGACAGCCCAGAACGGGCTCTCGGTGTGGAGCTGTGTGAGAATCCCAAGGTCGCCTCCCAGCTCTCCCAGCTGGAATAACAAAGTGCACTCCCAGCACAGTGAATGGACCTGCTCGCCCTCTACTTTTAAGAAATACTTCAAACTCAACTACATTTCAGCTGTTTAAGCCTAATAAAAATACAGCACTAGTAATTTATTAGCTGTCACTTCCCCGTAAGTAATTCTCACCAAAAGTCAAATTTAAGATGCTCTGCAAAAGAATTCTTTCTGGCTTGATGGTCTTCTTATTTTAAAATTTAAATGATGTATTCAGAGACGTTCAGTGCTGTGTACCTTGGATCCCAGGCACCAGCGCAATGGAAGGCAAATGCAGCGATTAAAAAAAACTCCACCAGAAAATGGAGTCCAGCTGTCAATGCTTTTCAATGGATATTTACATCAAGCCACTTTAAACTCTCATAATTCTTCAAGCACTCTGTTATAAATCAGATCAAAATGTATTCCTAGTCAAGTCTCCTTTTCCTATAACATTTGATGTGTCTGTTGGATGAGTCTCAGAAATTCTTTACATAAAGTACTGCACAAGTGTGAGACAAAAGGTAGAAGAATACAGAATGCACTAAAACTGCCAACCACCCTCCAGGTGGGTCAGCTCCTCAGCCACGATGGCTTCTCCTGGCAGAATAGGAAACATTTTGTTAGAAAGTATTAGATGAGAATGAGCTCAGTAGGCTGGCAGATCACTGCTCTCAGCTTTTACCAGACTATAAATGGCTTTGTACAAACTGATTTGAATTCTGGGCTGGTGAAAAGAAGAAAATTTCCAATGCCAGGCCACACTGAGGAGTTCATCTGATTTCCCAGGCTGATTTAGAGAGAAGCTCTGGTGAGAGATTGTGAGGGCTAAGAGAATGTTTTATGGTTTTGACTTAACTCCTCCAGCCAGAATTCCCAGAATAGGCTGCCTTTGTGTTATGATTTTTTAATGCAACCAGAGAGAATCTGCAGAAAACAAGTGAGAACTCCTTTGTTGTCCAGCAAAACTGTAATTTATGGGAGAAGAAACCAAAACCTGACCCAAATCACGTTTGCTCGCTGTGAGCAATAGAGCTGGGTGGGGAATGATGCTCCTGGCACAACTCCAGGTGCACGGCCACACCAGATTTGCATCTGTCACATACCAGTGTAAGTGCAAATGAGGATTTTGTACATTTATCTGAGTTATCTCAGTGGTACCATAAAGGCACAGCTTGAGAATGAGCATCTTTTTAAATCATGAGGGAGTTAGTTTATTCTTGTGTGTAGAAGAGTCTCTCATTCCATCCCTACCTCAGCAGTCATTGCAGTAAAAGCATATCCTAAAATATTCCTTGCATCTCTGTAGGTTTCGTTAAATAAGAGGATTCTTTAGCACAAGGCAATATATCCTTTGGAAACGAAGTCAGCTTTAGATATGAGATAGCGGGGCCTGATGGGACGAGTTTCATCAGTTCAGAGCACTATTTATTTCTCCTGAAATATGATGCCACCAGGTACTGCACCTGCTCCTTGCATGTTGATAAACTGTTTAGCATTGCATGTGGAGGCAGGAATATTTACTATTTCTGGTGGTAGGAAAATAGGGGGAGGCAAGCAGGGTGTTCAACTAACAGCAGCTTCTTTGCGAAATCTCAGTATCTTCCGAACGCAGGGCCTTTGCTCTATCAAAATTACGTATTGGGCAGGTAATCTTTCCAGGCTTCAGTTCAAAAAGCTTCTTCAAGTAAATTAGTAGGTATTTCTGTTAATATAATTAAGACAAAAGAGATGCAAAGTTATCCCTACTGAAGCCTTGAAATTCTTTTTCCATCCATTTTGGCAAAAACCCCACTTCCTTCTGGTAGGAGACCAAGCTTGGAGAGTAAAGACAGCTTATTTTGCATGCACATCTGCGGAGGGAGGCAAAGAGTTCTTCGCTTCAGGTGGATAAATTGTCAACTTTCATGTCTGACAGATCATTTAATGCACAGTGAAACAACCACTGTGGCTATTCCTTGCTGCTAAATATATCAGCAAATGCTGTCTGTGGCAGAGGAGCGGTGAAGAAACATACACAGAGTGCAGGCAGATGCCCACAGTGCATTAAAAAGAAATCTGTGTCCTCTTAGATTTAAGGAAACAACTGTATTTGCATGATTTACTGTAATTTACCTGATCCTTAGCAAGTTCTATCTTAATAAAGCTCATCTGATAACAGATGCATTTCTATTCTTTTTCATGCTTTAAGAGTCCATTTAGCTGTTGAATGAAGGGAAGAGCACTTAGAGGCGCAGTCACTGATGACAGACTATTGTTAAAAAGCCATCATATATTCAGATCCATCTGGTGCTATCCTGGGAGCAGCATGTTACAAACTAATAAAAGTACTGCAGAGGCAGGGAAACCAGCTCAGACAATGTAAAAAAAAAAAAAAAGGCCATTTGTTTTATATACAGAAGGATTACACTGTTTTATGTCACGAGAAACACTTTTAAAAACACCATTTTGGTGAAATGATCTTGATTCCAAAAGGCTGCAGTCATATTCAGGTTCATATTAGTAACTGCCTAAATATTCCATAAATAGTGATTACAAAAATATCTCCTAGACAATGCTTAGACATTTCTGAAAGGTGAGAATAAGCTTGAAATATGTTTTCACATTTCTGAAATGTAAGGCAATAATAAAAATGATATAAATATGGAGTTAGTCATATTATTAGGACAATGAATACATTAAAAATAGTCTGACTGGTTATAATTATTTATTCATCCTATCATCTGTTAAATACTACTTAACTTTTTAACACTTCCTTAGCCCCTTCAGCTGCAGCATTAGGCAGAAAGGAATCACAGCAGATATGAGTCCATCCTGTTTTGCTGCTTTTTTTGTGCTGCTGACAGGCAGGAGCATGAATTCCACCCGGATTGGTGCAAAGCATTTGCCACCCTCCCGCATGGCACCCTTGTCCCTAAACTGGGGGCACAGAGACCCAGCAAGGGATGCTGGCAGCCCAGAAAGCCAAAGGATCATGGGGGGGCATCAAGAGAAGTGTGAGCAGCAGGAGGAGGGAGGGGATGTTTCTCTCTGCTCTGCTCTCGTGAGATCTCACCTGGAGTCCTGTGTGCAGCCCTGGGGCTCCCAGCTGCGGAAGGACACGGATGGAGCAGGGCTGGAGAATGTCACAAAGATGCTCCGAGGGCTGCAGCACTTTGGCTCTGGAGCCAGGCTGGGAGAGCTGGGGGTGCTCACCTCGAGAAGAGAAAGTGCTGGGGGCTTAGAGCCTCTTCCAGAGCTTGAAGAGGCTCCAAGAGAGCTGGAGAGGGACTTGGAACAAGGAATGCAAGGACAGGATAGGGGGAATGGTTTCCCGCGGCCAGAGGGCAGGGTCAGATGGGATACTGGGAAGGAATTCTTCCCTGGGAGGGTGGGGAGGCCCGGGCACAGGGTGCCAAGAGAAGCTGTGGCTGCCCCATCCCTGGAGCTGTCCAAGGCTGGGCTGGATGGGGCTTGGAACACCCTGGGGCAGTGGAAGGTGTCCTTTCCCGGGGCAGGGGGTGGCACTGGATGGGCTTTAAGGTCCCTTCCAACCCAAACCATTCTACGGTAATTTTAACCATTCTTATAAATCACTTCAAAAATGTTTTTTTTTCCTAGCTCCAAGTTTTCCCAGCCATAAGCACTTATTCCTCTCAGAAAAGAGAAGCAATCACGGAGAAAACACACAGCAAACTGTGAGCCCAGCCGCGTTCAGCTTTGTTTTCCTCGCGTTTGTTTGAACGGTTTATATTTAATTGATGAGTCCCAGCGCGTGTGTCTGAATGACTTTCAGCTCCCCAGTGCCTCCATCAGCGCAGTGCAGACACACAAACCACGGGTGGGCTTCCTCACACTGCTCTGCTGATGGAGCTTCCCTCTTCATCTTAAATGACCACCTGAGCTGAATGCGATAGACATTTTTATCTGGGAGCTTCTGCAGCCTTTGGCCTTTTCTGAGGCAGGCTGGCAGTCTCCTCCCTGTGTACCACACATAAAGAGCAGCAGTTCAAAGTGTAATTTTTATTTATTTGGTTTCCCTTTTGGGTTTTTTTTGCACTGATTAAGGACAGGTTCAAATCTGAGCTCCAAGAAAGAGAAATTATAATCAGGAAATATATTATATAAAAGTCAAAGGCTACAGATGTTTGCTGCCAAGACATATGGCTGGTAGAAAAAAAGCAAAATTGCATGAACACATTTTATATGTAACTATTCATTTTAAATGTGGTCTTATTACAAAATACACAAGGGGATTTGTGTTAGATACTGAGACATATGGCTGGTACAAAAATATAAATCCATTAACAGATTTTGTATGCAATTTCACTCTTTTAAAATGATCTTAGACCTGAAAACATGATATCTTTCCTTTATTCCTTTCAGAGCAGTGATCAGAGGGAAAGGAGACTCATTAATATACACATTACCATCAACAGGCAGGGGATGCAATCATTAGTGTCACGGCTCAGGTGTTTTGTGAGTGCAGCTGTAGGATCAAATCATATCACACTCATGTAAATTCCAATGAAGCTTTCCACTGGATTTTCCTATTATTTGAGTGTTAAACCTGTTTTGTCACAGATATGTGAAGGGCACTGACAATAGTAAACCAGCCTTCATTATCATCATCATCATCTTCCCCTCCCTTTTTTTCCCAATCAATAATCAAGCTGTCACAGCCTGTTTGGTGCAGGTTACCCGTTCTGGCAGAATGGATTCTTCACAGTCAGAGCTGTACAAAAGGCATTTGACAGAAATATTAACTACTCGGGATTTTCTGGTACAGCCACAGGTAATGAGGCAACAGTGACCCCCCACCCCAAAAAACCCCAAACCAACAACAAAGAAAATATTACATCCTTATTACTTCACAGAGAGCATCCTAAAAGCAAAGTGATAAAGAATATTCTTAACTGACTTCAGAGGGAAATCTCAAAATTCTGTGCTTAGAAAAGTATTGAGTATTTCTGCCCTACTAGACTCTGTGCTGGTTTCTGTGGTTGCTTTTACTAGCTATGGGACTAAATGCTATTTAATGCAATCACAAGTTAATAAAGGGAATCACAGTATTTAAGATGAGATTTAACTGTGTACATTCTAGAGTAAAACTTGGAGGAAGAACATTAGAAAGACACACACTTGGAGTCGTTGCTATTATACTTTTATTGCAATTCAATGAAAACTTTGAATCATTCCAGAAAAGACCTGTTCTGTGACAAAATGTTTCCCCCAATCTGATTTTTCATCTACAGTCCAAAACTTCAGATACTCTTGGTGGTAGTTCCAATTGGAATTGGTACTAAACTTGCTTCCAGTACTTAAAAAAATATCTTAAGTTTCACTTGGTGTAATGTGAAAACCCATATCAAAGTGCCTGAGCACCCTTGAAGTTTAAATGACCTCATTTACCCATCTTGTTCTGACAGAATTATATATTATCATTCTGTCCCATGGGGAGAAAGTAGCTCAGAATTTTGTCACTTGTGTATATCAAATTAGCATACCAAAGGTTTACTCACAACGTGAAAACAGCCTCCTGTGTTTTCAGACCCTTCTGTTGAATGCTAAGCGCCTCCATAAATTGTTACCTGTACCCAATCATTTACCTGGCAATGAATCCATAGTTTAAAATTCTTGAGGTACCACACCATGTGCTGTCTTGAGTGACTGCCTTGGCACACGGCACGTAAGAGTTCACAAATCTAAAAATTCAGAATTCCCTTTAGTGTCAAAGAAAAATTCAGACGTCGGCAGAATGACTGAGCTGAGGAAATTCAGAAGAGTTCCATGACTGCTAATCAGAGGTCTGGACTGGGAGAAGCGTACACTGAGCTGACCCAAAACATGGCTCAGAAAGGCTCAAAGAAATGCAATTTTTGCAGGAATTCAGCCCTAATAAGGATTATAGAAGGAAGGCCTATGTTTGGTAGCGGGGATTTGAGGGGATCAGACGGACACCGCAGCATCCCTGGCTGCAATCTCCTCTGACAACCAGAGAACTCCAGCAGGGCAATGCTGGGAGCAAAACTGTCTGCACCCTGCTCAGGCAGCAAGGAAAACAAATGCTAGCACAGAAATGCTGCAGAAGGTGAGAAAGATTGGAAACATTCCAAGAAATCTTTTGAAAACACACTGGTGAGGAGTAGGAAGAGCACTAACTCCGGAACACAAAAGGCTCAGTGGGTTGTGAGGGAACAGTTTCCCTACAGAGAGAAAGCAGAGAAAATCCACCTATGAGCAACACCTAAACCTTACCATCCAATGGATCTTGGGAGGGTGAACAAATGGCCTGCACTTATGCAGGATCTCAGAGGAAGTCTGAGAAATCCCAGGTTCACGGACACGATGCCATTTATGAGCACCTTCTGTGGGGGGACAGTCCCAACCTCAGAAATTCCCAATCTCAGAACAGTTTTCACTCCATCAAGCGATCACTGTAAGCAAGCTGCAGCACACAAACAAAAGCCTTCTCCAACAGTTTTTCACATTCTCATCAGCGTGGAAGGCTCTGGAAGCTCCTTGCGGTCAGAGATTGTGTTGATATTAAAACAACATTAACAGCACAAAGCCAAAAGACTGAAATTCTACAGCCACATATGGTGGTTTCTATTATTGAAGATGTATGAAAGTCATTCTTCTACCCTTTTACTGCTTTTACCAATAAATTCATGACCATTTGGACCAAAAAGTATCCTTAGAATATAAGAAATGTATTGGCAAATTTTCAGTGAGGTTTTTCCTCAAGCTTCTAGCCTGTCTTCTTCAGAAAAAGGGGTGTTATCTGTTAATCTGTCAGACACCAGGTTCTAAAAGTTTCTTTAAAAGCAGAGAGGCAAGAGGCAAATGGAAATGCCCAGATGAGGAGGAGCCTGTGTGGTCTGAGTGGTTGGAGCTGCCCTCTCTCGAATGGCCCTGTGTAATTGCTGCCCCCTTGGCACACACAGCCTGGGACCAGCACCTTGTGCAGTCAGGAGCTAAAACCACCGAGGGAATATGAGCATGGGAAAAGCTGGATGCCCCTCTGCTGAGGGGAGCAAGTAGAGAACATAAGCCTCAGCTCATAATTAACCAATTTTCACTCTTTCCTATTATTTCATCATTTTCTTCACTCTTCTTTTCCCTCAGTAACCATTAGCAGAGATATTAAGTGAAGAAGCATTAAGCTAAATTGACCTTACACTAATTAAAATTATCTTTTTATTAATGCACAGACTTGGGGGAAAAATCCTGTATTTCAATGCAAAAGCTATTGGACAAAAATATGCAAAACTGTCATAAAGGTAACTTCAGTAGTAATAATAAGGAACATGTAGCACTCTAAATACAGGCCAGATTCCCATTTGAGCAGGAAGGGTTTAGCTAAAATCCTTAAAAACATGGCACAGCAATATGTTGGCTATTTCACAGCAGCACTTCCAAAAACACAAGGTCATACGAGAAGCTGCAGAAATGGTCTTTGCTTATTTGTTACAACACTTCCAGTAGAGTACCCTGGAAATGTCAGGCACTCCCAGCATTAAATGTGAGTTATCTCTCGCTGGAGTGCAGCTGGGAGGGAGAAGTGCTCTTTCCTTTCCTGCCTGGGACTCGCCGACAGACTCATTTCTCTTGTGAGCAGCGCTGGGCTCTGGCTCTTCCGGAGAATATTTCCCAGTCATTGGGATAAAATACCCCACTCACACCTTCATCCTTCCCCAAGTTTTGCCTTTGCCTGTGGTTGTCTCCAGATCTCAAACAGGAGTGCCAGAGTCTCTTACCTGGGAAGTCTGGTTTTGATTTAAGTCAAATTATCTCCTAAGGGTATTATTACTTGCCTCAGCTTTCCTGAGGCAGACTCAAGAATGATACAAAACATTTTTCTTGTGTTTATTGAATTTTTGAGGAATATGCATTTTCCTTTCATAGGGTAGATGAAGCTCTGCACACGACCCAGATCCTTTTCTCCTGTTATTCTCTCAGAGAAGCACAGGAACGTACCCATAGATGTACCTTTGGAGTTTTTAGTTAAAGTTGGAATAGAATGACTCATCTTTCCATCTATGAAGAAAATGTGTTCATTTGGAGGCAAAAAAAAAAAAAAAACAAACAACTATGACTTAGTTTCCCTGAAAACATTCCCCACAGCACAGACCTCTGGCATCAGTGAATGACATTCCTATATGTGAAATTAAAATCAATTCTTATAAAGTGCATGTATTGAATTTAAAGTGCATGTATTGAATTTAAATGATCTTTCAAAGGAGCTGTCTACTTCCCTGGCAGGATAAGAACTGAGAATTTGTCTTTGAGCAAAAGAGAGTCTGAGCTCGACCATTTCATCCCACAGTCACTCTTGCTATGGTAAAGTCAAGTGTAATGTTTTTACTTCTGAGTTATAGAATGATTTTTTTTTTAATTCATTGCTGAGAGTGTGATAACAAATGGAAAATATAAATATAAATGAGAAAGGAGAGGTAAAGAAATAAAATATAACCCTGAAACAGCAACAAGTGAGCTGTGGCCATGACAACACCATCACAGATATTGCTTCACAACTGTGGGATTTGCATCCTTCAGGACAAGCCTTGCACCTCCTTTGCCAGCTCAGAGAGATCATTTTTCTCCTCTGAAAACAGGAGAGGAGGAAAAGGTTGGACTGGCAGTGACAATGCTGGCCAGGCTTTCAGGAAGGATTCTTCTATTAAAAAATGTATTTTTATTAAAAAGTCTGTTTCTGTGTCTCTTTTCTCTAGTCACAAATTCTGGCCAACATTTTTCTCCGTGTTTTGTGCACAAAGAACCATCTAATAACGCATCTTTGGAAACTGCACAACATGACAGAGCTCAGACTCCAGGAAGAGCTGCTAGTGTAAAATAACAAGTAAGTAATCATTTTCCTTTAATCAGAAAAGTTTTGTTCTGTATTAAATATGAATCAAATATAAAATCTATTCTCAATTACAGATCAAATCCTAGACGAGGTTATTAATATGCACATGATATTGTTATAGTAATATTTTGGGGTATAAATAATAGAAAAGCAATAATTCAGTGCAGGCTGAAATTATGAAAGCACTTTCAAGATCCCATAAAAAGGCAGAGTTTTCCCATAGGATCTGCTCTACATGGATTCCTCAGGTACAGACTTCTTCCAGGGTGCCCTGTGAGTCACAGGAGATCATCTGCAGCTCTGTTGATGTTGGATATTGCCAAATAGTTCACTTAATTCTGCTCTATTCTGTCTGCATTCATTGAGAGCTTCAGCATTTCTGTCTCTTTCTGCAGAACTTGATTTTAGAATTAAGGCAGCTCTGCAGCCTGAGCACACAGCACCTTGGCCTCCAGTCAGGTGTCTGCACCACTTCAGCACCTCCCCAGAGAAGATTTTAGGAGGAAGAGCTGGATTAGCTTCATCAGAGGAAACAGAACAAAAAACCCTCTCACGGCTGGACACTCTCTGCTCTCGTTCCCTCAGCACCTTCCCACCTCTGTTATCCCGGCCACCGCTGCACCCCAGGAGCTGGGCACTGAACTGCACTCATTTCTGACTACATCTCCCCTCTACATTTCCCCAGATGGAATAATAACAGCGTCATGAAGGAGGAGCCTCATGATCTGAAAAACTCTGCAGCGAGGTTTAGTGGACTTACCAAGCCAACACGTTTTTTAAAGGATGTGCAGTAACATATCTGTGTTTAAAATGAATTGACTTTGATATCATGTAACCAAGGAAACAGGGTCAAAAATAGATAAAATCCTGGTTGATCCAAAACATCTAAAGTTCAGGGGGTTTGTTTTGAATAATCACATTTATACACATGCCTTCAATACAGGCAATTCAAAATAAAAGCAGTGCAGCAACAAATAGAAAGTGCTGACATGTTTCTGGTGATCCAGAAGGGAGCGAGCACAGCTCACATCATAAGCACACAAATTCTGCTTAGTTTGTGTTATTCTCTGGCCACTCTGGGAAGTGTAAAAAGCAGACAATACTCTGACAACAACTAAAGTCACCTTAATGCTCGAATTAAGTCTCTTTTAGAAATAAACCTTTCCTTGGGAAGGCTCCTGGGCTGATCTTTGCACAAGGAGAGGTGAAGCTTCCAGGGATGGCGCCTTTACATCAGCTCTGGGTGTTACATGTGTGAACATCAGGTTTATTTTTACTGTTTGTATGACAATGGATTTAAAATGTGAGTTTAAAAAGGCTTATCCTTCCCTGAACATGCTTTGCACCTCCTTAGGTCACGGGTATGGGTCTGCTTTTATTTAGCATGAATAAGGAGACAAGTCACCAGTGTGGGGTCAGTACCGCCGACTACACTGAGAAATTTCCAAAATCTATCAAGGAAAATGAAACACTATTTAGGAGAAAGGCACTCCAGAATCTGATTTAAAAACATCAGTGCTTAACAGGCTCAGGATCACCTAATACTCCTCAATATAATTTAAAAAGCCTAATATTAAAAAAAATTTTTACCTTAACATCAGCAATCAATGGGTAACAACCAAACCGAGTAACTAACTAATAGATTACATATTTTTACAGTAAATATTCAAATAAAAAATGAATTATGGCTGCTGAGTAAAGATTAAATGTAGAGCTTTTCCCCATCCTGGCAAAAAAAAGGTAAAAGATGTTTTAGAAGATGTCTCAAGCATTTTTAACACAACATTCTGTATCCAAACCTTCCAGCAAAATGTTAAAATTAAAAGACAAATTATATTAGAGCCCTTTGTTTAAGGCTTTTACAGAAAATGAGGTATTACCACAGTCCAAGGACAACACTGTCCTAGATGTGAATAAGTTATCACTTGTGCCCTTGGAATTCATCATTTGCTATTCAGGGCAAAGGACTCTGCAGAGAAGATTCTGATTTGCCCCAGGCCAATAAACAGTTAAAAAAAATTTCCTCGTTTGTGGGGTGATTCCAGCAGTGGCCTTCGGTGCCCTTCAGCAGCACATGAAGTTGTTTCCAGGAGAGGGAAAAAGTTTTGAGGTTTGTCAGTTTTTGAAGCAGGTTTGTTAGCAAAGGTCAATGCAAGTCTAATCACTACTTAATTATTTTAATCTCTTCATTGAAACTGAAAACAAAGGGAGGATTTTTACCTTCTACAAAATGCTCATTAAAGGCTCATAAATAATTAAATCCAGAGAAGTTGAGTTTACAAACTGTTGCAGATGTGATAATGGAAAAGAAAAAGTAGCAATTGCTTCTTTTGCTCACTCAAATCCAGTAACAGCATTTGGGTGGTATTTATATTTATTTTCAGTATTTATAACTAATATCATAGTTACAAAAATGTGTGGGGAGAAGTTTTTTCTCTATTTCATTTCCCAGTGTTTAGTTTCTAAATTAATAAAGGCAAATTCTGAAAAAATATTGCAACTTTGTAGCCATCTGAAACTTTAAATATTGTTTTTCTCTAAGTTCATATACACAAGGCAGATCTTATTCTACGTTCCTTCTCTCAGAAAATGCTGATAATTTTCTCATCCCTGCTCCTGCACATGATTTTAATTTTTCTAAAAGATGATTAAGCTATCAGTTCTTATTATCCATAATTTAATATCCTTATTCTCATATTAGAAATCTGTATATTGTAATAACAGCCATGACAAGGACAAATATTTTATAGCTAATTGCAAATGCGTATTTTCCACAACAGAGTAGAATCCAATTTATCCCTGGATATTTACAGATAATGTTATCTCTCTCTTATTTCTTCCCAGTGAGAGCAGGTTGGAATTCATTAAAGAAAATACAGGATCTCTTCTCAAAACAGAGTTAAGGATGGAAGAAATGTGTCCAAATCACTTTGTTTTCCTTCTTTTGGCCCTTCTAGTCCATCATGTTCCCCTATTATGATCTATTGCCTTAACTCACGGCAACCAGGAATAATATTTCATTAGATAGGAAGCATAGCACACAATATTTTAAATAATATTTCCCTTTTCTCACACTCAGCTTGTTTTCAGACAAATTCAGGAGGGCTGGCAGGGCTAAACTCCTAAGTGGGGTGCCAGGGACATATTTACAGTTTTGCCTTTTGGTTTTGAAGTGATTAAAAATAAACAGGAATATGTTCAAAAAGTCAAACAATTATTTCCATTTGCCACACTTAAAAGCAATTATCCAGCTTTTCATCGACGCTGCTGTGGGATTGAGATGCAGACTGGAAACTTTTGCCTGCGAGTTCCCACTGCTGCTGAATTTCAAGCAGTTACAGTAGATATTCTGAGCCAGCCCTGGCAGCAGTGGCAGAGGAAATACTGCAGTATCAGATTTCTGCAGCAATCAATGGCAGAGGACTGGCAGAATCCACCCTAAGGTAGTTTTCTTACCCAGCATAATAATTAAAGCTGTATTTTTAAAGCGCTAACACAGGACAATGCTTTCTGGAATTATAAAATTACTGCAATCAGTGTACTTAATTAACCCTCTCCTGTTTCCCATCTTGCTCCATCTTTTGTTCTCATTAAGTGCTATCCTGACCTTTCAGTCTGTAAAAATCAACAATAGACATTTCCTTTTTTATTAAAAGATTGATTGCAGGAGGCCTGAGACCACAATGAAAAGGAGAAATTACCTGAGCTCAAAACACATCAAGCTATTTAGACAGCCACTGCCATTTGGCCCAATAACAATGGCAATGCTGATCTGATTTGCAGATGCAACAAAACAAAATAAGCCAAAGAAACATCAATAAATGATGCTATAATTCAGAAAGAAACGCACACATTGTGAGAGAGAATTTTCACTAACTCTGTTTAGACATGAACATCCAGGTGGAAACAGCTACTAAAGGACAGATCGTAGGTAACTCTTGTAGTCCTGCCTGAGAGGGCAGGCAAAACTGTTTCTATATATTGAACTAAGGGCACCAAGAGAACTAAATTCAAATGTGTTTTCAAAGCCACAGCACCCTGACTCCAGAGGCACAGCTCTGGTCAGGGCTTTATGGCAACCTCCTCTCTCCTCCCATGGGATGCTACTGATCAAGTGAGCAGATCCCAAAACTTCTTTCTGCCTAAGACTCTGAAAATAATATACTGGAATGAGCACAATAAAAATCATCATTTGAGTCATCACAAATTGGCCACTGCCCCCAACTGATACAAGGTTAGGCCTTCCACAGCTTTTAAATATGTATTTATACAGGGACTTACCCACAACTGATCCATGAGAATCCTGATTTGACTTCAAATCTTATTTGTGATACCCTCTTGTCCTTTGCTCCAACTGATCTGCATGCTATTGATGGAACCCAGCTGAAAACCACCAAACCAATTTAATTATTAGCACAGGTTACAACCAGCTGCTGTTGGGGGTCAGAAGCACTTGAACAGCACAGTGTGGGCCACAGTTGGATTTCATATTGTTTTTCTTTTATTTCTGAATGGCTCAAATGTCCTACACTCATCTCTAATCATAAATAAAATGAAAAGGAAGGAAGTGGTCCATAATATAACTATCCTTAGCTTAATTCTTCTCATTAATCTGCCTTATTGGTTGTGGCATGCACTTGTTCTAGCCAGCCAAGGTTTAATAGCCCTGTTTCTCTTACCATCATCCATACACAAGCCTGTCGATCAATGGCAATTATTACTTAATGAACACGTAATGATGGGTGAGCCCAGGGAGAAGGGAACAAATAAATCACTCATTAGAGGCCTGACTGTGAGCTCCCACCGTCTCCTGTCGGTGCTCTGATGTGCAGCTTTGTTTAGCCAACATCTTCAGGAGCAATCAGCGTCAGCGGGTGCTGCAGAGCGCTGGAAATCTTCACTGACCTGGAGGATACTCAGCTTCGAAAGGAGATGTGCACAAATGTGTTCTCAGCTTAACTGAAAACTCTCTTCTGAGCAGTTCT